>CM062809.1:447203250-447778614 GCA_031772625.1 Pinus tabuliformis | reverse complement strand
GTAAGTTTCTGTCATACAAAACCTAAACTTTGATTGTACCAAAACATGGCTGAGTACGAATCTCTAGTGTTAGGCCTGGAAACCTTGATAGAATTGAAGGCAAACAACATTGCTATTTGTGGAGATTCCGAATTGAATATTAAACAAGTACAAGGTGCATATCAAACAAGGGATGCAAGGATGAGAGCCTACAGAAATTTAGTGTTGGAGTTGTTGGAAAAATTTCAATCCTATTCCTTCAGTATAAAAACCAGAGATCAAAATTCTATTGCAGATTCTCTTGCTGTTGCAGCCAGTCTTTTTATTGTTCCCAAACATTCTTCTGATAGCTATGAAGTGAAGGTTCGCCATAGACCAGTCATCCCAGATAATATCATCAAATGGCAAGTCTTTGAAGATGATCAGCAGGTAAGAAATTTTCTTGAGTTGAAAGAAGAGTTTGAGCATAATCAAATAGATCAACAGAAATGTTAATAGAGACAAGGGAAAAGTCTAAAGTGTTGCAGCTACAAAACAACCTAATTCCTAAAGGCCTTATTCCACTTGAAAAATTATTTGATCAAAATGATGTGTTTAAAGCACCAAGATTGCAAGCCAATGAAGAGGAAATAGAAAGCTGTAATTTAGGTGACTCAGTTGTGCCCAAATTAGTCAAGATTTCAAGGTTCCTATCAGCTGATATGAAAGTCAAATATGTTGAAATGATGAAGAAGTTTATTGATGTTTTCGCATGGTGCTATGCTGATTTGAAACAGTATGATTCTTCAATTATACAACATACCATCCCAATTAAGCAAAATGAGAAGCCTTTTAAGCAGAAGTTAAGAAGGATTAACCCTCTTCTAATGCCACTGATTGAGAAAGAGGTGAAAAAGCTTTTTGATGCCAAAATAATTGTTCCAATCAGATTCTCAAATTGGCTTGCTAACTTGGTACCAGTCAGGAAAAAGAATGGGGAGATTAGAATTTGTATAGACTTCAGGAACTTAAACAAAGCTTCACTGAAAGATAATTACCCCCTCCCCAAAATGGATTTCATTTTGCAAAATATTGTTGGTTCACAAAGAATGTCTATACTTGATGGCTTCTCAGAGTATAATCAGATCCTTGTTCATCCAGATGATCAGGAGAAGACAACTTTCACTACACCATGGGGCACATTTATGTATGCAAAAATGCCCTTTGGCCTCATGAATGCAAGGAGAAACTTTCCAGAGGGCAATGGACATTGCTTTCGCTGAAGAAAAAGATAAATCAGTGGTGGTATATCTTGATGATATCACAGTCTTTTCAAAGAAGGAAGAAGACCACTTAAAGCACCTTGAAAGGATCCTACTAAAGTGTAGGAGGTTTGGTATTTCTTTAAACCCAACCAAAAGTATCTTTGCTTTAACTTCTGGCAAATTGCTTGGACATATTATCTTTGAAGAGGGAATAAGGATTGATCCTAATAGAGTTAGTGCAATTCAAAGGTTAGATTTACCAAGGAGTAAGAAAGAGATTCAATCCTTTCTTGGAAAGGTTAATTTTGTTAGAAGATTTATCCCTAACTTTGTTGAAGTGGTCAAAATTATAACAAAAATGTTAAGGAAAGGAGCAGATTTTAAATGGACAGCTGAAGCAAAGAAGTCATTTGAAGAGATCAAAAAGGCGCTCACTCAAGCACCAGTCCTCATCAGCCCGGATTTTACCAAGGAGTTTCTGATCTTCACATTTGCTTCTGAAGATACAATTGCTGGAGTTTTACTGCAAAAAGGAAGTCAAGGTACTGAACAACCCATTTCTTTCTTTAGCAAGACATTGGCTAATGCTGAATTGAAATATAATATCTTAGAAAAGCAAGCATATGCATTGGTGAAAGCAATTAAGGATTTCAGAATTTATGTGTTGCACTCTCATATTGTTGCATATGTGCCAAATACTGTTATAAAAGACATTCTTACACAAGCTGATCCAGATGGAAAAAGGGGGAAGTGGATAGCAAAGTTGTTGGAATATGATATTGAGATCAAGCCCACCAAGTTGGTAAAGGGTCAAGGCCTAGCCAAATTGTTAACTCAGTCAAATCTGGACTGTATTGATATTAATTTAAGCACAGAAATCTCAGAAATTTCTGAAAATGAAGAAGAGTTGGTCCAAATAGATGAGAAATTCCTGATTTCAGAATGGTATAAGGATGTAGCATTTGTCTTGCAGCATAATAGAGCTCCTGATAACCTTTCAAAATCCCAAGCTAGGTTCACCAAGTTGAAATCCCTCAGATATTTTGTATATGATCAAAATCTGTTTTGGAAGGATGCAGGAGGGATTTTATTAAATTGTCTCATTGAAGAGGAAGCTGATAAAGTAATTGATGAGTTTCATAAAGGGGATTGCGGAGGTCATCATTATTGGAAAGCCACTGCAAACAAGGTTTTAAGAGCTGGCTATTTTTGGCCAACTATGTTTAAAGACATTTATAAAAAGATAGCCACATGCCATGAATGTCAAGTATTTGAAGGTAGAAGAAAGCTCATGCCAATGCCCTTGGTTCATATTTATGTTGAAGCACCTTTCCAGCAGTGGGGATTAGATTTTATAGGGGAAATCCATCCTCCTTCATCAGGACAGCATCGCTGGATTCTCACAGCCACCGATTATTTTACAAAGTGGATAGAGGCAATACCCACCAGGCAAGCAAATGATTCAGTAATAATTTCCTTTTTAGAAAATAACATCTTATCAAGGTTTGGTTGCCCAATCAAGATTATCACAGACAATGCCCAAGCTTTTAAGTCCAAAAGAATGATAAATTTTTGTCATCAATACCACATTTCCCTTGGTCATTCCACTTCTTATTATCCACAGGGAAATGGTTTAGCTGAAAGTTCAAACAAGAGTCTTGTGAGAATTATTAAGAAGCTACTGCAAGAAAATAAAAAGGCTTGGCATTTGAAACTGAAGTATGCCTTGTGGGCTGATCGAATTTGCACAAAGAGGTCCATTGGAACATCACCATATGAACTTGTGTATGGAGCAGAAGCTATATTCCCAACATCTCTTGGGGTACCAGTAATGAAGCTGATTCAAGGATTAGAAGAGGAACCAAATGCTATACAGCGAAGGATCAATCAGCTAATAGCTTTGCAGGAGAAAAGAAGTGAGGTGTTTGATAGTCATCAACAAAATCAAAACAGGGTCAAGAGAGCATTTGACAAAAAGATCAAAGAAGTTTCATTTCAGATTCATGATAAAGTCCTGAAATGGGAAGCCAGAATTGAAGAGAAAGGTAAACATGGTAAATTTGAAAATTTGTGGAAAGGGCCATATCAGATTTCTGCTTTCCATGGAAATAACACCTACATTCTGCAGGAGGTTGATGGAACACCATATGCTGGAGGACCTGTTAATGGCAGGTTCCTAAAGCATTATAATCAATGAATTTCTGCCAAGTGTCTCACAAACATTGTATATAACCGTTTTATGAGTTTTTTCTTGTTGAAAATGAATGACAAGCTGAACAGGAAAGCTTAAGCCCGAGGTGAAGGCCCACAAAGCTAGAAAGGAATGCTTGTCAACTCTGTGTGTGTGTTTTTAGAATTTGAATAAAGCACTGGACCTACGAGTTCTTAGTGTACTACAGGAGCACACTATCCCAAGTGGAGCCACTGTTATCACTTAGAATAAAATTTTTATGTATATAGTCCTTGGTCCTAGTTCAATGTCAAAGGTCTGTGTCATATGGTTTTCGTTTTATGTTTCATACTTAGGATTTGGAGTTTTAAAGGTGTTTGCTTTAAATTATACTCTAATCCTATTGGTCTTCCTCCACCATCATTGTGTTATAAGCTATGTCTTGTCTTATCATATTCACCGAGCCTTTTCGTGATTTCGCAGCGTAATCTCCTATTGGCCAATTTCGCAACGTAATCATTGTTCAGTCATTTCGCAGCGCATTATCATTAAGCCATTTTGCAGCGCATTATTAGAATTTCAAGCTAACCACGCTGCGAAATCGCAGATTCGTGCATTTCGCAGCGAATCCTTTCTAAAGTGTCAAGTCTGTTAATGAGTCATTCATTCTGTCCTCTCATGTCAGTTTTTGTGTACCTTTCGTAGCATGTCTAAGCGTTCATCAGTCATCACTCCACCAATAGATTTGATGAAACACACAGAAATATCATTCAAATGGATTTTACCGTGCATGGATCTTGATGATGATCGTGAGTGTTACATAAGTGACCAGCTTGTGTGATGATGTATTTGAGTTTTCAAGCGAGCCTGTTTCCAAGCGAGCCTGATTACAAGCGAGGCCGAGTCAAAGAGAATTGAATCACCATTTTAACTGAAGCTGTTGGTCATTTTCTGTGCGAAGATTTCAAAAGCAAAATGGAGAGGAAAGAACATAGATCTGGAAGATGTCAGAGAACAGAACCTGAAGGTTTAGACCTCGCATTAAGAGATGAAGGCGTGAAGAAAGCATTCAAATATGTTGGGTGTTGGAATTTCTGTAAGAAGCTGCAAGGTGGCCATGCTCAGGTAACAAAAGATTTTGCTTTAAACTTCACTGGTTTGAATTCTAAAATAGCTATGTTGGAAGTTCAAGTGTCTCCAGAGGCAATAGCTGCTGTAACTGAGGTCCCAAGAGGGGGGCAAGAATGGTTTAAGAATTTTAAGTTTGATATGAATCCATGCAAAGAGTTTTTAAAAGAGGCATATGTGAATGAAGACCTAACAAAAACAGTGCCTAGAAACTATGTCAAGGAGCATTATGCCCTTCTTCTCACCTGTATTCAGAAGTACTTGACCTGTGAGGGAAGATACAATAAGGTCTACTCTTATCACTTCAAGTTGTTGTTACATTTTACTGGTAAAGCATCCATAGACATTCCCTTTTACTTGTTTCGCAGTCTGAGCAAAATGTGTGACAAAGTGCAATTAAGAAAGGAAGACTGTGAAACATCTTTGTTTCACCATGGTTTGGTTAAATTGTTAGTTTTGGATGGTGTCCAGAAAATTGGTAGAGACTGGAACTCGTTCATTTTCATGGCTGGTTTCCAAAGTAAAACAGGTCTTACTCCACAGCCAGTTAGAGAAAAAGAACAATCAGTCGAAGAGCTCACGCTAGCTGAGCTTCAAAAGGAGGCAAAAGATAAAAAGAAAGCCAAGACACAGTTAAGAAAATCAGTGAAGCCACTGATCATTAAAGAACAACCTCAGCCATCAGCAAAAGAAGTAGCTCAGCATAAGAAGACTGTACCTGGACCAAGTGGATCTGAAACAGTGTCAAGAGTAAGGACAAGGAGCCAAATAAGTAAAGAAAAAGGCAAAGCATTAGATGTTGAAGAAAGCCCGGTATCTAAGGCAAGCCTGAGTGATTTGTTGGAGGCCATTGAGTTTGAGCAAATTGAACCAGTACACATTGATTTGACACAGACATCACCAGAAAGCACCAAGAAGTCTAGGGCTTCAAAAAGATTGAAGTTTGATGAACCAGGTGCAGAGTTCATTTTCAAACCAAGAAGACCTATTACAAGGAAACAAGTGAAGGAAGCCGAGGAATTGCCCAGAACAGAGGAGGCAGAGAAAATTAAGCAAAAAGACACAAATACAACAGTTATCATATCTCAAGGAGGTAATACTATAGCTGTAAGGAACTTGTTAGAAACAGCCAAACATGAGATTGCTAAGCTGAAGAATACCACTAGGGAGTCTGCAGTCAGGTATGCAAACTATCGTAAAGTTGTACTGAAAGGAAGTGAAAACCTAGTAAACCAGGTGGATTCAGTAGCTGATGTTTATACATGGACAGTTCCCGCAATTAAGGAGGCCAAATTCATCAGAAAGATAAATATACATTTGAGAGCCGAAAACAAAGCTATGAAGAAAAGGATTGAAGACTTGGAAGCACAACTAGGTCAGTGGAAGAAGGTTGAAGACTTAAAGGCCCAGCTAGACCAATTAGCTGATAAATGAAGTTGTTGTTCAAAGAAAGGTTTTGTTCCAAATTTTGGAAAATTTTGCTTAGTTTTGTTGTTTTGAGGACATGTATATCCCTGCTATATGTATCTAAGATCAAAAGGAGTTTTGGTAACCAAAGGTCTAAGCAGTAAATACCTCAGGGCAAATACAAGCTGTTTTAACAAATTCAGCAGTTTCGTAGCGCGCTACGAAACTGCTGAAGGTGGTGTTTTTTAAAGCAAACAAACAGTTTGGTAATATGTGCGGGATTTTTTCCAAAAGGGAACACCTAAAGGATATGTAAAGATCAAATGAAGACATCCTAGCCATTCTGATCAAGACAGGTGTGCCTTCAAAAAGGTGAAATGTTTAACTCAAGTTTAAAATTTTTTCGGTTATAAAGCCACTTTATTACCGGTCATAGGGTATTGAATGAATTCCATACATGAAATTTTGGCTTGCGCACTTGGCTATTGATGGAGCATCCGATTCATCTGGAAGCATGGCGGTGTTCTATATTTTTGGGTTATTAAAGGGACTAAAAAGACATGCTGCTGCATATTCGAAGTGATGGGGGACCAGAACCGGAAAGCAAGGGATATTCCCTAACATCGCTGAGCAGTTAAAGCCTTCAGTATCCAAAGCCAACATGGAGCATTAACTGCTCATCTCAGCCATCTCAGCCAAATGAAAAGGAAACCAGGTGTCAAAGCTATAAGGAGGAATCCTTCTACGAAGGAGATAGAGTTAGAGTCATAATCAGATTAGAACTCTTTAGAATTTCAATTATCAGTTATTGTATTTAATAGTTTGTTACAAAGCAGATAGGTGTCATTAGTAGCAGTCATCGAGCTCCCCTCATGCTGGAGGAGGAAGCTCCAAGTAGTTAGAATTATGTTTCTATATATAGCTGAATCATCTATGTAATGAGGGTTGGATATTTGAAAAAATAGAGTATTATTTTGGCTTGTGTAAAAACTCAGTTTCAGTAATACAATTGGCTGCTTTTCTTCTCAGGATTCATACAGTGTTTCAATGCTCAAGATATGTGGTTTTGCTTTATCCTTAATGTTTTTACAGTTGTATAAATACACAATCACTCAGAATTCACTTATGCTGCTCTAATTTCCTGTGTGTATTTGTAAGCTGAGGTTTTCTATGAGATGTGTTTTGAGTATTTAAACATCACATGCCCTGACTTCTATGTATGAGTAGTGTTATAGTTTACTAAAGTATGATTAACTCCATAAGCCCAATGGAAGTCTTTGTAATGTCTGTCCAGCCAGCATGTTTGTTAAATTCACCTTACAAGAGTTAGCCATCTTATCAATAGTCAAAATCAATAACCTTTTGAGAGAGCCCTCTCAGGCTAGGGAGGCTAATCCTTAGTCAAAAGATTGGTCTGAAATAGTTACACAGAGTCTACCTGATCAGCAGCCCTTCAGTGCTTGATTTTGTGATAACAGATCTGACGAGATCCTCCTGGATCACTGTTGAAGTGTCAAGCCTATATTGGGGCAGCATGGTAGTGGAGGGTGCTATCCAAATGCAAATGTAGTCATTGAAGAGCTTAATTGCTGATTGTCTAGAGGTTAAGGGTTGCATATTGTGCCCTGACCATAATCGTAGGAGAAATAAGCAAGTCGTGGGTAACAACGTTGTTGTGGAGATATGTATTGGGTCAAGGCTTGACCATCTTTGGATTAGCTTGTCAAGAAACCTGGTTGTGCCATGTGGATGAAATTCTATGGTGGTGAAGTGTCACCTTATGAGAAGAATCAACAGTGAGTTGATTGAGTGTCATAGAGTTGGTTTGAGGGCAGTGTGTTGGCTACCCACAATATTCCTAGAGCAGCAGACAAGAAGAGTGTTGTTGGTGCGTGATTGGGTAAAGTATGTCAGCCTTGTGTGTATCACTTTGATGGATGAAAGTGATTGTTATATTGGTAGATTGGAGCTCAGGAATTAGGCCTACCCAGAGAGAAGTTTGATGAGCTCGTGTTCATTATAGTATATGTGACTTGCAACACTAATAGGAGTCAACCCTATTGGAGTCTCAATGTGTAGATGCCTTGAAGGACTAAGGCACTACTAGTGAGCAATACGAAAGCGAAGGACCGACAGAACAAGATATGACATAGAAGTTGCAGCGATGTTTGTCATTGTATCTTGTATACCATAGACTATTGTATTATTCATATTTGGTTTAATATAATGAAAATTGGGATTGTACAATTTTGTTAAAAACCGTGTATATTTGTGCATATGTGATTTACTGCTTTACATTTCCATTGTGAAAAGTAGTTTATGGTTGAGATTCTTGGTTTGGTAGTGTCAGTGATTTTAAGACTCTAACCTAGACCCAAGGCCATGGAAATTCAAAACTATGAAGATAAAACCAATCCATACCCAGAAGCATATTGTATGATCCAAATGGAAATACATTCAAATGTGCTAATGTAGGCTTACCATTTAACTCATATGCACAAGCTCTTACCAAATGATGAACTCTTTTCTGTGTACCTTTATCCAACTGCACAAACCAAGATTCTGCATGCACTTCATTTCTCAAACCACACTTATCCACCAGGTCAAGGTTAATATAACTATAATTATATCCAGGTTCAATCAAAATAGAAACAAATTGATGACAAAGCTTACCGTCCATCTCGATAATAGAAGCCTGGTGATATGCCTACTTGTCATCCAATGCTACATATATCCAAGGAATGTTATGCCCAACATCCCCAACTATCTATGCTTCCTATGAACTATAGATCTTAGGCCTACCACCTTGATTCTATAGACAATCCTTCTTGAGATGCTCCTTTCCACATGTCCAACAATGCAACTATTTTCTACCATCACCTTTGTTCTGCTACTCTCTAAGTTGTGTTCCATTGAACTTCTTATAAGGTGAAACATTCTCTTTCTCGCCTGCATCCTGATACCTTGTTCTCTTTGGTTTCCATTCACATTTATCTTTTTATTTCCCTTTCTAGCCCTACTAAGACTCTGTCTTACACTTTGATTATTCATAATACTTCTTCAACTTTCCAATGACTTCTTCAAGTGACCGATGCTCATCATACTCAATCTGATATTTAAATCCTAATGGTAATCCACTGAAAAATATTTTAACTTTGGTCTTCTCATCCTTAACATATAATAAATACCTCAATAAATATAAGAATTTAGTCGTATAATCCTCATCTATCATCAATCCCACATTTAACTCATAGAAATCCTTTGACTTACTATCATAGTACCTTTCTGACAAATATTTCTTCCTGAAAAGTATCTTGAATTAATGCCAACTAAACTCCTATGTTGTGATGTCTCTGACCTACTTCACATCTTCCCACCAGATGCCTACTTTCCCTTTGAGGCTGAATATAACTATTTTAGCCTTCATGTTCTCTGTGTAATCATGCATCTCAAAGAACTTCTTCATCCAAAGTAACCATGCATCTACATTTTTTAGTTTCTTCAACTCTCCATCAAATGAAAGGTGGCTTGGTTTTCTTGAACTCATATAGAAAATAACCCTTGTCATTTTTCTTGTAAGGGTGATAACGATGATGACCATGATACCTATCAAAACTAGAACTAGAATAGAACTTGTGTCCATCAACTCTCCTATCTAGTGAATCCAAGAACCTTCCATCCTTGATTGTGTCATCTCCATCTAACCTGTGACCACCATGAGACCTATTCCCATATTACCCATTAATTTTGTCCTCTTTCTCATGATTGATTCGTGGTTGTCCATGTATCTACAAGTTTGACAAATTCTGAAGGATGACTACATTAACTTATGTTTTTTTCTCTTATGCCCTAGCCAATCTCTCCTGTGACTGAATGATTCTATCATTATCTGCTTTGCAACTCCTTATTTTTGCCTTCAAACTTCTCTCAGTGTCTTCTATGTGAGGGGATTACTCATATTGTTGCTTCTCACCTGATCTATAGGGATATTTTCAAGAACTGTACTCCACCATTCTGTTATTCATATTTTCCTTCTACCTTCTGAAAGTATACCATGTCAGATAAGACAAATATAAACAAAATTGGCATACCTCAGTATAGTTTAGGGGAGGATATCTCGTCTAAACGATTGACTAAATTAGCATGATACATGTACAATCATAATTACATCATCATACCAACATCATGAACTACAACACCAACTGCATACCATGACCTTATTCATGACAATCATAACCATAACACTACATGCATAAACGTCCATACATGCACTCACTTGCATAACAAATATGCATATAACTGACATGTATGCATGACAAATACACCCCAACAACAACATCATCAACTTTTACATGAAAATGCAACGTTAATAATGAGCACCAACATGTATACATAACAAGAACATATACAACCTACATGCATGCACGAAAAACACATTCCACCCATCTAGTCCAAGAGTTGTACCATGCTTTGATACCACTCTGTAACACCCTCCTCCCACATTTCCCTAAGCTTCTAGCTTGCCAAGGTAAATGTGTGATGAAGAGTTACTATGATATGATTCAACCTCCTAGGTAACCTTAAGGAAGTGGAATCGACAAGACAAAACCTTAATGAATTCCCTTAAGTGCTACAAGATCCCTAAGGGCTAAATAACCCTTCGAGGTGCCCAAGCCATGAGATAAAGCTCTATATCGGTGCCTTCATATCTGAAATTCTGGCACAACACTACTTGATTTCAACTATAACCCTCTAGTCGCATGCATGATGCCTACAAGGGAGCGACTACAATATTTTTCACTCAGTTCTGTGCCTACAACCATAGGATTTAAGCTAGTTTTTCAAGCTAGGATCCAGACCTCTATCCATAACTTAATGAAACTTTCCAGAACCATGAATGACACAAGGAAAAATCCTTCCACATAAATCTTAGAAAACTTCACCTAACCAGGCCTAGCTATGACATACATTCCATAAAACACATCATGAACATAAAATGTACAGGTCATAAATACACATTTGAAAATAGGGATCACATACTTATCTGAGAATCGTTAAGAAAGCCTACTTCCCTCTCATAATAGCTGCAATATCATCTATTAGGTCATACATTCATTAACCATTCATGTACAAATCAAAACATGATGAGAGCCATAGGTAAGTCTGTCATAAAACCGTGCTTAGAACCAACATATAACCATAATTATAACAATGATAGAACAACCATTAAAATCACATAGTAACAAGCACATTTACTCATAAAATACAAGAGGAAAACAACTCTCAGTAGCATTTGCAAAATCAAACTAAGTCAGGGAATTCCACGTACCACCTGACCATAGATTGGATTGAACCAAATATTTCTTTCAGCCAATCACCCTTGTGCCATATTCCAAGCATGAATGTGGGACTCACAACAACCTGACCATGCTTCTCAGGCTTTATGGCATATCCCGCAAAAAATGGTCAAGTATTTCTAGGGCTTAAGAAAACACTATAAAACCAGGCTTTACTATATATCCCTCCATAAACTAGTCAAGGATTCGTACGCCCAAACAAGAAACATACATTACCTGGCTTTACTGCAATCCCACCATTATCGGTCCAAGGATCACTAGGCCTTAAACAAGCATTGATACCTCCATATCTCTCCACCTAAACCATGAGGAATTTTCCTATCTTGACCCTCAGGCTTAGCCACGTATCCCACCCCTACCAGTCCAGGGATTTCTAAGCCTTTGGGAATTTTCGTGAGACCACCCCACTCAGTTTAGAAACCATCTAGTAATCCCACCAACCAAGAAAAAGAACCCCATCACACCATGGCTATCTGAAAATGGAAAGGCAACGCTAAAAGACACTGTCACAACTCGTAAAATCCATGCCAATGTTAGAAAGAGAACCAAATGCACACATGTGAATACCATGCTTACCGAAAACTAACAAGGAAATCATACATGAAACTCGATACCTGCGAGTAATCCTGCTATAATAGCTTGATCCATCTCTTCCTTCCTTGATCTTTCTTTCCTTGTCCCTCCTTTTCTTTTCTTTCTCCAATGATAGAGTGCTCCGAGAATTCTCTAAGTGTGCAAGAGAATGAGAGAGAGAGAATAGAGAGAGAGCTCGAAAACTAAACTGCCAAAAGGTTCAACTTACAAAAGCTACTAATTGATCCTTCGAAGCCTTTTTATAATTGAGGCCTCTATTTTCTTCAATTTCCATTATTTTCCTTCAATTTCATCCTCACTTGCAACCTGTGACCTTTCACCTTCCTTTTCTCCTAATTTCCTTTATTTTCATAAATAAAATGTCAATTAATTTCTCTTTTCCTTTTCAAATACTTTTCCAATTTCCCCTTAGTCATAAGAAACCAAATTAACACCCGTTAGGATGTTTTGCCCAACATTTAGCTTGGAATATGTGTCCCATGACCTTGGTATTATTTTCCCTTTATTAATTTTATTGCATGGATTTTTAACCTGGGGATGTTACAAACACCTCCCCCTTAAGGGAACATCATCCTCGATGTTCAATGACACCTACAACATGATCATGATCTCACTGTATACAAACACATCATAAAAATTTACTAGTCTGGGTAAATATGTGATGAAGAGTTACTATGATATGAATTGACCTCCTAGATCACCTTAAGGAAGTGGAATCGACACAACCTAAACTTTACTAACCTCCCTTAGGTACTATAGGACCCCCAAGGGCTAAACCACCCTTCCAGGTGCCCAAACCCTGAGATAACTTTGTTTTTCATTGACTTGAACCTGCAGTTGCATGCACAAGACTGTAAAGGAGATACTAAAGGCCTCCAATTGCATGCAAAACCATGCAAGGGAGAGACTGCATTCTTTTTCATCCAGTTATGTGTCTGGGGTCACGAGATTTAAGCCACTTTTTCAGGGCAAGGAACGAGACCACTACCTAGAATTTAATGAAAATTTGTAGAACCATAAATGGCATAAGGAAAACGCCTTCCATACAAATCTTAGACAAAATATTGACCTATCTATGCCTAACCATGATAGACATTCCGTCAAACACATCATGAAGATGAAGTGTACAGGTCATAAATACACATATGAACATAGCGATCTCATACTTATCTGATAATTCTCAATAATTTCTGATGCCGTCTCATAATAGTTACAATATCATATATTAGGTCATACATTCATTTTCTAACCAAAACATGATGAGATCCATAACTAAAGTCTGTAATAAAACCATGCTTATTACCAACATATAACCAATAGATCAACAATGATAGAACAACCATTAAAATGACATAATAACAAGAACATTTACTCATGAAATACAAGGGGAAAAGAGATTGTATTAGCATATGCAAAGGGAAACCAATTCAAGGACTTCCACGTACCACCCGACCATAGATTGGGCTGAACCAAATATTTCTTTTAGCCAATTGCCCTTGTGTCATATTCCAAGCCTGAATTTGGGACTCATGACAAAACCAAGTAGGGCTTCCTTAGGTTTTACTGTATATCCCACCATTACTGGTCAAGGGATTCTTAGGCCTACAACCCTCATCTAACAACTAGGATTTACCATGTATCCCACCATTACCGATTAAGGGATTCCGAGGCCCAAACAATAAATACACACTACCATACTTTAGTGCAATCCCGCCATATATGGGTCAAGGGATCACTAGGCCCTAAACAATGATAGATGCCTCTAGATCTCTCCACCTAAGTTATGAGGAATTTTCCCATATCCACCCTCAGGCTTTACTGTGTATCCCTCCATTCCCGTTAAGGGATTCCTAGGCCATTGGTAATCTTACTGAGACCATCCCACTTAGTTTTGAAACCATTCGGCAATCTAACTCAACCAAGTAAAAGAACCCCACCGCACCATGTCTATATGGAAATGGCAAGGCAAGGTTAAAAATGACTGTCACACCTGGAAAAAACCATTCTAATGACAACAAGAGAACCAAATACATACATGGATGTACCATGCATCCATAGAACATCTAGGAAATCACACATGCAACTTGTTACTTGCAATTATTCTTGTTGAAGTTGCTTGATCCAACTTTTACTTGCTTGATCCTTTCTTTCCTTTTCTTTCTTTCCCTTCCTTTGCTTTCCTTGCTCCAATCCTAGAGTGTTCCAAGAATGCTCTAAGTGTGCAAGGGTATGAGAGAGAGATCTAAGCTAAAACTGACAAAAGGTTATCACACTCACAAAATGTTGTGAACTAATCCTCATAAGCCTTTTTATAAATCAGTCGTCTATTTTCTTGATTTTCTGTTATTTTCCTTCAATTACCTCCTCACGTCAAACCTGTGACCTTTCACCTTCCTTTTCTCCTAATATCCATTATTTTCATAAACAAATGTCAAATAATGCCTCTTTTCCTTTTCCAAGCATTTCTCGATGCCTTTGCAAATTTCCCCTTAACCATAATAAACTAAATGAACAACCACTAGGATGTGTTTCCCAACATTCAGCTTGGTATACCTGTCCCATGACCTTGGTCTTATTTTTTCATTTATTAACTTTATTACATGGATTTTTAACCCGGGGCTATTAAAGATCCCTCTCCCTTAGGGGAACACCATCCTCGATTTTCAATGACTCCTACAACCAACAAACTGTTGAAAATCAAAATATACTGCCCATGGATCTTTATAACTTAGCTCGATGCCATATTTACAATGAACAACCTACTGAAAAGTATAAAAAACATGACAACATAACAACTATACCGCTTATTAGAGATTTATAACACATCTCGTTGTTGTATTTACATCCATATACATATTCATATACCAAAATTGTTTTGCCTCAACCAACAAACAATGAAGGATACATAGTCTGCATTTGATCAATCATCTCCCATGTTGATTCATCGGGTAGAAAGTGCTTCCACTGCACTTTAACCTACTTAATTGTTCAATTTCATAAAATCAACATATTTCTCTACAAAATTTACTAAGGTTCTGGCTGGAATTCTCCTAAAAAAATACATCCTCCCATTCTCTCTAATATATCCTGAAAATATAATGTGATTTCAGGATGGGCATGTATCTCGACATCACGGTAGGGTGTTATAGAGGCGGAATTAACTCCTCCATAGAATAGAAATAAGGTTTCCTGGTATATACATAATGAAAATGAAATGTACAGGTCAAACACAACATGATGTAACATGATGATCATGATCCTCGATGTTCTGTAACACCCTTGTATCACATTTACCTAATTTACCAATCTGTCAAGGTAAATGTGTGATAAAGAGTTACTATGATATGATTCAGCCTCCTAGATCACCTTAAGGAAAGTGTAATTGACAAGACAAAACCCTAATGACTTCCCTCAAGTGCTACAAGACCCCCAAGGCCTAAACCACCCTTCTAGGTGCCCAAGCCTTGAGATAAAACTTTGTTTCAGTGCCCTGATCTCCCAAACAATGGTACAATACCTGATTTCAATTGTAGCCCTCCAGTCACATGAATGAAGCCTACAAGGAGCGATTGTAGTATTTTTCACCTAGTTCCGCGCTTGTGGCCACAAGATTTAAGAAACTTTTTCAGGCTAGGATCCATACCTCTACCCATAGCTTAATGAAACTTTCCAAAACCATGAATGACACAAGGAAAAATCCTTCCACACAAATATTAGACAAGAAATTTACCTAATCAGGTGTAACTATGAAAAAAATTCCATCAAACACATCATGAACATGAAATGTACAAGTCATAAATACACATCTGAACATAGGGATCACATACTTATCTGAGAATCTCCAAGAAGGTTTGATCACCTCTCATAATAGTTTAAATATCATATATTAGGTCATACATTCATTTACTAATCAAAACATGATGAGATCCATAACTAAGTCTATCATACAACCATGCTTATAACCATAATAATAACAATGATAGAATAACCATTAAAATCACATAGTAACAAGCACATTTACTCTTATAATACAAGAGGAAAATAACTCTCATTAACATATGCAGAAGTCAGCCAAGTCAGGGACTTCCACATACCATGAGACCATAGATTGGGCTAAACCAAATCTTTCTTTCAGCCAATCACCCTCGTTCCATATTCGAAGCATGAATGTGGGACTCACAACAAACTGACCATGCTTATCAGGCTTTACCGCATATCCCACCAAAACTAGTCAAGGATTTCCAGGCCCAAAGCAAGCACTATACAACTAGGCTTTACCACAATACCATCATTACCGATTCATGGATCCTTTGGCCCTAAACAAGCATGGATTCCTTCAAATCTCTCCACCTAAACTGTGAGGAATTTTCCCATCTCCACCCTCAGGCTTTACCACATATCCCACCTTTACTGGTCCAGGGATTTCTATGCCTTTGGGAATTTTCTTGAGACCACCGCACTCAGTTTCAAAACCATCCGACAATCTAGCTCAACCAACCAAAAGGACCCCATCACACCATGGCCATCCAAAAATGGCAAGGCAAGGCTGAAAACCACTTTTACACCTGAAAAAACCCATGCCAATGACAACAAGAGAACCAAATACACACATACAAATACCATGCATGCCCAAAAATTGCAAGGAAAACTAGAGTATGAGAGAGAGAGAATAGAGAGAGAGAGCTCCGAAACTGAACTAACAAAAGGTTCAACTGACAAAAGCTATGAACTGATCCTCATAAGCATTGTTATCATTGAGTCCTCTATTTTCTTCAATTTCCATTATTTTCCTTCAATTTCCTCCTCACATGCAACATGTGACCTTTCACCTTACTTTTCTCCTAATTTCCTTTATTTTCTTAAATAAAATGCCAATTAATGCCTCTTTTCCTTTTCAAAGCCTTTTCCAATTTCCCCTCAGTGAGAATAAACCAAATGAACACCCATTAGGATGTTTTGCCCAACATTCAACTTGCAATATGTGTTCCATGGCCTTGGTCTTATTTTTCCTTTATTAACTTTATTACATGATTTTTTTAACTGGGGGCTATTACATAAATGATTTATAAGCTTATGTAATTATCTTCATGAACTAGTGTTCCCTTTGACATCAATAACATGAATTTTTCCAACATGATGTACTCTACGTTCTAGATATGAGGAGAAACTTGTCCCTGGTTCAAATTCGCTAACAAGAACACTCGATTTACATGTTTGATTGCAAAGTTTAGATAAGAAAAACATCAAAAACACAATTGCGATGACTGGAATAGAGGAGGAAATATTATTGAAGCTTCAAGGAACATTTTCTCATGTGCAAAACTCTACATACAATTATTATTACAATGAAGGTACATTTCCATCTAGTCTTATATGGAATGTATTATTTAGACATTTTAATTATGAGAGTATTTATTTCTTTTAAAGAAACCATGTTTCTGGCTTGCCAACTATTCCTAAGAAAATGAAGCAATGTGATGCTTATATCTTAAGAAAAAATAGAAAACAACCATTTCATGAATATGATTATAGAGCATGTAGAAAACTTGCACTGATTCATTCTTATTTTTGTGGCCCTATGCTTGTTTTGTATACAAATGGAAATAAATATATGATGACTTTTTTTTATGATTACACCAGGATGTGTTGGGTATATTTGTTGAAAAGTAAATCAAAAGCTTTCGAAACTTTAAAAAACCTTTATATATGGATTGAATATGATGCAGGGTCACAGATTGGCTCTCTTCATATTGATAATAGAAAATAATATACTTCTAATAATTTTGAAAATTACTTTAGAGAACACGAGATTCAAGATCAAAAGATGATGCCATATAATTCTCAACTAAATGGTGCAGATGAAAGAATTAATAGGACTATCTTAAGTATGGTTCGCTCAGTGATGTTTAAAAAAAATGTAAAGCCAATGTTTTGTATTGATGTGGTTCTTTGTGCAATATATATTAAAAATAAATGCCCATCTCATTCTCTCAACAAGAAGACTCCTTTTGAAATGTGGTATGGCCACATTCCTTCAGTAAGGAATCTCAAGATCTTTGGTTCCACCTGTTATGCCTTGAATACTAAGGAACAAATAAGCAAACTTGGCACCAAGAGTCGAAAGTTTATCTTCTTGAGGTACTCAGGTACCACAAAAGAATAACATCTGTAAGATGAGGTAAATAAGAAGTTTATATTGTTTATAGATGTGATTTTTCTTGAATCTTCCAAGAATAGCAACACTGTTGAGTGAAAACTTGATTATTTGGATGGATTCAGTCATGCAAAAACTTTTCATTAATTTTATAATGAGATTCCACATCTTGAAGGGGAGGTCCCTATCCTAGATTAATCTATGGAATCTCCTTTTGAAGAACTCTCTCGCCCTCATAAAGTTCCAACCACTTCTTCAAATTAGGAAGACCCTTTGAGCAATGTGATGAAGAGGATTGAAAGGTTAAGTATTGATGCAACCCTATCTCAATCAATGTATCCTCCTATACCATCTTAGGAAGGTCTTCCAAAATGGCTCATCAAAGCACTTGAAAGTGTTCATCCTTATAAGGTTGGAAAGAAAGGAACTAGAATATCCATTAGACATAATTGAGGTGACCTCACCACTACCAGACTATAGATTTTGTTTGTTGTTGGAATCCTTTTCAAGTTTATGCAAAAGAATTGTTAGGGACATTGTTGTGTTGCAAAAATAATTCTAAAATACTTGAAAGTAACTCAAGAATTTGAACTCAAATATTCATAAGTGGATGGATTCAACTTGATTGGATATTTTGATTCAGACTTTGATGTAGAGGCGAAGACTATTCACTTACAAGATTGTTCCACAAATGAGTGATTAGTAGACATCTTCAGCAAAGCACTTGGAAGAGAAAAATTTGAATGATGCTTGGACTAACAAACACCCCTTCATATTAAGGGGGGAAATTCTAGACACCTAATCCTTAGGGATTAGGGGAAAATATGTAAATATGTAAAGAGATAAATTCAATTAGTTAGAATAGGAAAAGACCTTGCAATTGGAATCTCAAAGGTCCCATTCTACTTTTTATACCTGCTGAAGGAAGGTTCTATTTTTTTTTTAGGTCCAAAAACTTTGACTTCAATTAGTTTCGAAATTTATAAACAAATTTTATCAAATTTATTAAAGTTTTGAAAAAAATAATAAATTAAATATTTAGAGAATTAAAAAATATTTTTTATTTTTTAAATGTAAATTAATTTTTTTATGATTGGTTGTTGTTCATTTATTGACTATTTTTAGGTGGTTTTAAATTGAATTGTCAGATATAAAAATTATATTAAAAAAAAATCTAAAAAAACTTTCTATTGCTAAGTGTAAAAACCACATGCCTACAGTGTCCTCACAATACCAAAGAATTTATTGGTTTGGATTTGCAATATTTTCTCAACAGTCAAGGTGCATGGGAAAGGCCTAGAGGACTACATTTATCAACACTAATCTACCACCTATTGATAACCATCTGCTTGACCAGGTTGCTAGGCTTTTCTTAAATTTTAGTTCCAACCATTTCCAATCATTGAGACGTATTTATTGGGCTTTATGGAAAATATCAGATATCAGAAACCATCACTCAAATTGAGGGACAAAACCTGAAAAGGGTTGGCTATGTCAAATGACAATGTGGACTCCTTCTCTAATGAATATAGTGCAAACTTCACTGAATTCGTGACTAGGCTAGATTCTTCCCCAAAATCACCTAGTATGTAAAAAATAGCTTGCCATTCCAAAGATGTACCTTGGCCCATCATTAACACATCGCCCGCAAACATCAAGTGTGATAGAATCATCTATCTAGTAAGTCCGAAGCTAGAGATAAGCCATATATTTTTGGCATCCAACATCCTTCTACTAAGGCCATCAATCACTAGCAAATATAACAAGGGAGACAGTGCACAACCCTGACTCAGTCCTTTGGTTGCCCTGAAGAAATTAGTTGGGTACCCATTAATGATCATCGTCAAGTGATCAATTGAGACACATGCCATAACCCATCTAGTCATAGATATCCCAAACCCTATTTTGAACAAAATCAATTTAGGAACTCCCAATCCATGCAATTATAGGCTTTGACCAGGTCAATCTTTAGGAGATGGGAATCCAGTTTCTTGGATTTGATATATTGGGTGCACTACTACACAATGGCTATGGTGTCGTGTATCTATTTGTGTTTTGAAGTAATGTACCTAGATAAAACATGCTTAATATTTTTTTCAATGAGTTTATAAATCACTTTATATACCAGATTGCACAAAGAGATAGTTCGATATTCAACAAATGACCTCATAATTTTTATATTAGACATAAGGGTAATCAAAGTGTTGACCTCAGATTTTTGATATTAGACATAAGGGTAATGAAAGTGGAGTTTACCAGTCATGAGAGGGCCACATTATGTCTGGATGTTTTGACCATGTTGGTCAAATCCTCCATCGTAATGTCCTAAAAAATAAAAACAACTCCGTAAGCCAACCATATGATCTCGGGCTCTTGTCTCTTCCCAGGGCCTTTAGAATACTCAACACTTCAATACTAGTAATCGAAGCCTCCAAAATATCCATCTCCTCTCCTCCAACAAACTGTGGGAAAAGATTACTGAAATCTATCTGTTAATATGTAAACTCTCCTGATCTGCCTTTGTAAATTGTACTAAAATATCTTACCACCTCCCTTTTTATCTCTAATTGAGTGCTATATTGGAAACCACCCTTATCATGGATATGTCAGATAACATTTTGGTGCCTCTTGGAAGTAGTCCAACTGTAGAAAAAAATGAGTGTTTCGATCTCCCTCAGCAACCCATTAGACTCTGCTCTTAACCCTCCACTCTACTTTATGGTCCAAAAGTACCTGTTTCCTCCTACTCTTGAGTGAAATCTAACACCTACATATCTTCCCCATACTCTAGTGCAAAGGTGCAATAATAGATTATTACAAGCATATTTTACTCCATTATGAATTTGGGATATACCTCTTTTACATAACATTGTAGTTTCTTCTAACATAACCTAGTCATTATTACCTTCCAAAGTGATATATTCTATCATATATAATCCACTAGACTAATCAAATCAAATTTAATGAAAAACCAATAAGCCTAATAGAAGTGGGCTAAAATTCCATCCCAAAGCCTTGTTTGAACTCATAGAAAATACTATTTTTCAAATCTCCTATTCGGTAATGCTTCACAGTAGGTCCAAATTGTCATCTTCAAACACCAATTTTGGTATGTTATCTAACACATACTAGAAAACCTTAGAATAAGGTACAAGCTAGGTGAAGTGTAGTGAATTGAAGTAATCTACATTCATCCTTTGAATCCCCTTGAAGTCCTCAATCTACACTCCATCCATGCTAACATGTTTAGTATTATTCCTATAAACTTGTGCCTTAGCCTGATTATGTAAGAACTTGATGTTGTGATATCTAGAAAATACCTATAAGTTGTAGGACTTGGGGCACCATTATTCCTTTTCTAATATAAGCACATGATTGAAGGCCTCAAATTTTTCTAGATTCTATTGCAAAATTTCCTTTGTGATGACTTCTTACTCTATTTTCCTTTGGGATTCTTCCATATGTTATTTGTGTATGTTTATTTTGACCCCATATCTTCAATATTTCCTTTTATCCAGTCCTTAATGGCTAGCTTCAGGTTTTTCATTTTTCTTCCACAAATGGTAATTAGAGAACCAATTTCCCACCAATTCCATGTTTCATTTATGAAATCTAAGAAACCTTCCCTTTGGATCTAGAGAGGATAGAAGTGTAAGGGACATGACCTGTAGTTCATTGTCTATGATACTTAAAAGAAAAATTGGTTGATGATCTAAACTCACCCATGGAAGAATTTGAGGGGAGACTTAAAATTATTAGCATAAAAATGAATATGAATCTAAAAATATGTCTGGGAAAGAATCAATATGACCTAGGCTATATCTGTGATTATTCCATTTGAATTTGTTAGCAATCGACCTAATATACATTAGTTCCAATGAATTAATCAAATCCTCAAAACTTTCTTGAAACTAATCTCAAATGGGGGAGCCTCCATTTTTTTCCCAAGGGTGGAGGGTTGTATTAAAATCCCCTACCATAATATATAATCTTGACTCGAAGGAGAGTCTTTAAAAGCTATGAGAGATGCACAACAATTTATCTTTTGCATCCCTACACCCAGGTTCAGCATTAGTTAGCCAAAACAATCCCTACACTACTGGCCCTTTTGGCATCAGACCGCAGAGCGCAGACCGAAGTCTCACCCGAAGCAGTATGGGAGGATGCTAGAACCAAGTTTCCACACCCTAAGATGGTTGTGATGTCATTTTATACTTCTTACCACTACCTTCAAGCAGGTCACTAAGCCTTCGAGTTCTATCAACCTACCTTTTATCCCATCCTTCAGTACCTTTGCGAGGTTATGTGACTCACCTTCGCGCAGCCCTAACCCGTGGTTCCTATACTTTCCTGCTTCTATGATGATGTATTGTACAGGTTCCTTAGTTATCTTAAGTTGTTACTTATCCTACCATTCGATTACAGTTATCGTCACGTAAACTGATAGTGCTACTCACATTTAATTAACAGATATAATTACATGCATTCGCGCATCAAATAAACATTATAATATAAACCTAGATCATAACAGAACAGAATCAGATGCATTAACAGAGACTAAATACACGGTAATTTGCAGAATACTTATCTTTATTGATATCTTCAATGTAATATAGACTCTAACCACCTTGTGCACACAGCTACAGGGGTCCACGCACTTAGTTGCAGACTTCTACTCTAGGCCTCTTCACACTCAGCTACATAGCCTTTTGTCTATGCCAAGACTCTCGCTCTTAGCTCTCATAGACTCATTACATCCAAATCTACCAAGAACTGCCTTAGAATATTCTAAGTCTCTCCTTTTTATACAATCCCATGGTCCGTGGATCATGGGTAGATCTCCTAAAGCTGACATAACTTACATAAAAGAAGGGTGGACACCCTTTATGACACTTTTACATCTTCGTGCTCCATGACCACAAAATGCAGAGACTTTACATTTTTACATACAAAACTTGGGATTTCTGCCCCAAAACATGGGCTTTTGACCCCAAAAGTGCTCTTGGGGGAACCCGTTCCCAATAGGCCCCCAACACAAACATGGTGAATCTCCCTCGAGTCACTTTTTGGGCGTAGAGATCTTGGCACAAAGACCTCCCAGCTCAACCTGTATGATGGCAGCCTCGGAGGTGCGCTGTGTGGCCGCCTGCTTCATTTCTTCAACCAACTACTATGTCGTTGGTCTTGAACTGTCAGCCTGAAGCTTCTGTTGAGTCGCTTGCAGAGTAGCAAGCTTTCCATCAATGGAGGTCATTACCGAATAAGCTTCGTCCAACCAGGCTTCAATTGTGCCTTCAACACCGCCTCTTTGTGTTGCTCTGCATCTACCTATTCCTTCAATGTTTTGGCCTCCTGGAGCTTGGCCAGTCTCTATGTGAGAGTGACAGTGCACGTTGTTCCTTTTTGTTATAGACATATTTGGGCACATCAACCTCAACTCTCATATCGATGTATTAGGGTTCATCAACCCCTAAAATGGTTGTTTTATGCCTTAAAGAAACTTAGTCATCTAAATGCCTCATTCCCCAAAAGTTTCATCAAGAAAATCATCTAGAAAGTGCCTAGAATGAATCATTACTGAAAGCCATGTGTTAGGGTGCGATGCATAGTAGGTAATGCACTGTCAAAGTGATATGCATCACAATTTGGCCCTCTAGAAGGTGCGATGGGTGAGGTAGGACAAAATTCCGGGAGAGTTTGAGAGTTGGTTGCTCATGGAAGCTTCTAGAAACTTCTCCTGTGCCACCTGCCCCTCTGAGTTCGCCCAAGGATGACTCAAGGAATTAGGAAACCACCTCCAATTCCCTTCTTTCATGGAACCAAATCCTATAAAGAGAAGGGCATTCATCATCCCCATTGATGACTCAACCTCCTGCAATCATCTATAAAAGGATCTCTCATCCAAGAGATCTGAAGGTTGAATTATTCTGAGTTGTAAGGAAGTGCTGCTAGTTTCAGTATTGAGGTGAGAGCATTGTGTTATTGTGGGTGTGTTCTTGCTGATTCATGAGGTGAAGAAGGCTTGAAGCCAGGAGGATGGCGTTGGATCAGACTTCTTATGGGTTGTAATTCTCCTTATTATCAATAATGTTCTTCAATATTTTAACCAATTGATTGTGTTAATTGTAAATGCATTCATTTGTTTATCATATTTCTAATTCTATGATGTTTATGCTATGATTGATCATTATGCTTTGATAGGTCTTTGTTTCTGTAGCTGTGCAAGTACTCTCCAAGCGTGTTAAGTACAGGGAGGAGTTACGGGATCAGTCTAAGGAGAGGGAGATCAAGCAAGAATTCAAGCGAAAGATACAAGTTGGTCTTTCATATTCTCTTTCTTATCTATCACTCATAGGAAAGATAGTGAATTGCTTTGACTGTTGTTTCTAGGGTAGCTACCAATCCTAGAGGGCTAGCATTTCTTAGAAATACTAGTTTTCCTAGAAACAAATTGGTGACTCCACTGGGGAACGATGATTGTTTTTTGCTATTTCTTGCTCTATGTTGAATTATATAAGCTATAGGCAGAATCTGAAGTTAGACAACAAGCCTTCGAACCGCTTTTGTTCTACAATTGCGTAGTAGATAAACGCTGCTTCAGTCAATCTATGGTTTAGTTTATATCTTGAGCATTTGATTTGCGAAAGCATCAAAATGCCCTTGTTGGTAGCTTCGTAGCCTATTAGGACATTCCATTTACACTTTTCTTGTTATTGTTCATTGAAATCAAGCTTAATCCATTGAAAATTGGATCAAATTTGAGCCAAGAACACTTTCAGAATCGCTCCCTGTGACCATCGCACTGTCTTGCACTATAACCTGCTATGCATCTCAGTTCTCGAAAGGGAAAAGTGATATGCATCACACTGTCTGTCACTAGTACATGCGATGGTGAATGAAAATCAAATTTCCCATCTAGGAGTTGAGCTTTTTTACTAGTTTTCATTCCTGTTTGGTTGCTTGCTAAATTTGAACCATATCTCATCACTGAAGCCAACTTACATCACTTAGATCAGCCTCCATTTAGATTAAGATTGGTGAATTTTTTTGTGTGTTTTTTTTTCCATTTACAATCCATTGTCAAAAAGTAGTGTTAATCGATTTGTCATCTCAATAGAAAAAGTGTTGTAAAATCTTCAATTTTCGTCAAAAAAGTGAAGTGTCGTAAAATCCTCCTTCATAGCTAATTGATTAAACTATTTTGATGCATTTGATTTGATTTGATTTCATTCAAAGTTTCGAAAAGATATTTCTTCAAACTTGAAAATTTCGTTTTGAGTCTTCCTCTCTCCTTGAAGACAAATTGTCGAAATTTGTCATTTTGAGTGAAGTATTTTGAGTCATTGCTACATTTAGTTTTCCTTCTTGAATTATTCACATTGGAGAGCTAAAAACAAATACATGCATTTGCATTTTAGCATTTTGTTTGTGTGCACAAGAAATGATTTAGGGAAATTGCATTGGTGTGTGCTCTTTGGTGTTTACTTAAAAGTGCTTCTTTGTTCTATCCCTTGTAGTTAGGATTTTCATTGTTCAAATAAACAAAAAGATTGCTTATCATTGTAGATGCATCTTTAGGAATTTCAGATCACATTTCGCGGTGAACCATCAAAGGCAAACTTTTAAGAAAGATCAAATTAAAATGAACCTCAATTAACTTAATGACGCTTTGGAATCTGACACAACACATTTAAAGGTCTAGGATAGAGACTTGTTCCGGCGTCGTTAAAACTAGTGGCTATCATTTTCATCGAAGGTTGGGTGATTCCTCCTCTTTGATACGACAAGTGCTAGCATGGACTTGTGCTCCCTGTACTGTCACGTATATATTAGGAGACCCCACTAGGCTTAAATCCTTTATCCATAGGAAACTGAGTATGTCGTCTTATCAATTGCAATGCACTGAACACATCATTTGGGAAGATTAACTGCCGTACGTAAAGTCCTTGGTAATTTCTCTTTAATTTATCACCAAGGTGTATATTGTAGTTTTGCGATTGGTCTGGTAAACCTTTTTGTCTAGATTCTCTAGAGTAGTCACTTTTGTTCCTTTTCGACTCTCTAAAAGAAAAGGTCCATCTGAGCGCTTGTCCTTTCAAGCTCATTAAAATTCGAAGGCGACTAGAGTCATCTTTAGCTTTTTCTCGACTCTTTAAAACTGAAAAGGCAAAGTTGTGTCCAAAGAGTCGTTAAAATAAATTGACCACAAAATAACATCACTTTCTCTTAGTTTATTTTTAAGTTTATCAAGTAATCTGCAATTGTGGAAGAAATTCAATCAAAACCCCATCATTCGCAGAGATTAGCGAGTCAATCATCTTTGCCTCTGGAAGTGAAACCAATTCAGACAAAGCGGTCTCATTTAACTAAGTCTAGTTCATCTGGGTTGTTTGAAACATCTGTTCCAACATCTTCAGGGACTCAAGTTACTCCAATTATTCCTGGTACATCCACCTTTCAAGAGGAAGTTTCATAGTTACCTAAGGACACTAGTACTGATCCTAGTGTAACAGTAACTACTTCTGAACCTGAAACAACTCCATCAAGAGTTGATCTAGAACCAATCCCAGTTCGAATCGAGGTTACATCTGAACCTCCCTTTGAGACTGTAGTTCAGTTACCTGAACATCTGGACTTTGAATTTCAGTATCCAGAAGTTGTTACCCCTCCAGCATCTGTCACTATCGAAACTACACCTTCTTCTGCACCAGAGATCTTTTACAGACCTGACGGTCAACCTTTTCCACATGGTTTGATTGCCATAGAGGAGATAGTAGAGGATATTCCATCTGACACCTCGTTTCATTTTGGAACTGGGATTAATCTGTATCCTGCTACTCTTGATTACTTTCCTTCATTTAATTCTGCCTTGTCACAAGTTCCTGTCGAATATTTAGGCCAACTTTTGGGTCAGTTAACCATGTCTGAACAACCGTCAACATCCCAAACTGTATCATTTGATGCAGCTGCAACAGAATATTCTATTTCTACACCTTTGATGTTTTCTACCACACCTGAGTCACACCTATATGGTGAATCATCCGTTCCAGTTTGTTACCAATCAATATCTGGAACCCACTCAGCGGTTGCTTCTCAACCATGGTTGACATCCATTAACTTGTCTGGAATTCAATCTGCTTTTTCTCACATGGGAAATCAACAATTTGATCTTGTGTATCAGTATCAATTTGGGAAATCTAGTTATCAAAGACCAGTGTATCCATTAAACACTGGATTACCGCCATATGGAGAATAGTATGCTTGCTCACCGTTTCCTCCTTTTTCTGGGGAACAACCATATGGTAACTTCTCTCAGTATTCAGGTCAAACTGGAGTTAAAGCTAGTGGTTGGCAACCAATACTACCAGAGCAACCAAGGGTTGTATATCCAACACAACCAATCCAATCTGCGTCCAATATTCCCACTACACCTGTTGTTACTACTGTGTTGCAGTCACAAGCATAATCTGTTGTATCTCAACTGGTACAAACTACTCCTTCTTCCTCGCAACCTCAGGTTTCAAGGAAAAAGGCTCCAGTTTCTCAGGTTGTTATACAACAACCGCTTGTTTTTGGTGCTCAATAACAACCTCATGGTAGTGTACCTTTATCTGGAATAACCCAGACACACAGTGGTACAGTTAATCCACAACTTGGTCAATCTGTCAATATTGGACAATAGTAAGTGGTTCAACAACTGTGGCTATTGCAATATCAACAACCTCAACTCTAGCAGTCCCAAACCCAGGTTGGTCTTGGTTCACAAGCTCAAACTGGTTTTGGTCAATATCAAGCTTACCAAGGATCTGGACAACAAGGCTTTGCAGGTTATGGACAACCTCGTTTCCAAACTGATTATCAACAACCACCCTATACTAGTTATGTCCAACAACCTTATCAAAGTTACTAGATGCAGATGCCATACACTGGTATGCAAAGACCTATGGCACAAGCAATTCCATCCTATCCTGGGTATGCTCAACCTGACCTGATTTGTCAGTTGCCATTCATAACAACTCTTGAACTACTAGATTTAAACCAGCTCACTAATGATCCCATTGCATATGCGCCTTAGTGGCCGGCAATTCCACATAAATTGCCATCTGACATTTCGAAGTTCAATGGAAATCTAGGAGAAGACCCATCGAATCACGTAATGACTTTTCATTTATGGTGTTCATCCAACACTTTGAATGATGATTTGATTAGGCTTCATCTTTTCCAGAGAATGCTTACTGGTCCAGCTACAAATTGGTATATTGAATTACCTAGAGCTTCTTTTGATAACTTGACCATTCTAGCCACTACTTTTCTAACCCACTTTCAGTTACCTATCAGGTACGAAACTGGAACAGAACTTCTTACCAACTTTAAACAGACTACCTCCACTCACATATCAGATCATATTCATGAGTGGTAGCGTCATCGTCGAATGGTAAAGACGTATGTTCCTGATCAAATTTTAGCTGAGTGGTTTATTAAGTCCTTATTGCCATCTATCACTGAGGATGTGGCGAAAGGAGGAGTTGTCACAGAAGAGCAAGTCATTGCTCGTGCCCAATATTTGGATCTGATTTATACACAATCAGGCACGCTCTATGACAAAATTCCTAATGCACCTAGACCAGCTTTCACTGTTCCACCACCTCCAAAATCGAGTAGGGACTCTCATGCTGGCGATGACATGATCAGTTCCTTGAGCACACAAACAGCGAGAGGACCATCTAGTCAAGCTCTTGCTATTTCGAGTCAAAATTCAAACTCATCTAAAAACACTCTTGCTTATGAGATTAATGCCGTGTCATCTGACAAAGGAAAAAATCCAAAGCAACCAGGAGGCAAGAAGAAGGGGAAGAATAATAAGAAGAAATAGGAGAATTCCACTCCTGAAAAATCATCTGAAACCCCTACTGTGGCTAGGAAACCTCGTTATTCATGTTTGATATGCAATGACAAGCATTTTACAAGAGATTTTCCACATCGATCTGAGGTCTCTAAACTTTTAAAGTCTTCGACTACCTTAGAGGTGTTGACAGATCCGTTTCCGAACCCAGAAACACATTTGGTTGCCACTGATAACGCTTCCACATCCCAAGTACTTATGTTGTCTATCGCAAATACAAAAAATTATGTTTTGGTATCGACAAGGAATAAAGATTATGGGAATCCATCGTCATCGAATAACACGGCTACTAATCAACCTGGTACATCGACCACGACTTTACTAGCAGTTGTTCTGCCAATTATTCCTGAATTAACAATTAAGCCAGCGAAGGGAGTTGTACATAAATCGACATTTAATCCTCGTGCTCAAGCAACCCAAAATTATAATACAGTGGAGGATCTGGCTCAATCACCTTCCGCTATGTCGACACTCGAGGTATTGCAAAATTGTCCCTCCCAAAAGTAGGCTTTGTTATCAGAAATAGGTGGGATCGATCCTACAGATTCCAATCTTGTGGTCTTTAATCATATAGGATATACACCACAGTTACGAGCACAACTCGCTTTCCTTATACAGGTAAAATCCATCAATGAAAATGTTCATCAAACCATTATTGATGAGGGGGAATCTACCTATATCATGTCAATGAGTTGCTAGAAAACTCTTGGTTCACCACCCTTGTCACAATCACCAACAACACTAAAAGTTTCGATGGAAGAACGTACATTCCATACGAGATTTTAAGTAGCTTGCAAGTTGAAATAGGGGGCGAAACAGTATATATTGAAGTCGAGGTCGTTGATGGACTCCTTGATTACAATATTTTACTAGGAAGGCCTTGGGTATATGCTATGGCTGGGGTTGTGTCCACATACTTTCAGAAAATTGCATTTCCCTTCCAAGGTGGAATCACAGTCATTGACCAGTTAGCCTTCTTTGCTAATAGCTCACAAGCTACGGGAAGCATTCCATTGATACATGGAAATTCACAATCACTTCAAAATGTTGGAGTAGGTATCCTAAAAGATCCTTCCTTGATGGGTACTTTTACCCTACTGTCACCATCTGGTCTCGTGGAAGTGTCAATAGTGGAAACTTGCAACATGATCTCTTCTACATCATCTGAGTTTAAGAAGAGTTCCAACTTTTTTGAGAGTGATGATCACGGCGAGGTGATTCCACCAAGCCCCATCGAATCTTTGTAGCAATCAATTTATTGGGCTTGTGTGGCAAACCTTGATCCGCACTCAACAGTTGTATGGGTAGATATATCTTTAGAATATGGCACCTCTTCTAATCCTTGTTCACGTATACATTCTATAGATGAAGGAATCATCCAATCAATGATGATAGGAGAGACGCCATGGGAAGATTATCATCATCATTCCCACCTTCGAGATGATGATGAATATTATTCAAAAGAACTCAACCACCATTCAATTGTTGATTTTTTATTGAGTTCTGTAAATACAATCGATTTTGAGCGAAATATGTCTAACATTGAAGAAACAATCACCATAAATATTTCGACCTAACCCAATGTTGTAGAAAATATTCACATCGGCAAATCTTGTTCTCCATCAGAACTTGATAATTATTGTGTTCCTTTTCGCGAATTTAGATATGTCTTTGCATGGTCTTATGAAGAAATGCCAGGCATTGACTCAAGCATTGTTGAACATGAGATCAAGATGTACCCTGATGTCAAACCAGTATGACAATGGTTTTGACCTGTTCATCCAAAGAAAGCCACTGCCATTGAAGAAGATGTTGAAATTTTTTTTGCGTGCTGGCTTAATTTACCCTGTACCTCTCACTAATTGGGTATCTAATATTGTCCCAGTGATGAAAAAACAAGGGACGATTAGAGTGTACGTCGATTATAGGGATGTAAATCAAGCATGTCCAAAAGACAACTATCCTACACCCTTTATCGACCAGATTATTGATGAATGTGCTAGATGCGAAATCTTTTCATTCATGGATGGATTTTCTAGCTACAATCAAATCAATATTCGCCCACAAGACCAATCAAAAACTACATTCATATGTCTGTGGGGCACATTCACATATCATAAATTACCTTTTGGTTTGAAGAATGCAGGGGCTAAATTTCAGAGCGCAATGAATTATGCCTTCCATGACATCAAGCACATAGTTCAACCATATCTTGACAATTTCCCTGCCCATTCGCGAAAACAGACTGATCATCCACAACATTTGAGAGCAATATTTTTTCATTGTCAACACTACAAAATAAGATTCAATCCACACAAATGTGTGTTTTGTGTTGGCTCTGGTCGACTACTTGGATTTATAGTTTCTATAGATGGAATTTGACTCAATTCAATAAAGGTTCAGGAAATTCTTGACATGCCTCCACCTTCAAATTTGTTGCAGATCCAGAGACCTTAAGGGAAGGCGAACTTTCTGAGGAGGTTCATTCCAAATTATGCTGAGCTAGCAAAAGGTTATACATGTCTATTGAAGAAAGGGGTACCCTTCCGTTGGGATAAGGTTGCGCAAGCTTCCTTTGATGCTCTCAAAGATTCCCTAATAAAAGCATCATTAATGTATGCCCCTAACTATCAAAAATACTTTAACCTGTATCTCGCCACTACAGATACAACCATCGGTATGGTTTAAGTGCAAGAAGATAACGGAAATGAACATCTTATATATTATTTAATTCACAATCTTAATGATACAGAAAGTAAATATTCATACGTTGAAAAGTTAGCTTTAGCAGCCATTCAAACTATACAGAGATTTCGACATTATATTCTCCTTCGCAAAACTACCATTATATTATATTACAACTCTATGACATACATTTTGTCACGTCAACTGCTGGGTTAAAAAATATTCTAAATGGATAGTTATATTGTAGGAGTTTGATTTGGAATTCATCAAATCCAAATCAAAGAAATCTCTCGTTTTTTGCAGAGCTACTTTGCGATCTTCCCTCGTCCTCCAATGATTTAACATCAAAAGCATCAATCTTGGATGAGTCTCTGTTTCTAATTTCATCAAGTGATCCATGGTATGGAGATATACTGATCTATCTCCAGAACCAAGCTTTTAGGCCTAACGCTTCTCGCTCTGAACATCGATGTACTTGATACCATGCCAAAGATTATCTGATCATTGGTGATACACTTTATCGTCATGGTGTCGATACGATTTTAAGAAGGTTCCTTATGCATGAGGAGGCCGAAAAAGCTTTGAATGAATGCCATTCAGGTGCTTGTGGGGGGGCATTTATCTGGTTATGCAACAGCACCAAAAATCCTACGAGTTGGTTACTTTTGGACATCTATATTTAAAGATTGCATACTTGCTGTCAGAAAAAGTGCCATGCTTGTTAGATTTTTTATCGTAAAACCAGATTACCACCTGCACCATTGCATCCAATCATCGCTGTTGGCCCATTTACAAAATGGGGCATTGATTCATGACATGTAACCCCACCTTGGCCAGGGGGCATGGGTATATTATAGTCGTTGTCGACTACTTTACCAAATGGACCGAGGCGATGCCTACATTGAACAACAGTGGCGAAACGGCTGCACTCTTTTTTTCAATCATGTAGTTTCTAGATTTGGTGTGCCACAAGCTATAGTCACAGATCACGGGTTGCATTTTTGCAATCACACGATGATCGAGTTGACTACCAAGTTAGGATTGTCTCATGATAGTTCTACTCCATATTATCCACAGGCTAACAGAAAAGCTGAGGCAATCAACAAAGTCCTTAAGCACATGCTGCAAGGAATGATTGGAGTCCATAAATGGAATTGGCATTTAATCTTGTACTTAGCTTTATGGGCATACCAGACCTTGGTGAGAAATGCGACCGGATTTATGCCTTTTCAATTGGTGTATGGTTTAGAAGTAGTCTTACCAATTCAATGTGAAATCTCATCCCTCAAGCTCGCAATTGACTTGCTACCCGATACTTCTGAAGAAGAAGCTTGTTTCTTGGAATTAATCCATCTGGATGAAACCCGTCATGATGCTGCATTGGCTAATGAAGCACATAAGAAACGCATCAAGGCACAATATGACAAAAATGTTAAGCCTCATGTCTTCTCAGAAGGTGACCTGGTCTTGCTTTACGATTAGGATTCTGACAAATTAGGAGCAGGGAAATTTGAACCATTATGGATGGGCCCTTATATTGTTAAACGTGTATTGACAAAAGGAGCCTACGAGTTAGTCAATTATGATGGGATTCCATTGTCGCAACCCTAAAATGGGTTGTATCTCAAACGTTACTATGCTTGATTGAGTGTAGTAAAACTCATTGTACATATGCTTTCATTGCATTTTTGTGTGTTAGTTTTTCTTTTAGAGTTTCAATTTGGTTAGGTAATCCACTTCACATTTGTTACAGATGTCAAACTTTTCGGAACCATTTGTTGGGTATGTTGACAGAGCTAGTCGTAGTACGCAGAACTTATCTTCTGCAGCTTGGGCCATCTTTGTTCCAAGCGACGAGTTAGTGCGTTTCAGAGGGATATGTATTGGTCAATCGACAAACAACATCGTTGAGTATAGTGTGTTGATTGAACTCCTCTCTGATTCCATTTCACATGGCATACGTCGAATCATTGTTAGGCTAGATTCACAACTTGTCATTCTACAGCTTACTGGCATTTATTCCATTTGAAACCCGGCTATTCATTGCATGTTCCTAAGAGTTAGAATTTTGGAAAGACATTTTGATTTCATTCAATATCAACATATTTCCAGAAATTTAAACACATTGACTGACTCTCTAGCAAACTATGTGTTAAATAGACATTTGCAACATATGTAAAGAAAGCATTTCACATCATCATTTGCATAGGATTTCATCACTTAACCACAATAAAACTCTGAAAGTCAAATAGATAGTTGTTTATAAGTTTTCACAAATATTTTGTGTCCAAGACAAAATTGGTCATCTAACCCCAGAAACTCAAAATGAATGAAAAAAACATCATAGATTAGTGATGTTGATGATAACAGGTCACCCCGTATGCTATCTTGCACAAGAGCCTCGTCCAATGGCTCGGTACACCAGTGGTATGGCACTGTAGCCTCATGGGTAACTCATCAATCTGGACATCTGGAATTCCAAGCGTTAAGCTCTCTACATGATCCTACAACTGAGCCAAGGTATTGGCTATGTCCAAATCTCTAAGGACTTCCCTCCCAATAGCTCCCTCCACTGGAACATCTGCTTCCCGTAGGCGTGCCATAGGTCGAACTGGTCCAATATCTACATACACATATGAGTTTATTTAGTCTTGGTAACAATCAAAAACACAAAAAGAAATGAAAAACTCAAAAGGAAAAAGTGTGGTCAAAACAATTTAGCGATAGCGCTCCACTGCTCCCCGACCAGTAATGCTAAATCTGGATCGCCTCGAAAATCCATCCCTACATATGGATATTCTGCAAAAGCCATCTCTTGGTGATCGAACCACTCGAAGAAGGTAGATGAAAATGAGATCTGTGATAGGCCAGCATGCCTAGCCATAAGGTCTACCCATCACTACATACATGGTTCTCTCGGTCCAGGCACTCCCAGAGAAATGTTCTATGGTTGCATGAGCGGGATTCTTTCCAAAGAAAAGGAAATCAAAATGGACCCATAACCAAAATTATTGGTCCTTCCAACCTTCACTTTGGACAGTTGATCTTTCATAAGTGGAAGAATCACCTCACACCAGTTGAATACCTTTGGTTCCAGGCATTCCAAGGCATACTACATGTAAGATCTGTTTGCTAAATGTAAGGCTGCATTGCCAGCCAATCTAGCAAGGATAAAGAGAATAGTCCTCAAAGGTCAATCAAAAACATCTCGGATATGAATCTTCCCATATTTTCTGGGTTGAGATCCTTCCCGACAAAACTGACGAATATAATCTTTCACCGATTCGCCTCCTCGAGCGAGTTCTGATAATGAAAGAGAGGCACCCCACCTTGATAAATCTGTCAGAAAATAAATATCCTCGATGGTGATAGGAATAGGTTTACCCCTGATTTGAAACACCTGGTCAATAGGATCCCAAGCATGAACAAGATATTGCAACAAATCCATCTATTGTCTCATGCTGGACAAGCAAAAAAACTTTAGCAAACCACAGTTCTTTAATGCATTTACTGTTCCCTGATCATTTAATGCAATCATGTCTTGCTCTTCGTGTTCTCATTCTTGCCATTAGTTCAAAAGTTGCTGAAAAACAACTGTTGAAACTTGGTATTTTGTACCCATCACACTTAGCCCTTGAGGATAGTACTCTGCATAGCAGGTTTCCTATTAGCAACCCAGTATGCATCGCACTTTTTGATAGGGACTAGGTGCGATGGTTGAAAAGAAAATGTTTTTAACCCTAAAGGCCCATAAAATTGAGAAAAGTTTCCTAAAACTGAAAAAGAATGGTATAGAATTGAAGAGCAAAAGGATAGCTCCTACCTGGTCTTGATGGCATGGGATATGATCCACAGAATCTCTTGCAATCAACTGGTGAAATTTGCGGGAAAAAACTGCTTCAGAGCTCCAAAATCCAATGTTAGAAATGAAATGGTGAAAATGAATTGTCAAAACTAGTTTTTATGTTTACTTTTTCATGTACATCAAGTAAATGTTGATTTTATTCATTTTTCATCTATAAATATGTATGTTTAATCATTTTTTATGGAGTTTTGAGCAGGATGAACAACTGAGAACAGAATCTAATGTGCTAATGGTGAATTGTGCATCTTTGAACACCAAGCAAACTTTTCATTTTCTTTTCGAGCTTTGATTTAAAAATGAAAAGGAAACTATAGAGTCCTCTTTAAACTCTTTTCAGACTCTCTAAATAAGAAAATATTATCGAGCCCTTGTCTATTCCAGCTCGTTAAAGTATTGGAAATGACATATCTATCGTATTATTTTATCCTTTTTCAGACTTGAGGGATTATTTTATGAAAAATAACTTAAGGAGTTTTCTTTTAGTCTCTTTTCAAACTCTCTAAACATGAAAAGGACTGAGTTATCCTTGTCGTTAAACTCGTTAAAATAATAGCGACAAACTTGTCCATCTAGACAAGACCGAGTTTCACCGTCGCTAGACTCATTAAAACATCAAATAGCGATGGGTTCGCCCAAAGAGAGAATTATAGAACAAGCATATGTTATCCTCCTCAAGCTTGATAAAAAATAAAGAGGTACTGGTCAGCAATGACTGGGGAAAATGGGAAAAATCTTGACATCTTATGGTAGCAAATCACTCTTGAACATGACACTTGGTGGGCTTCAGTATTGTAGCAATAATGCTACAACTCCTGGAACTCCCTGTAGGGGAGTTCAAGACTTGGAGGATGGAGTTGAGGAGTGGCATAGATGGTGAGATTTTTTCAAGGAGGGATGAAACAATGTTGCACAAGAAGATGAGAATCATGTCAAAGTAAGCGAATGAGGCAAATGTAAGGTAAGGGTTCTAAGTGAAGGCTGAAGCAGGTAGGTTGGATGGGGTATGGTAGGTAAGGAAGGATAACATGTACTCTACAAGTGGTTTTTCAAACTGAACAAACAAAGACATGCAAGAAAACAAAGATCTAGTTATGCTACCCTAATATGATCTAGCTAACAGTAACAAGAATGGACAACAGCTTTATTTATAACGAGAACCACGTACAACACGTGAGCAAGAACATTCCAAAAGATCTGAATGCATGACTAACTCCTACCAATCTATTCTAAACATAAAAAGCTACTTTAACCATCAAAAGCAACCTAAATAACAAAGCAAGATTTAAATCTAAAGAGCAGATTTTATTTTAAGAACGCAGCAAAGACACATGATAGTAAACAAAGAAGGTACTGGGTGCTTGAGATGGGCCCAAACCCAAGCACCCAGTACCTCCTTTGTTTACTTTCATGTGTCTTTGCTGCATTCTTAGAATAAAATCTGCCATTTAGATCTAAATCTCGTTTTGTTATTTAGGTTGATTTTGATGATTAAAGTATATTTTCATATTCAGATTGGTTTGATAGGTTAATAACATAAAGGATCCTTGGAAAAAGGGCTCAAGCATCTGTGGTTTCACCTCTCCCTCAGTGGGATCAGGAGCTATGACTAGGATGACTTTGCTGCCCACAAAAACATTGACTTTGCTTTGCCATGCAATCATTAGTGTTTGGTTTTCATTTGCAGAAGTTGGTTACATGTTCAGATCTTTGAATGCTTCATTGCATAGTTAATATACATGGTTTCCTTGCAAATAAAGCTGCTTTCCATTCTTGTTACTGTTAACTAGATCATATTAGGGTAGCATAACTAGATCTTTGTTTTCTTGCATGTCTTTGTTGGTTCAGTTGGAAACACAAATTGCAGAGCACCTATACCACTTCTCTATCTACCCATCTTCTCCATCTCCTCACTTGGTTTCTTGCCTCACGTTGCCACATTGCCCTCGTAAACCTACCTTTTGTGCAACATTATTCCAGCCTTCTTGGAACAAGTCCAGCCATCTACACCTTCTCCTCAACTCCATCCTCCAAGTCTTGAACTCCCCTACACCCCTATTTCACCTCCATACTCATTCCTCCTCCTTTTTCCCTCCATCCATGCTCCAAAATTCCATTATTGAACGTCCTGTAGAAAAATTACAGAACATCCTGTAGAAATCCTAAACATCCTGTTGAACCCCTGCAGACTTCCTGTAGAAGCTCACAAATTAGGTTTCTTGATAGCCAAACTTTGTAAAACTCTTTGGAAGGGTGTTGGGGACCCCTTAGACCCTCTCTGAACCTTCCTGATCTCTTCCAAGCATTTCTCCTCCTTGATCCACCTCTGCACAGTCAAAAATAGTTAAAAGCACATGCATGATAATTCCAACAATTTAATCAAAAATACAAAAATATGTTTTCTTCAGACAGAGGTAGTCTAGACACATGTATTTCACCTTCATAGAAGTAATGGCATCTCTTTCAGCAGTTTGCATGCTCTCCTTTGCGTCAGTAGGACTAGCTGGTAGAATTAGGGTTTGTTAGGGTTTGCGTTTCTTTTTGGCTTTCAGTTTCTTTTTGAAATTAGATTAGCTTCCTTCGAGTTAGCTTTCATCCATCAATTAAAAAGCTTCTTCTAAGAGCTCATAGAAGTTGGCTTAAGCTCCTAGTGGACTTGTGCCAGCTGACCAAGTGACAGCTGCGGCAAGAGCTCCAGTATTGTAGCAATAATGCTACAACTCCTGGAACTCCCTTCTTTAATTTTATCAACCCGGTAGTTCGTAACAAACTTGGAAGTGACGGTGTTGTATGCACAAGTACTAGCTCTTGCCGCAGCTGTCACTTGGTCAGTTGGCACAAGTCCACTAGGAGCTTAAGCCAACTTCTATGAGCTCTTATAAGAAGCTTTTTAATTGATGGATGAGAGCTAACTCGAAGTAAGCTAATCTAATTGCAAAAAGAAACTGAAAGCCAAAAAGAAACGCAAACCCTAGCAAACCCTAATTCTACCAGCTAGTCCTACTGATGCAAAGGAGAGCATGCAAACTACTGAAAGAGATGCCATTACTTCTATGAAGGTGAAATACATGTGTCTAGACTACCTCTGTCTGAAGAAAACATATTTTTGTATTTTTGATTAAATTGTTGGAATTATCATGCATGTGCTTTTAACTATTTTTGATTGTGCAGAGGTGGATCAAGGAGGAGAAATGCTTGGAAGAGATCGGGAAGGTTCAGAGAGGGTCTAAGGGGTCCCCAACACCCTTCCAGAGAGTTTTACAAAGTTTGGCTCTCAAGAAACCTCATTCGTGAGCTTCTACAGGAAGTCTGCAGGGGTTCTACAGGATGTTTAGGATTTCTACAGGATGTTCTGTAATTTTCCTATAGGATGTTCAGTAATGGAATTTTGGAGCATGGATGGAGGGAAAAAGGTGGAGGAATGAGTATTGAGGCAAAATAGGGGTGTAGGTGAGTTCAAGACTTGGAGGATGGAGTTGAGGAGAAGGTGTAGATGGCTGGACTTGTTCCAAGAAGGCTGGAATAATGTTGCACAAAAGGTAGGGTTACGAGGGCAATGTGGCAACGTGAGGCAAGAAACCAAGTGAGGAGATAACGAAGATGGGTTTGAGGGAGTCTGGGCAGATAGAGAAGTGGTATAGGTGCTCTGCAATTTGTGTTTCCAACTGAAGGGGACACCTTCCTACAAATCCTCTCCCTTGTTCTCCCACGAATTTGGCTGCCAAGTGCTCATTAAGACCTTCAATTTTGTCTCCAAATTGACCAAAAAGGCTACACAAAGCACCCATTAGACTTGTTGGCATAATGACTAACCAAATTCACTCTATTAGCATAAATATAATAAAAAAAATGCAATAAACTAATGAGAATGGTGGATTAAGTCAAATTAGGAGGTTGAATGAGCCCAAATAATTATCCATTTTTGGGGCTCATCAACACTTTCACTTCATCTCCGTGATTGAGTTGGGTTGGGTTATTACATTTGCTGGTCATCATACCATTGGTCTATCACACCATCCATCTTTTTGGGTTAACGCTATTGATTCATCTCAGTCAGGGAAAATTTTAAGAACCCCCCATAAATTTATAAATATAATAAATGGGCGAATCTCCATGGTATATAGGAAAAATGGAAGGCGATTTTATCAATAATATAATATGTATATATAATTTTTTGGCGAATCTCTCACCAGGCATGGCGAATATTTTACTCAATTATAAAATCTTGTAAGATCTTGGCGAGTCTTTCACTAAATAATAAAACTTTGTAATGTCCTAGTGAATCTTAGCATAGGCTACATGCTGGTTTAATTCCCCCATTTAAATAGGCTACATTCGTGAATACCATGGGCCAATACCATGTGCCATTTTGGTGAATACCATGGGTCAATACCATGTGCCATTTTTATTTTTATTAATTCTAATATTAGGGTTAATAATGGTTTTTTGCATGGTATTAATAATAATCTAGTCCATGGTATTTGTCCCATAGTATTTTGGCCATAGGTTTCACCTAAATATAACCCATTTTTTGAGTGTTCATAAATATAAGGTGACTTATGGAGTAAATATAAAAAAATGTTTTATTTGTTTACCATACCTCTCATTTATTTATATTTTTATTAATTTACCATACCTCTTTTACAAATATGGTATTTGGCCCATAGGATTCACGTAAATAAAACCTCTTTCTTCAGCCTTCATAAATAGAACGAGGGTTATGGACTAAATATAAAAAGAGGTTTTATTTATTTATGATACGTCTAGTTTATTTATATTTTTATTTGTTTACCATACCTTTTGAGTAAGTATAAAAAGACGTTTTATTTATTTACCATACCTCCACTTTACTTATATTTTTATTTGTTTACACCCTTACATGTATATAAGGTGACTTATGGAGTAAATATAAAAATTGTTTTATTTATTTACCATACCTCTCATTTATTTATATTTTTATTAATTTACCATACCTCTTTTATAAATATGGTATTTGGCCCATAGGATTCACTTAAATAAAACCTATTCTTGAAAATGGGCAAATGGAAGGTTGTAAGTCCTAATTTCAAGGGCTAAATTTACCTTTTTTACCCTCTCCCTTAAAATAAGGTGGGCTATTTGAGGGGATTTGTAAAAATGTACTATGATACAAAATATTCGCCCACTAAAAATTTAAAACCCCTTAATTTTGCCAAAGGGCGAACATTTGCCCCTAAAATTATCCTTGACCTCAGTGTCGCCGATATATTCAAGAGAAGTCATCCAGTTAAAGTCTCATCCATTGCAATACTATAAACCTTCATTTTCATGACCGCCATTCCTGAACCTTGTGTCGTCAGTTCTTTTTCATCTCCAAAAATCATTTGCCTCATTTCGTGTCGTAGATGTGGGATACATCAAGGCCCTCCTACGATGAGTCACTTCTTGTCAACATCAACTCATTATCCAAGAAGTCGACTTAGAAACACCCTTTCAGTGCTTTGAAGCTTGCATACATCAATGGCAAGTTTTCTCACTTCCGGCGACAAGTTGACATCAATGGCCTTTGATCGAAAGATTTTGCATGGTGTTTGACATCAAATCATCTATTCACACCACGTGAAATGTACTATTGTACCTTGAGGATCATCTTCATTATCGGTGATCCCTCTCGCGTCTGTTAACAGCTTACATCATTGGCTGGTAATCAGACGATGTCTCTCCATGTTCGACCATAGAACATCTTTTCACATGGTTTGACTTATACATTGAGTGAAGATTGAACGAGTTTGAAGACCTCGGATCTAGTTTCATCCATCCAGGTTGTGATATATTCAGGAGTACAAAAGCATCAAATGTACACAGGCTTTACACAGATGGTCATCCTAATCATGGATCACAAGTCTATATCTGTAGACGACTATCTGATCTATGTACATGTAATGAAAGTTTATAAAGTTGAGCGTAGGGATGCCTCCCTCAGCAAATTCATGAAAAGTCATATTATCATGTACTATATTGTAATTGATGTAGGTCAACTTCCAGTTCGAAACTTCCGATCCTCATGATAAAGAATTTCACCCAACATGAACATTTATGACCTCATGCTTTAGGGGGCAAATGTTATAGAAATAGTTGGGCACATCAACCCCAACTCGCATGTCAATATATTAGGGTTCATCAACCCCTAAAATGGTTGTTTTATGCCTTAAATAAACTTAGTCATCTGAATGCCTCATTCCCAAAAATTTGCATCAAGAAAATCATCCAGAAAGTGCCTAAAATGAATCATTTCTAAAAGCATTGTGTTAGGGTGCGATGCATAGTAGGTACTGCACTGTCAAAGTGATATGCATCATATTTTTACCCTCTAGAAGGTGCGATGGGTGAGGTAGGACAAAATTTTGGGAGAGTTTGAGAGTTGGTTGCTCATGGAAACGTCTAGAAACTTCTCCTATGCCACCTGCCCCTCTTAGTTCACCCAAGGATGACTAAAGGAATTAGGAAACCACCTCCAATTCCCCTCTTTCATGGAACCAATTCCTAAAAATAGAAAGGAATTCATTATCCCCATTGATGACTCAACCTCCTGCAATCATCTATAAAAGGATCTCTCATCCAAGAGATTTGAAGGCTGAATTATTCTGAGTTGTAAGGAAGTGCTGCTAGTTTCAGTATTGAGGTGAGAGCATTGTGTTATTATGGGTGTGTTCTTGCTGACTCATGAAGTGAAGAAGGCTTGAAGCTGGGAGGATGGCGTTGGATCAGACTTCTTATGGGTTGTAATTCTCCTTGTTATCAATAAAGTTCCTCAATATTTTTCCCAATTGATTGCGTTAACTGTAAATGCATTTGTTTGTTTATCATATTTCTAATTCTATGATGTTTATGTTGTGATGGATCATTATGCTTTGACAGGTCTTTGTTTCTGTAGCTGTGCAGGTACTCTCCAAGCGTGTTAAGTACGGGGAGGAGTTACAGGATCAGTCTAAGGAGAGGGAGATCAAGCGAGGATTCAAGCGAAAGATACAGGTTGGTCTTTCATAATCTCTTTCTTATCTATCACTCATAGGAAAGATAGTGAATTGCTTTGACTTTTGTTTCTAGGGTAGCTACCAATCCTAGAGGGCTAGCATTTCTTAGAATTACTAGTTTTACCAGAAACACTTTCACCTTGTCATAGTGCTGCTATAGTTCTCGCTTCTGTGTCTCCAACCTATGTATATTAGGATCTTCTTTGCAGACCAGTCAGTACTTCGAACGACTATTCAAACAGTGTTGTGTAGTCTGCTACTGCACTATATACTACTGTTATCGCCTCTATGATAGTTGTTGCACGCTGCTCTTTGACTTCCGGCAGAGTTGAATGCTGGGCCTTCAACTGTAACTTTGTAATTTGGAGGTTTAGCTCCCTATGAACCTTAGCCAACTTTGTGTGTGTGTCGTGCACTCTCGTAGCGAGTTTGTGGACATATTCATCTGCCTCTACATCCTTAGGAATGGCTAATTCGGGGACCATTCGCAAGCTTCCTTCATGGCCTTGATTATGCACTGATTTGTGTTAGTAAGTTCCATCATGGAAGCGAGGGCAGTGTCTCGTTGTCGGGCCATCTGCACATTATTGATCTTCTGCTCACTGATCACTTGCAAGGCGCACTGTTCACGAGCCCTCAATTCCTTGATCACCCCATCCTGCAGTAGGTGAAGCACCTCAGCAAGAAGTGCTGCCAAGTTTAGCCCTACTCCCTTAAGGGCATTGATAGTAGTCCTGTCAGCTTCGTACTCTATGGTCAGTGCTCCATCTGGCAACACTATCGCTCGGGTGTCCTTTGTTTGCAGCATCCCAATGGCCTCTAAAGTACCAATGGTGAGGCTGGTTGATGTTGCACCGATCTGGGATGCATGGATCTACAACTCCTACAGAATTGTCTGGATGGCCCCCAATGCTTGTTGCTACTACTGTTCGAACTGTTGTAGGACCTCTACGGTGGCATCCTACACAGTATCCCCAATGTCATCCAGATCTCCCTCTGTCAGGGTGATTGGGTCCAACAATGTCTTACTAGCCTTAGGATTCCTGTGAGGCCCCACTTTTTCTTGTTCTCTTTGATGTTTGATGCAGTACGACGTTGTCTGCGGGTCCATTCCACCCTGCTCTGTCTTCTCGTCTGTTTCTTCCTCTATTTCAGGCAAAGGCAATCACACACCTTTGTTAGATCTGCTCTCTATTCTTCCTGTCTGTGTTTCTACCTACTATGCAGCATCACGCTCTGCCTAGGCCTTTTTATTGGCCTCCTTCCTTCTCTTCTCGGCTAGATATGCCATCTTGAACTTGGCCTCCTCCTTTTTGCGCTACGTGATAGACTTGCTTGATCCCACCACCAAGTCTGAGGCAGTGCGCCATTCTGCCAACCAGAAAACCAGAAATGCATCAATCACGTCATCGGTTGCCAAATAAGGCAAGTCATGCCACTTCTATTCAGGGTCCTTCCGTGCCCTGATCGAGACACGGTGAAAGTCTGCTTTGAACTCCACGTACTCCTGCAGTTTTTCAAACACAGTAGGCGACAATTGTGGCTTGCGATTGATAGCCATGCGGATATTCATCTACATCGAGATCCAAAATATCTTGTTATCCTTGATGCGCTAAGCATCCTTGGTCACCCACAGCGAAGCATACTTTGCTGCTTCTGGAAAGTCGGGCGTGACTGAGGGGAATTGACTAACTTCAGGCAGCTCCCAGGCTACCAACACAATGGACAGCAAGAGCCACGCATAGTGGAAGGTCTTACTGAGCTCCTGTGCCGCGCGACAGTTCATGAGGAACTCACCACAAAGATAGTGTGCCCAATTAAACTGAACTCCTTCTGCGCATTGGACTACTAGAGCAATGACAGGTGCCAACACTTCATCTACTCGACACTTGCGAATAATGTTTCCTACCAAGATTTGCATGGCCACCTTGACCATAAGGTCACAGATACTCGAGATGGCATAGCCTCACAGCTTCTTTGCAAGCTTGAATTTCTCCTTCATGGTCTCTGCGAGGGTCTGCCTGCCACCTTTTCTGCCAAACACCATGGCTGGATTTTCCCTTGTATATGGCAGTCATGTGATCCTATGGATCAACATGTCCATGATGGGTATCAGCTCCTCCATCCATAAGCACCCATCATGCACCAAGCATAGCAATTGCTTGATTACCACCAATGTAATGGGCATGCGATTGTAGTGCAGCACCCATAGCAGGTTGAGAAGACTGGCCTTGTCTACTCCCCTGAGCCACTTCCGCGATTCTAATGTAGTCATCCCAATGGTTGTGTGAACAATGTAGTGCATTAGCTATTTTTTCGCCAAGTGCGAAAACTTCTTAGTGTCAGCTAAGACCCAATCTTCGAGTATCAACAACACAACCCACCCCAAGCGTGGTCCTTCAAAAACAATCTCGTCCGATAGTAGAGGTATCTGTGGGGCATCATTACTTTCTTTGATGTCCTTTGTCACCTTGGTCTTGCCTTTGCGTGGAGGGATGTATTCGGGCAACTTAGTGATAGGGTCAGAACCCTCGACTTCAATGTCCTCCACTTCCACCACCAAATCCTCATCATTCATCAGGATGTCCTCAATCTCTTCCTCCTCCAGCTCCAATTTAATGGTTCTTCCCTTTTCCTATGTGGTGGGCTTATCCTTCGGTGGGTTTCTTCTAGGCGATGCACGCACCGGTATCATAACCTGCTTTCCCTAATTATCCTTCGCGCTCTCCTTGGTTGGGTTCGACTTCGGTCTAGGCATCCGTGGTGACTTGGGGACTTTAGAAAATACATTTGCAACCTCTCGAGCAACTCCCTCTGCCTCCATAAAAACTTTCGGCACAACCCCCTCTTCTGTCACTGCTTCGACGTCCATACCTCCTAATCCTCAGATAATGTCACGGATGAGATTGTGGTTGGACTCTGGAAATCGATCGAACACTAGGTAGTGAAGCAATTCTTTGAATAATGCCAATTCATGCACGTCTAAGAGCTCACCAACACAATGCTCAAAACTCCAAGTGTTTTTTGTAGGGTAGCCACATGTAATTTATAGGCCATTTTGAATTGAAATCCGACCGTTCCTCCCAGATTCGGTTCATTAATGCTGGATTGGCGACAGCTTTCCAAGGATCTTACCCATAAATTTTGTCTTAAATGTCGGCCGCTTGCTCCATTTGGCCACATTCTTATAGTCAAATCATGAATAATGACTTTAATGGTCACTTTCTGGCTGACCTTCGCAAGTTTTACCTAGATAGCACAACTCACTCTGTGTTGTTGTGAACCTTGTGACATATCCTCATTCCGCGCAGTCCCCCAGTCACATAGTTCCCCAACCCAAGAAGTGTATTTTATAGTCCCATGCCTCCTTTTAGCTACTTGGAGCAGTAAGACTATGCTACCTTCATATAGTCACCTGGCCGAATCATCGGTGTATGGGTTCAATCGGTTGCCATTCACCTTTCCTGGGAAGGGATCTCCATTCAATTTAACAAATTGAACTGCTCCATCGTCGATAATCTCTTTGATGACATAGGGCCCTAGCCAGTGCATCCTAAATTTCCCTGGAAATTTATCAAACTTGTTTTCATATAACAAAATGAGATCATTTACCTTAAAGGTGCATAGTTTAATGTGCCGATCATGCCATTCTTTTTCATACTTCTTTTGCACCTGTTGGTGAAATCCAGCAAGAAAGCTTTCTTCCTCAAGCTCATCAAGCTATGCGAGCCTCTCTTCCATGGATTTGCGATCCGTCATACATGTGAATATCACTATGCGTAGACAAGGCACAATGTATTCCATTGGCATCACTGCTTCAATACCATATACAAGCCTGAAGGGTGTCTGTCCAGTCAATTTTTTGCATGTCGTTCGATAGGCCCATAGTACTATGGGTATGCGCAGGTCCCAATCACTTCGCTGAGTGTTGCAAACCTTGGTCGGTGCATTCTACAGTACCTTATTGAATTCTTTCATAGTCCCATTAGCCTATGGGTGATAAGGCGTGCTTTTCTGGTGATATGCCTGAAATGCCTCTGTTAGCACGTTGATCATTTCATTCAGAAAGTGCGTACCACAACCACTCATCAAAACCTTTGGACACCCAAATCGCGTTAGTACATACTCAAAGAGAAACTTCGCAGTTTTTGCACCTATGCAGTCCTTCATAGGCTATGCCTCTACCCATTGAGTCAAATACTCAGTCGCGGTGATAATGTATCGCGTACCCGTCTTATTTCCTTGAGGTTGAATGGGTCCCACAAAATCTATTGCCCATTTCTCGAAAGGTTGTGACGTCATTTGTGGGTTCAGAGGCAGCTCATATCTCCATGAGGGCCTGCTAGTCCTTTGACACATGTCGCACGTCCTGTAGTAGACTTTTGAATCCTTATGGAGGGTTAGCCACCACAACCCTGCATGTAGAATCTTCTGCGTGGTCGCTTTACCTGCATAATGCCCTCCCGCGGCACCCCCATGAGCTTCTTCGAGGATACTGCTTCTTTCAAACTCCGGTACATATCATCGCAATACTTCATCAGACCCCATTTTATACAGATGTCTGGCAATTATTGAAAAGTCTGTCGCGCGCACCACTAAGTCCTTTTTCTACTGGGTGGTATAGCCTTCCGAGGCAGTTCCTATCATCAGGGAGTGTATAATGTCTTCAAAGTGACCATCTGTGATGCGCACTGCAAAGAGCTACGCGTCAGGAAATCCTTCCTCCAAATTCGTGGGCTCTTCCCCCATTTCGATGCATGATAGATGATTTGGTCCCATGTTTAGTCGTCTAGGCTTCACAATAACTTCAAAATCATACTCCTAAAACAATAACAACCACCTACAGATTCTCCCCCCCAAACACAGGCTTATTGACCATTTACTTCAACGCATAATGGTTCGTATACATCTTAAACCATCCACCCAGTAAGTAGTGCCTAAACTTCTGGAGGGCGTATACCATGGTTAGTCCTTTGCACTCACTGGTGGAATAGTTCTTCTCAGCCTTGGATAAATTCCTTCTTGCGAATGCAATAGGATGGTCCAATTCTCTTTTGCCATCTTGTGTTAGTGCTGTTCCCAATGCCATACATGATGCATCTACATGTACATGAAGCTCCTTCTCTCTAATTGGGAAGACTAGAATCGGCGCGGTGACCATTTTTCCTTTCAGCACATCCAAGCTCTTCTGGAATTCCTCATTCCAGCAAAACATGACATCCTTTTTCAACAACTCCTCCATAGGCGCAGTGATCGGGGCATAGCCCTTGATAAACTTCTTGTAGTACCCAGTATACCCTAGTGTTGCGCGCATTTGTTTCGCACTCCTTGGTGCCTTCAAGATAACTATCACTGCGATCTTCACGGGGTCTGCCATCAATCCCTGTCTGCATACCACATGACCTAGTAATATCCCAAAAGGGACACAAAACAAACATTTCTTCAGATTCAGCGCGATCTAGTACCTGCGATAGGTATCTAGCATCATGTGTAAACTTGCCACATGGCGTTTTACCAATCCAAACATATTCTAGTAATTAAATTACACCTCTAGAAACTTATGAATGAATTCTTTGAATGCAACAATGACTACGTGCGAAAAAATCACAAGCGAATTTTTTAATCCGAAAGGCATTACGGTGTACTAGAAACATTCCCATTCAGTCGTGAAGGTCATCTTTTTTCTATCTTTAGGCACAATTTTGATCTGATGGTACCCAGAGAACCCATCAGTGAAGGAGTACGCTTCCTAACCACCAACATTATCCAATACCTCATCAGTGAATGGAGTCGGGAAAGGATCATGCACGCAAGCATCATTCAACTTCCTAAGATCTACGCATATCCTTATTTCATCTTTCTGCTTCTTTTCCTATACCACCATCAGGCTCACACAATCAGACCTTCTCCTTATACTTTAGATTGAGACGATAAGGTCTTTGCTTAACCAGCTGCGCATCGGGTTTTAACGTGATCTTCATAACACCCAAGTCTCCTATTATCCCCTTTAACTCCGTAAACTTGGTAGGGAACAAATCCTGGTACTCACAGAGCAATTTGGTGACCTTATCTACCATTACATCATCCCAATAATCTCCAATCTTCGCGAATTTGGGCTCCACCTTTGTGCCAATATTTATCTGTTTAGCTTTCAGTGGCGCGATTATATTAGGATTCTGAATTGGTGGTCCCTCGACCTCACGGTGTCCCTTAGTTTCAGGAATATTAATATTTCGGGGGTCCTCATTTTCTTCTTCAACAGTCACATTATATCATTCGAGCGTGCTACTTAGTGTTGGGTTGTGTTATATTCTTTCCATGACTAGATCCCCTAGTTAACCGGGGGGTTAGAGTGGGGGCAGGGCCCCCCCTTCGTTGCACCAACTGCGTAGTGGGGGTTTCACAGGGTGTTTGGGGGGGTGGTTAGCCCCCCTCTACAGGGTCTTGGGCAGTGACCCGTGGAAATTTCTTTTAGACCCTATATTAGGTGGGACGAACCTTCCTATGGTTTTGTGCATGGTTTTCGCACATGGTTTTGGGTACAATGGTTTTCGGTCCATGGTATTGGATGCTTCGACAAGTATAAACATGTATTGTAACATTAAAAGGAAAATAATGAAAAATCAAGGTAGTCCCCATTTTAGGATCCAGGGGAAAATCTTTGTGTATATGTGTTTTATGTGTTATGCTCTCGCGTTTTTTATTTTATGTTGTTAGAATTTGTATGTAGGTATTTTTTGTACAAGGTTAAAACCTACAATTGGTATCGGAGTTGTTTTGGCTTCAAGGGGATGCCTTTGTTTTTGAGGGGTTTCGCTCGGGCCTGTCGTAGACCCTGTTCAGCGGGAGATCTGCGGGATCAATTCTGGTGGTGAAAGAAGATGGTGAGCAGTGGAAAGATAGAGATTGAGAAATTTAATGGTCAGAGTTTTGAGTTGTGGAAAATCAAGATGGAGGATCTATTGATGGATAAAGATTAGTGGATCGTGGTAGATATGTGTACTAAACCAACGGGAGTGTCCAATGAAGAATGGAAGAAGTTGGATCAGAAGGTTAAGAGCACAATACAATTGTATCTCAGATTTGGTATTGCTGAATGTATCAGGGAAGCTACGACGAAGGCTTTGTGGGACAAATTAGGGACTTTGTACCAATCTAAGTCTCTGGTGAATAAATTGTTCCTACAAAAAAAGTTGTATAACCTGAGGATGAAATATGGAGACTCGGTGACAGAACATCTGAACGCATTTAATACTATGGTAAGTCAGTTATTATCTATTGATATTAAAATTTCACATGAAGATAAGGCATCAGTTTGTTGTGTTCTCTACCAGATTTGTGGGATAGTCTGGTTATTGCAATAGGTAGTAATGCAACTGCCTTGTAGTTTGATGAAATAGTCTCATCCTTGCTGATGGAGGAGATGAGACGGAAAAATATAGAGAGCCAGAATGGTGATGCCTTGTCTGTACAAGGACATTCCAAGAACAGAAACAAAAATAAGTCATTAAGTGGGAAATATAACTCTAGAGGGAGATCTAAATCTCTAGGAAAGCTCGTAAAGGTGGTTTGCTGGAAATGCGGAAAGGAAGGGCACTAAAAAAGGGACTGTAAATCTAAAGCTCCTGACAAAGGAATGGGATCTGATGATGCTCCTTCTGCAAAGGCAGAAACCACCTCCGATGAAGGTGGGGATGTGTACTTGGCTTCTTCAAGTACACATGTAGATCATGAGGCATGGTTGATTGACTCGGGTGCATCCTTTCACTTCACTCCCCATAGAGAGTGGTTCTACAAGTATGAGAAATACGATGGCGGTGATATCTTCTTAAGGGATGATATGAAGGCTATAATAATTGGTCGCAGAAAATTAAATTTGAAGTTGCAAGGTGGAAGGGTTAGAACACTTTTGGGTGTTCTGCATATTCCTGCATTGGCCAAAAATCTAATTTCTATAAGCAAGATGGATGATGCAGGTGTAAAAATAGTGTTTGAGAAGGATACCTGCAAGATGTTTCGGGGAGCACTAGTATTGTACAAGCTGCAAGGTAGCACTATTGTTGATGGGTGCAATAGTTCTGTGGTTCCTGAAAGTGGAGTAGAAAATCTAGTGGTCTCTGGAGAGAAGACCATGTTGTGGCATCAAAACCTTGGACATATTGGAGAGAAGGGCCTTCGAATACTTCATGCTAAAGGTATGGTAGAAGGTATGAGTAATAGCTCTGTGGATTTTGATTTCTGTGATAATTGTGTATATGGGAAGCAGAATCGAGTGAGTTTCCCCTGTAGTGGTAAGAGGGTGAAATAGATATTAGAGCTTGTGCATAGTGATGTGTTTGGACCTGTGAAGGTTCCATCACTGGGTAAGTTTATGTACTATGTATCATTTATATATGGGTTTGTTTAGTCAATTTAGTGTCCTAAATTGCTTGCATAAATTATCAACCGAGGTTCGTAAGATGATGAAGTGTAGTTCACTATATGTTCTAGTTAACCCTTCTTACTTCGTTGTTTTGTATTTTATATTATTTTTTTGGGGGTTTCTGTTCTTTGATTCCTAATGATGTACAATCTAAACTATGAGAAACTGAACCTAGACTTCCTAAAGGTGAACCAAGAGCTTAAAACTAGTCAAAATCTAAGTTAAAAGAAAGAGCATCTGTCCTATCTTGTCATTAATCCTAAGTCATGAATCTAATTATTAAAATTAAAAGGTAAAGTTGTAAGGCAAGTTGAAATAAATATAGAGAATGGAATTAACTGAAGTACTTCTAGTTACTCTAACCTTGAATTTTGAAAGATAAGCTTCTTGAGATGGAATACAAACAACTTATTGTACTTCATGATCTAGAGAATTAAATAAAAACATGCAAAAAGTAACTGATTGGTTTAAACCATTGTATAAAGTGAATGTTTAGTCATTTAGTTTAGGATGGGTAATAGCTTGAAATGGTGGTCAAAAAAACATTCATTAATACAGTGCATTGACAACCCGAACTAGGAAATAAATAACAAAAATAGTGAGTAAAATAATCAACATTGCATCCTCATTACTTTCAATCTTACTTTGTTTAGAAACAAAGTCGTTTCCTTTATGAAATGGATTGGAGAAACAAGATTGCACAATTGAATTCTAACGTTATGCTACTGATCAGAACTAAGAGAAATCAAACTACAAGAAATCAACCTAAGTCACAAACACTGGTAAAAGCAAATGATGAAATTAAAACTAAATAGAAAAACAAATGAAAAGAAAGCCTCCTTCAGTGCAGGGGCCCTCTACAACTGACTGGGTTGAGCTGCTAACTCAATTCAAAATGCTCCTTCAAATGATCATCGGTCAACACATGGCCTTTTATTATAAACAGGAAAAAAAGTCCAGAATTACAAAGATGATAAGTGTAAACTTAATACATCAAAAACTTCGAACTTCCCCCGGTTATGTACAACTGGTATTTAAAGAAAATATTCATAACTGTCATTTGAGGAAAATTAGCTACAAGTGGTCTACAGGTATCACAACAGGACTGCGTAAATGTTTGATCAGCTACAGGTGACTTGAATTCAAGCAAGATGGTTGCATAGAACCATTAACACAGGTGGCTGATTCGAGTTAATGCTGCAACAGAAGTGTTGGATTTATTAATTAACCACGAAAGGGTAGACAAAGAGTTCTTTTGCTTCTAGGTTTCATATGTTTGACTCCTCCTTTGACTGTGGTATTGAGCTGGCTTTTTATCGATTTGGGCTAGGTGACTAGGACAGGATCCATGTCGAGACAACTCCAAAGATGCCCATGTGGTCAGTTTCTTCATTTGACACCTGGAACCTGCCAAAACACAGAAGTAGCTACAGAACACACGGTTAGCTGCAGAATAGGCTACGTTCTGTAGCTAATTTTCAAAAACTTATTCAAATAGCAAAAACATAAAAGTATAACATTTCAATCATTTAATGTCCTCCTTAAGACAAAATCTATCATTTAACATTGATGGGGACCTGTATTCTTATGGAAAAGCAAGGAAAAGAAGTGAGAAAATTTGTCAAGGAGAGGGTAATTCTGAGGTTCAACATACCCCCAATGCAAAATTATTGCATGTCCCAATGCAATTTGGCAAAAATGTGGATTCTTCTTTACTATTACATTTGTTGAGACACCTCTGCTAGTACATCTAATTTTTTCTCTTGCTCTTCTTTGAAGTGACTGCCATCCTCGGTTTCTTCATAAGAACTCTGTATTTAAGGTTGATTACTATTCTGTTCAAGATTCTATTCTTCCTCTTCAACTTCCTATTCTTCTTGTACCATAGCCCTAGGTGTAGTATTGTATTATCATGAATAGCTTTATCCATTTTACTTTGTTCCCTTAGGGTTTCATTTTCTTTCTTGATGTGCCTATTCAATATCTCTAACTCATAGATTTCCTGTTTGAGAGAGTTAGTTAGAGGTTCTTGTGGATTGACAGGGGGTTCTGGATTGGCTGAGGATTCTGGATCCATTGAGGCACTTTTCTTCTCCAGTGATTCTATATAATCATAAATTTGTTGCTGCACTGGGTCTATGCTTGGAGATCCTCTACTGGGGCTACCTTTGAAACACTATTCAAGAGAATTTTGAGGATTTTATGTAAATGGAACATTATCAAGAGATGGTATTGGTGTTTCTTCTTCTAGATTTATGAACTTTGTTCCCTTTGATGTTACCTTCTTTACCATACCTCGGAGTCTAGGGCTCCTTCTAAGTTGTAGAGGGCTTATGTTCTCCTCTTTTGCACCTTTTTTCTCCTTTCCTATATTTTCTTTTCTCTTGATTTGTTTCCTAATCTCTGTCAATTTTTCAAAGATTAATTGTTCATCATCTTGTTGTAATGAAGATTCAGGTTTATTTCCAGTAATTCTACCAACTTTCTTTTTCATCTTCCCTTTTTTTTCTGATTTGCTCCTTGATCTTTGTCAATTTTTTAGAGACTAGCTCTTCATCATTTTTCAGTGTGGAGGACTCAGGATTGCTTTGAATGATCATATTGGTCTTTTCCCTCCTACTCCTTTTGACATTACCCTCTTCAAGTGATTCTGGTTTCTCTTGGAAATATTTTCTTATCAGGAAGTTTTCCCAAGTATCTCCTATTCTTTTCAAATGAAACTCAACCAGTATTTTTACCAACCCATGATGGTACATAGTTGTGTCTATGAATTCTTTTTTCTTCTATACATTTGAATCCATCCTCCTTAAACTATTTAGAAGGAAGAAATGGCGGTTGATGTCTCCATTTTCTAGAAAGTTCATCAATAAACGTATATGATATACATACATGCACCCGAATCTCCCCTCATAGGTAATGAATTTCTATAATATCAAAAGCATGCTTCTCCATTTATTTTTAAGTGCTGAAATATGAATTCCTTTTCTAAACACAGAGGCATCCATACCTGGGTTCCTGAGGATTATCTTCCATGATTCACTATGAAATTCCTTTTTTTTGAACCATCTCTCACCAAGTCTTGGAAGTTATGTAGCCTCTACTATGTAAGATTCTGTTACTACAAACTTAATGTCTCCAATTTTTACTTCTGTACCATCGAATGATCTAGCAAAATATTTTGTGATCTCTTTGTGATAGCCATCAAATTTTTCAATGAAATTGAGCCATCTAGCCTTTTGCAACATCTCCTTGAGTTGTGGGTATCCCTCCATATATTTTTCTACTACTGGCTCTGTCCTAACAATGAGTCCCATGGCTTTTGTTTCACAGAATTTTCTAACCTTCAGAATTACTCTCCTAGCATATGAAATGGACTGTCTGCGTGTATGGTGAAAAAGAACAGTGGGTTTGCGTGGAATAAGTAGACGGTGAGGGTTTGGAGAGACGTGAATACGTTAGTCACATTGTAGTTTTGACCGTTAATAGAAGGAATTATTAGGGATCGTTTAGGTACAGAGTATGGAGAGTGTAGCGGAGGTGTGGTATGATGAAATTATTATAGACCGTTTGTTACCGAATGTGGAAGATGTGGCAGAGATGTGGTATCATGAAGTGGCAGTCAAATCAAATGATGACTTGTTAAGGAGGCATACGATCATTCATATTATACATGACTTATGTTTGTAACTTGCTATTCGAAATAAATTTTGCATTTTACCTTTAGAACTTAACCTTTTGCTTGATAATTCCTTTGGTGTTGATTCGTAGGTACTTTTAGCATGGTTGATCTCCAAAACTTGATTCTTCAATTTTCCTACATCCATGATTTATTTGTGAGTTGTACAATTGTGCCAGAGCTAATAAGTAAGTTGTAGCTACGGAATGGAATCAACTGCAGAATGTGAAAAGAAGAAAAAGTAAAATATGGTTATGGAATATGAGTGTAAAAATGGAATGAAAATGAGTTATGACAGTGAGATGGAATGAGGTGTAAGATAAAATGAGAAATAGGGTGAAATGGAGTAAAATTGCAAAAATGAATTGTAAATGAAATATGACAGTGAGATGAAATGGAGCTGTAAAATAAAATGAAATAGAATGAGATGGAATGAGTATGAATATGCAGACTCTAAAACTGCAAATGAATGTATCTTTTTGTCACTACTTATTACAGAAAGGAAATGGAAAATATAGGATGTCAGAAACTATGATTTTCACCCTGTATTTTCTGTATAAGTATGCCAATAAATGATTGGTTTTCAAACTTATACAATTTTTTTATTTTATTTATTTATTTATTTATTTTAGGAAAAATAAAGACTAAGTTAGTGGAGAAGAAGAATTCTTCTTCACTAGATTCATTTTAGAGTTATTCTGGAAAATCTTAATGAACTCCTCTCTTGAAATTGGTTTCTGATATATCTTCAACCGATGACCATTCACAAGAAGAGGTATTTTGCTTCCATCTATCGTCCTTATCCTTACTGCTTCGTCATTAAAGACTTCTTCAATCTCATATGGCCCAAGACAATGAGTTTGAAACTTCCCTTAAAAATATTTGAACTTTGAATCGAACAATAGTGCCCAATCTCCTGCTTGAAACTTCTTCTCCTTGATATATTTATCATGCCATTTAGCCCTCTGCTATTGGACTATATTGGTTCTTTGAAATGCATCTTGCCTAATTTCATCAAGCTCATTGAGTTGCTCCAATCTATGTTTTTGTGCCTCTAATAAATCCAGTCCCAATTGGACTGCCATATTGAAGGTTTTGATTTGAAACTCTATAGGGAACAGGACTTGTTTCCCATAAACAAGTTCATAGGGTGTGTGTCCCATTGTGTTCCTCCATGTAGTTCTATAAGCTCATAAGGCTTCATGAAGCCTTTCTGCCCAATCTCTTCTATGTAGATGCATAGTCTTAGTGAGAATTCCTTCAATCACATTGTTTGTAGATTCAACTTGACCATTTGCTTGTGGATGATAGGGAGTAGATTTCCTATGTTTGATCTTGTAATCTTCCACAAGACCCTTCACCATTTTAGATGTAAATTGAGATCCTTAATCTGTCACAATTTCTCTTGGAACACCAAAACGAGTGAAGATGTCCTCAAAAAGAAAATTAACTACAGATTTTTCATTAGCAAAAGGTAATTCTCTAGCCTCTACCCATTTGGTGACATAATCAGTGCATACCAATATATATTTCTTTTGCTTAGATGGATGGTTAATTGGTCCAAAAAAATCCAAGGCCCATTTTTCAAACGGTTCAATGAGTACCTGAATTTTTAGTGGCATTTAATTTGAAGGAGTAGGTTTCCCTACCCTTTGGCAACAGTCACACCTCCTGACATATTCTTTAGCATCTTTGAAGATGGATGGCTAATAATATCCTAAAGAAAGGATTTTATAGGTTGTCCTCTTGTCAAAAAAGTGTCCACCACACGGTTCATCATGACATGCCTTAAGAATCTCAGGCATTTCATCTTCCCTAACACATCTTCTGATCATGAGATCTAGACCTGTTTTATACAATTCATTAGTGATCCATGAGTATCTTGCACTTATTTGAATGATTTTTGTTTTCTCTCTAGGAAACAAATGTGAAGGTAATTTCCTTGTGACTAATTAATTGGCAATATCTGCAAACCAAGGGGTCTGAGTAGTCACTGGAAAAATATATTCATTAGGAAAATTATCTTCAATCGGAGTGTCATCTTTGATATTTTGAATTCTGGACAAGAAATTAGCAACAATGTTTTGTTTTCCAGGTCTATCTAGCACAGTAATATTGAATCCTTGCAAGAGTAAAATCCATCTTGTAACTTTGCCATTAGTAATAGGTTTACTCATTAAGTATCTAATTGCAGAGTGATTTGTATGAACAAAGGTTTCATAGCCTGTTATACAATGTTTGAACTTGTTGATTGCATGAACAACAACTAAAAATTCATTTTCAGTTATAATATAATTTAACTCGGTGGGAGTCAAATTCTTACTTGTATAGTAGATAGCATAGGGAATCAAATATTTTTGTCCTAATACAGCTTCCAGAGCTATATCTAAAGCATCTGTTGAAATGTGAAACGGTAGTTTCCAATTTGGACCTCTCAAGATGGGTGCTTCAGAATTTTTTGTTTTTAAAGTCTCAAATGCTAACTGGCAATCAGGATTCTGATTGAATTCACAATCCTTGGTGAGTAATTTGAAGAGTGGGGATGCTATTTTAGTGAAATTTTCTATAAATCATCTATAGTATCCTATAAATCCTAGAAAAATTATAACATCCTTTTGGAAATTTGGAATTAATAATTTAGAGATGACTTCAACTTTAGATTTATCAACTTTAATCCCATCTCCTGAAATGTGATGTCCTAAAACAATCCCTTCTCTAAGCATCATAAAACATTTTTCATGGCTTAGTGAAAGGTTTGCTTCCTTACATCTTTTAAGAACTTTTTCCAAATTTTCCAAAGCTTCTTCAAATGTATTCCCTTAGACTGTAAAGTCATCGATATATACCTCTACACAATCATGTATTAGATCAGAAAAAATTCCTAGTACTACTCTTTGGAATGTTTTAGGTGCATTACATAACCCAAAAGGAAGTACTCAGTAGCCATAGGTTCCCCATGGACAAGTAAATGTGGTTTTATCTTGATCTTTTGGTGCCACCTGAATCTGATTATAACCACTAAAACCATCCAAGAATGAGAAATACTTCTTACCTACTAATGTATCTAACACTTGATCTATAAAGGGCAAAGGAAAATGATCTTTAAGGGTAGCTTTATTCAATTCTTGATAATCAATGTACACCCTCCATTTTCCGTTCTCTTTAGGAACAATTACTAAAGGGGAAACCCATTGGCTGTCTTAAATTGGATAAATGAAGTTTACATTCAGCAGTTTTTGCAGCTCTTCTTTCACAATTTCCCTAAGATTTTGATTCATCCTTCTTTGAGGTTTTCTGATAGGTTTACAATTTTCCTCAATGTAGATGTGATGTATACAAGTCTTAGGACTTATTCCTTTCATGTCAGTATATTCCCATGCACATGCAGTAGAATTTTGTTGTAATGTTTTGATTAGATTTTCTTGTTGTAATTTCCCCAAGTTTTTGTTTATGTTCAATGTTCTCCCGTGAAAGATTTCAATTGTAGAGCTACCAAATTCTTCCATAGAATAAAGATACATCTACCTAGATGACAAATATTCAATATTGTATTTTTCTTGAAATCGATCATGTTCATATTTTGGATATGATTCAAAAGTTTCCATTGTATTTAAGATTTGACTATCTTCACTAATGTCTAAAATAGTAATGAGAGGCTGAATGTAATTTTCATCATCAATCCATTCTTTGTCATATATTTCTGTTTCTTGCTGGAGGATATAGAGTGAATTTCTTTGTTGAGTTCCCATCAGAAATATACATGTCACCAGATCTACAGCTAATGAAAGCATCAGCTGTGGCCAACCAAGGTCTCCCTAATATAAGTGGATGTCCTCCTAGATTGTTCTTGGAGGTCAAAATCATAAAATCAACAGGGTATTCCCAAGAATCTAAGGAAACTAAAATATCTTCTAGCAAACCATCTGGTTTGATTATAGATCTGTCTGCTAATTGCAGTAATGTAGGTGTGTAAAAAAGATTAGGAAGCTTGAGTTGTTCCATGGTTTGTTTGCTCATGATATTTATTGCTACTCCTAAATCAATCAATGTATTTGGAATTTCAACTCCATTAATATGTGTTTTCACAATTGGACTTCCTGGATCTATATATTTTTGTATGGCAATTTTTCCCATCATTATATCTACTATTTTTCCTACCAGGTGAATTCTTTTTGTTTCCTTTGCTTTTCTTCCTGGTTTTATTATGCTTAACTCCTTTATTGTTTTAGCTAGGATTGGAATTTACTTAATGGCTTGTAACAAAGGAATTTTGATATAGACATTTTTCAATTCATCTATAAAATCATAATTAAGGAACATAATTTGCTTTTCTACTCCTCTATCACCTTGTAATGTTTCAGGAAAAGGAGGTGCAGAAGTAGATACTGGTTGCTCAATGATAGGATTTGAGTTCACTGGTTCTTTCTGTTTTTCATTTTCAGTATTTTGGTTTTGGAGAGATGTTCCCTCAAAAATTTTATTGGGCTTTAGAGAATCTTCCTTGGAATTGTCTTGTTCCTGAATAACTATAGAAGGCCTTTCCTTTTGTAATATCCTACCATATCTTAGTTGAACATCATTGAGATCTAGAGGAGTGATCATATATGTTGGAAATTGTTGTCCTTCCACCATATAAGTATTCTGAGGATTTTTATTGTTGGGGTTTGGTAATGGTTGGGCAAGTAGTTGATTTGGTCTCTGCTGAAATGGCAGTAAGAGTTGAGGATTTTGGTTTTGTTGTGGAAATGGTAATGAAAGTTGAGGGTTCTGATTTTGAATTTTTGGCTGCTGATTTTGTTGTGGAATGTGTGGGGGAGGATAATTCTAATATGATGGAGGATATTGATAATATTGAGAAAATCTTCCATAAGGATTTTGTACTCCTTGAGCCCAAGGTTGAGATTGAGATTGAGGTTGAGGTTGAGGCCAAGGTTGCTGCCAAGAATTCCAATTTGGTGGGGGCTGAAGATACATTTGATTGTTAAATCCTTGATTTTGTGGCCCTACCAAGGTCTTCTAGAGACAAAGCAAAGAGATTCTATTGAATTTGGAACTGTTTCTTCTTGGAAAACAACCTTAAGACCTGGAATTGAAGGGAAACCCTTGTTCTCATGGTTTTCTGAACAAATCATACAAGTCTCTATGATTTTTACATCCAAAGGGCATTCTCTTAGAGCATGTTTCTTTTCTACATTTTGGACAGAAAATAGCTAAAGCATCAGCCTCGGTTTTCTGCTTGTTTTGCAACTTAAGGGTGTCTATTTGCTCACTAAGGCTCCCTAGAATATCTGTTTTGAATTCATCAAGCATATTACCAATTTCTGCCCTACTCATTGATCGAGTTGTAGATTTATTTACTCTAACAAGAGAAGGATCCCTTGGTCCTTTCCTAGTTTTGGATTTCCCTCTTGATAGATGAACACATAATTCTCCTATGTCACTTAATGGGAGTTGAAAGATATCTCCCTTCCCCATCATGTTAAGGATATCTATCCACTCATCTCTAATGGCTTTTAATAGAAGATCTTTTAAGGTATCTTCATCTAAACTATCCATCTTTGCTCTTTTCAAATTATAGTTGAATCTCTCAATTAAATCCTCTAAATTTTCATCCTATCTTTGCATCATTTTGAACACTTTATCTTTGTGATTGGTTGGCATGCAATAATCCAAATACCTATCCAAAAACACTTTTTTCATGTCATTCCATGTTCTAATGGACTGAGTGACTAACCCCATGAACCACTTCAAAGCTCCTTTCAGTGTTGAAGGGAACAACTTAAGTTTTTGAGAGTCTTCTAAGTAATCATAGGTTCTGCATAAGACTTCAAACTCAAATAAAAATGTTTCAAGATCCTCACTTTTTAACCCGTGGAAATTTGGGATGACAAAAGGTGAGACATTTTTCATTGTGGCATTTGTTTCTTCATCCACTATAGTGAATCCAAAAGAATTATCTATTTCCCTATTTCCTCTACCTCCTCCATTATTTCCTCTACCCCCTCCTCCAAACAGTGTGAATTCTCCATCCCCTCCCTCTTTTTCCATTATAGTTTCTTCAGAGTCAGTATAAGGTTCAACCTACAAGGTTACTTTCTCTTCTTTTGGTTCTTCTATTAATGGAATATGGGATATAGGTTCTACTTCTTCTTCCTCACCAGGTATTCCTAATTCTTCAACTAAAATGTGCTCCCCTGTGGAGGTGAAAAAGGCTACTCCCGCTGTTGGAGACCCAAGATTTTTCTCCTCTAGGACTGCCTCGGTAGATGAAGTAGGAGATTCGTTTCATTGGATTTCAATAGTTCTATGGCTGGGAGTATGAGCTTGAGATGGAGGTGTATCTCTTCTTGTTCTTGGTGAAGTAGGTGGTGTTGTAGGAATTGAACTCATGCCTCTAGCTATAAATCTATCCCTAGAGTCTCTTTCTCTATGCATATCATTTTTTTTTTGAATGTAAGGGATAAGGTTACCTAATTACACTTCCCTGGCAATGGTACCAAAATGTTTAGTCAATTTAGTATCCTAAATTTCTTGCATAAATTATCAACCGAGGTTCGTAAGCTAATGAAGTGTAGTGCATTGTATGGGCTAGTTAACCCTTCTTACTTCGTTGTTTTGTATTTTATATTGTTTTTTTGGGGGGTTTTGTTCTTTGATTCCTAATGATGTACAATTTGAACTATGAGAAACTAAACCTAGACTTCCTAAAGGTGAACCAAGAGCTTAAAACTAGTCAAAATCTAAGTTAAAAGAAAGAAAAACAGAGCATCTGTCCTATCTTGTCATTAATCCTAACTCATAAATCTAATTCTTAAAATTAAAAGGTAAAGTTGTAAGGCAAGTTAAAATAAATACAGAGAATGGAATTAATTGAAGTACTTCTAGTTACTCTAACCTTCAATTTTGAAAGATAACCTTCTTGAGATGGAATACAAGCAACTTACTATACTTCATGATCTAGAGAATTAAATAAAAACATGCAGAAAGCAACTGATTGGTTTCAGCCATTGTATAAAGTGAATGTTTAACCATTTAGTTTAGGATGGGTATCAACTTGAAATGGTGATCAAAAAAACATTCATTAATACAGTGCATTGACAACTTGAACTAGGAAATAAATAACAAAAACAGTGAGTAAACTAATCAACAATGCATCCTCATTACTTTCAATCTTACTCTGTTTAGAAACAAAGTTGTTTCCTTTATGAAATGGATTGGAGAAACAATATTGCACAATTGAATTCTAACATTATGCTACTGATCAGAACTAAAGGAAATCAAACTACAAGAAATCAACCTAAGTCACAAACACCGCTAAAAGCAAATGATGAAATTAAAGCTGAACAGAAAAACAAGTGAAAAGAAAACCTCCTTCAGTGCAGGGGCCCTCTGCAACTACCTGGGTTGAGCTGCTAACTTAATTCAAAATGCTCCTTCAAATGATCATTGGTCAACACATGGCTTTGTATTATAAACAGGAACAAAAGTCTAAAATTATAGAGCTGATAAGTCCAAACTTAATACATCAAAAACTTCGAACTTCCCCTAGTTCTATACAACTGGTATTTAAAAGAAAATATTCATAACTTTCTTTTGAGGAAAATTAGGTACAGGTGGTCTACATGTATCACAATAGGATTACATAAATGTTTGATCAGCTACAGGTGACTTGAATTTGAGCAAGATGATTGCACAGAATCGTTAACGCAAATGGCTGATCCGAGTTAATGTTGCAACAAAACTGTTGGATTTATTAATTAACCATGAAAGGGTAGACAAGGAGTTCTATTGCTTCCAGGTTTCATATGTTTGACTCTTTCTTTGACTGTGGTCTTGAGCTGGCTTTTTATCGATCTGGGTTGGGTGACTAGGATAGGATCTCTGTTGAGACAATTATAGAGATGCCCATGTGGTTGGTTTCTTCATTTGACACTTGGAACTTGCCAAACCACGAAAGTAGCTATGGAACACACAGTTAGCTATAGAATAGGCTATGTTCTATAGCTAATTTACAAAAACTTATTCAAATAGCAAAAACATAAAGTATAACATGTCAATAATTTAATGTCCTCCCTAAGACAAAATCTATCATTTAACATTGATGGGGACCTGTATTCTTATGGAAAAGCAATGAAAAGAGGTGAGAAAAGTTATCAAGGAGAGGGTAATTCTAAGGTTCAACAACCTTCTCAAGGAATTCATGGATATATTTCCTTAAGAAGAAATATGAAGTCTTTGAAAGGTTTATAGAATTTAAGGCTTTGTTGGAAAACCAGACAGAGAAGAAGATAAAGGTGTTGAGGTCAGATGACAGTGGAGAGTTTTGCAGCAAGGAATTTGAAGAATTCTATAAGAAGTGTGGTATAGCATGCTAGAAGACTACTCCATACACACCTAAGAAAAATGGAGTTACAGAAAGAATGAACAAGATGTTGATGGAAAGGGAAAGAAGCATGCTCAGTGGTGTCGGGTTAGGACAAGAATTCTGGGCAGAGGCAGTGGAGACAACATGTTACTTGGTCAACAAATCAGCTTTATCAACGTTGGAGGATAAGACTCCACACGAGGTATGGACTGGTAAGAAACCCTCTCTTTCACATCTGAGGGTATTTGCATGTGACGCATATGTACATGTTCCAAATGAGAAAAGAACCAAGTTGGACAGTAAATCTGAAAAGTGCACCTTTATTGGGTATAAGGATATTTTAAAGTGTTATAAGCTTTGAAACCCAGTAACAACGAAGGTTGTGTACAACCGAGATGTGGTGTTAAGAGAGGTGAATGATGTTATTAAACATAAAGTCCCATTAAAGGAGCCTGAGAAGATAGAGTTTCAGCTAAAGGAGGAAGAATCAGACTCTACAACAGAAGAGGAATCAGAAGATGAAGAGCCACAAACTCCAGTTGTAAGAAGATCAGTTTGAGAAATAAGGCAGCTAGAAAGGAATAGTCCATCTACTTTCTATTCAAAATTTGCTTTATTTATTACTGATGTTGATCCCAGAACTATGAAGGAACCAGTAGATTTAGAGGATGGCAAACTCTAGAAAGTGGCCATGGTTGATGAAATGACATCTTTGCACAAAAATGAGGCTTGGGATCTGGTGAAGTTGTCGGCTGGAAGGAAACCCATTGGTAGAAAATGGGTGTTCAAGAAGAAGACAAATGCAGAAGGAAAAGTGGAGAAATACAAAGCTCAGTTGGTAGAAAAAGGTTATTCCCAGGTGCCAAGAATTGATTTTGGTGATATTTTTGCTCCTGTTGCCAAGGTAGCTTCTATTAGGTTACTTTTATCTGTTGCTGTTGCTTTTGATTTTGAGGTAGAACAGATGGATATGAAGACAACATTTCTTCATGGAGATCTAGATAAAGAGATCTACATGAAGCAACTTGAAGCCTTTGTGGTGAAGGGTAAGAAAGAGCTGGTATGAAAGTAAAAAAAATATCTATATGGGTTAAAATAGTCACCAAGGATGTGGTATCCGAAATTTGATATGTTTATACGGGGACTTGGCTTCACCAAAAGAAAAGAAGATTACTGTGTGTATTTTAAATTAATTGGTGACTGTGTTATTTATCTGGTCTTATATGTGGATGATATGTTGCTGGTTGGAAATGACAAAGAAATTATCTAGGATTTGAAGACCCAATTGTCCTCCAAATTCAACATGAAAGATATTGGTGCTGCAAACTATAATTTGGGCATGGAAATTAAAAGAGATCAAGCAAAGAGGAAGATCTAGTTAAACCAGAGGAGATATGTTGAGATAAAACTGTAGAGGTTTAATATGCAGGATAGTAAACCAGTGAAGGTTCCTATTCATGTTGGTGTAAATTTAACTGATAAGCAGTTTCCCAAGACACAAGAAGAGGAAGAGGACATGTCCCGTGTTCCATATGCAAGTGTAGTTGGTATCCTAATGTATGCAATGGTCTGTACTAGACCAGACATTGCACATGCAGTGGGAGTATTGCGTAGGTTTATGTCAAAACCATGAAAGGAGCATTGGACAACAGTGAAGTGGGTTTTCAGGTATTTGCATGGCACTAGCGATTATGGTTTGTGCTACCAAGGAAGACCAAGATTCGACAAAGTTTTGGATATATGTGGCTTTGTTGATGCAGACTAGGTTGGAGATCTGGATCATAGAAGGTCTAAAATTGGGTATGTGTTTAACCTATTGGGAGGTGCATTCATTTGGATGAGTAAGAAAAAATTTGTAGTGGCACTATTAACTACAGAGGTAGAATGTAGGTTTTAACCTCGTACAAAAATTACCTACACACAAATTCTAAAACAGATAAAATAAACAATGTGAGAGCATAACACATAAATCACATATACACAGAGATTTTCCCCTGGATCCCAAAACCGCGACTACCAGCTTGATTTTTCATTATGTTCCTTTCAATGTTACAATACATATCTATACACGTCGAAGAATCCAATACCATGGACCAAAAACCATTGCATCCAAAACCATGGACCGAAAACCATCGCGTCCAAAACCATGGACCGAAAACCATCGCGTCCAAAACCATGTGCGAAAATTCATGCACAAAACCATAGGTAGGTCCGCCCAACCTAACATAGGGTCCAAAAACAAATTTTTCAGGGCGTTGCCCCGGACCCCATAGAGTGGGGTTACCTACACCCCTCAAACCCCTTGTGACTCCCCCCGCTACATAATCGACGTAGCGAAGGGGGGGCTCTGCCCCCTTCTAACTCTTCAGTTAACTACGAGGGCTAGTCATGGAAAGAATATAACACAACCCAACATTCTCCCACTTGTTGTTTTCTTTCCACAGGGGGGCACAAGAGAGCTTAGTCATTTATCCATCCCTACAATGCCCATTGTTTTTCTACACCAAGAGAACTTCTCAGAGCTTACAGATTTTGACAATGCATCTGCAGTATTCTTCGAAGTGTCCACCTTTACCAGCAACACCTTTTTGACTTCTATCATATCCCTCACAAAGTGATAATAAACATCAATGTGCTTTGTCTTTGAATGGTAAGTACGGTTCTTTACCAAGAAAATTGCACTTTGGCTGTCACAGTCTATCCTTATAGCTCCCTATACTTCTGCAACCAAACTACTTCCTTGCTTGCATGAGTGGCTGCCATGTATTCTGCCTCTGTTGTTGATAGTGCCACTACAGATTGTTTCTTACTCATCCAACTAACTGCACCTCTAAATAGGTTAAACACATACACACTTGTAGATCTTCTCTAATCCAGATCTCCAGCCTAGTCTGCATCAAAAAAGACATAGATATCCAAAACTTTGTCCAATCCTCGTCTTCCTTGGTAGCACAAACCATAATCAATAGTGCCAGGCAAATACCTCAAACCCGCTTCACTGTTGTCCAATGCTCCTTCCCTGGTTTTGACATAAACCTACTCAATACTCCCATTACATGTGCAATGCCTGGTCTAGTATAGACCATCGCATACATCAGGATACCGAATGCACTTGCATATGGAACACGGGACATATCATCTTCCACTTCTTGTGTCTTGGGACACTATTCAGCAAATAACTTTACACCTACAAGAATAGGAACCTTCACCGGTTTACTATCCTGCATATTAAACCTCTGCAATATTGTCTCGACATACTTCCTCTGGTTTAACTAGGGCTTCCTCTTTGCCTTATCTATTTTAATTTCCATGCGCAAAATATAGTTTGTAGAACCAATATCTTTCATGTTGAATTTGGAGAACAATTAGGTCTTCAAATCCTAGATAATTTCTTTGTCATTTCCAACCAACAACATATCATCCACATACAAGACCAGATAAATAACACAGTCACCAATTAATTTAAAATACACACAATGATCTGCTTTGCTTGTGGTGAAGCCAAGTCCCCGTATAAATGTATCAAATTTCTGATACCACATCCTTGGTAACTGTTTCAACCCATACAAAGACTTCTTTAACTTAAATACCGGTTCTTTCTTACCCTTCACCATAAAGCCTTCAGGTTGCTTCATGTAGATCTCCTCTTCCAGATCCCCGTGAAGAGAAGTTGTCTTCACATCCACCTATTCTACCTCAAAATGAAAAGTAGCAGCAATAGATAAATGTAATCTAATAGAAGCTACCTTGGCAACAGGAGAAAAAATATCACCAAAATCAATTCCCGACACCTTGGAATCACCTTTTTCTACCAACCGAGCTTTGTATTTCTCCACCTTTCCTTCTGCATTTGTCTTCTTCTTGAAAACCCATTTGCTGCCAATGGTTTTCCTTCCAGCCGACAACTCCACCAAATCCCAAGCCTCATTTTTGTGCAAAGGTGCCATTTCATCAACCATGGCCTCTTTCCAGAGTTTTCCATCCTCTAAATCTATTTCTTCGTTCACAGTTCTGGGATCATCATCAGTAATAGATAAAGTGAAATTTGAATAGAAAGCAAATGGACTATACCTTTCTAGCTGCCTTCTTTCTCTAACTAATCTTCTCACACCTGAAGTGTGTGGCTCTTCATCTTTTGATTCCTCCTCTGCTGTAGAATCTGATTCTTCCTCCTTTAGCTCAAACTCTATCTTCTCAGGTTCCTTTGGTTGGACTTCATGTTTAATAACATCTTTCACCTCTCTAAACACCACATCTCGGTTGTACACAAACTTCCTTGTTACTAGGTTCCAAAGCTTATAACCCTTTAAACCATCCTTATACCCAATAAAGATGCACTTTTCAGATTTACTATCCAACTTGGTTTGTTTATCCTTTGGAACATGTACATATGCATCACATCCAAATACCCTCAGAAGTCAAAGAGAGGTTTTCTTACCAATCCATACCTTTTGTGGAGTGTTATCCTCCAACGCTGATGAAGGTCATCTGTTGACCAGGTAACATGCTGTCTCCACTACCTCTGCCCAAGATTCCTATCCTAACCCGGCACCACTGAGCATCCTTCTTGCCCTTTCCATCAACATCTTGTTCATTCTTTCTGCAACTCCATTTTGCTGAGGTGTATATGGAGTAGTCTTCTGCCATGCTATACGACACTTCTTACAGAATTCTTCAAATTCCTTACTACAAAACTCTCAACCGTTATTTGTCCTCAACACCTTTATCTTCTTCTCTGTTTGGTTTTCCACTAGAGCCTTAAATTCTTTAAACCTGTCAAAGACTTCAATTTCTTCTTAAGGAAATATATCCATGTATTCCTTGAGAAGTCATCTATAAATGATACATAGTACACAGACTTACCCAGTGATGGAACATTCACAGGTCCAAACACATCACTGTGCACAAGCTCTAATATCTGTTTCGCCCTCTTACCACCAGAGGGGAAATTCACCCAATTTTGCTTCCCATATACACAATTTTCACAGAAATCAAAATCTAGAGAGCTATTACTCATACCTTCTACCATACCTTTACCATGAAGTAATCGAAGGCCCTTCTCTCCAATATGTCCAAGCCTTTGATGCCATAGCATGGTATTCTCTCCAGAGACCACTAGATTTTCTACTCCACTTTCAGGAACCACAGAACTGTTGCACCCATCAACAACAATGCTACCTTGTAGCTTGTACAGAGTTCCAATCCAAACTCCCCGCATCAATACCAGTGCTCCCCAAACCATCTTGCACGTATCCTTCTCAAACACTATTTTTACACCTGCATTATCCAACTTGCTTACAGAAATCAGATTTCTAGCCAATGCAGGAATATGTAGAACACCCAGAAGTCTTCTAACCCTTCCACCTTGCAACTTCAACTTTACTTTTCTGCGACCAATGATTCTAGCCTTCCTATCATCCCCCAAGAATACATCACCAACATCATATTTCTCATACTCACAGAACCACTCTCTATGGGGAGTGAAGTGAAAGGATGCACCTGAGTCAATCAACAATGCCTCATGATCTACATGTGTACTTGAAGAAGCCAAGTACATATCCCCACCTTCATCTAAGGTGGTTTTCACCTCTACACAAGGAGCATCATCAGATCGCTTTACTTTTTTTGGAGCTTTATATTTACAGTACCTTTTGTAGTGCCCTTCCTTTCCACATTTCCAGCACACCACCTTCACAGGTTTTCCTAGAGATTTAGATCTCCCTCTAGATTTGGATCTCCCACTCGATGACTTATTTTTGTTTCTATTTTGGGACCGTCCTCGTATAGACAAGGCATCACCATTCTGGCTCTCCATATTCTCATCTCCTCCATCGGCAAGGATGATACTATTTCTTCAAACTGCAAGGCAGTTGCATTGCTACCTATTGCAATAACCAGACTATCCCACGAATCTGGTAGAGAACACAACAAACTAATGCACTTATCTTCATCTGAAATTTTGATATCAATAGATGATAATTGACTTACCACAGTATTGAATGCATTTAGATGCTCTGTCATCGAGTCTCCATCATTCATTCTGAGGTTATACAGCATTTTCCATAGGAACAATTTATTCACCAGAGACTTACATTGGTACAAAGTCCCTAACTTGTCCCACAAAACCTTCGTTGTAGCTTCCCCTGATACATTCAACAATACTGAATCTAAGACACACAATCATATTGTGCTCTTTACCTTTTGATCCAACTTCTTCCATTCTTCATCAGACACTTCCGTTGGTTTAGTACCTAGATCTACCATGATCCACTGATCTTTATCCACCAACAGATCCTCCATCTTGAGTTTCCACAACTCAAAACTCTGACCATTAAATTTCTCGATCTCTATCTTTCCACTGCTCGTCATCTTCTTTCACCACCAGAATCAATCCCACAGATCTCCCATTGAACGGGGTCTTCCACAGGCTTGAGCGAAACCCCTCAGCAACAAAGGCGTCCCCTTGAAGCCAAAACAACTCTGATACCAAATGTAGGTTTTAACCCTGAACAGAAGTTACCTACATACGAATTCTAAAACACATAAAATAAACAATGTGAGAGCATAACACATAAAACACATATACACAGAGATTTTCTTGTGGATCCCAAAACCGGGACTACCAGCTTGATTTTTCATTATGTTCCTTTCAATGTTACAATACATATTTATACATGCCGAAGCATCCAATACCATGGACCGAAAACCATCGTGTCCAAAACCATGGACCAAAAACCATCACATCCAAAACCATGTGCGAAAAATCATGCACAAAACCATAGGTAGGTCCGCCCAACCTAACATATGGTGCAAAACCCCCATAGAGTGGGGTTACCTACACCCCTCAAACCCCCTGTGACTCCCCCCGCTACGCAATTGGCGCAATGAAGGGGGGGCTTCGCCCCCCTTCTAACCCCTCGGTTAACTATGTGGGCTAATCGTGGAAAGAATATAACACAACCCAACACAGAATACATAGTAGCCACTCATGCAAGTAATGAAGCAGTCTGGTTACAGAGATTATGTTCAAGTATGCGGTTAGTACAGGGAGCTATAAGGATAGACTGTGACAGCCAAAGTGCAATTTTCTTGGCAAAGAACCCTACTTATCATTCAAAGACAAAGCACATTGATGTTCAGTATCACTTTGTGAGGGATATAATAGAAGACAAAAAGGTGTTGCTGGTAAAGGTGGACACGTTGAAGAATACTGCAGATGCATTAACAAAATATGTGAGATCTGAGATGTTCACTTGGTGTAGAGAAAAAATGGTCATTGCGGGGCTGGATAAATGACTAAGCTTTCCTATGACCCACTATGGAAAGAAAACAACAAGTGGGAGAATGTTAGGTTGTGTTATATTCTTTCCACAACTAGCTCCCCTAGTTAACTGGGGGGTTAGAGGGGCGATGGAGCCCCCCCTTCGTTGTGCCAACTGTGCAGCGGGGGGGGTCACAGGGGGTTTGAGGGGGATAGTTAGGCGCCCTATATGGGATCTGGGGCAGAGCCCTGGGGAAATTTTTTTTGGACCATATATTAGGTAGGACGAACCTACCTATGGTTTTGTGCATGTTTTTCGCACATGGTTTTGGGTGCGATGGATTTCGGTCCATTGTATTGGATACTTCAGCATGTATAAATATGTATTGTAACATTGAAAAGAAAATGATGAAAAAATCAATCTGGTAGTCCCGGTTTAGAGATCCAAGGGAAAATCTCTGTGCATATGTGTTTTATGTGTTATTCTCTCGCATTGATTATTTTCTGTTGTTAGAATTCGTATGTAGGTAATTTCTGTACGAGGTTAAAACCTACACTCAGCTGAGTAGTTCAATCGGGTTGAATCAAATCTAAAGGATCATGCGGTATCCTAAAGATCATTGCTTTAACTTCTTGTAGCACTTCATCAATACAGTCAAAGCCATCTTTGAAGTTGAACGTCATTATGAATGCTTCGCGCAAGATATCCCATTAACCTGTGCTGTGGTGGAGCTTTGTCTCCAAGTACCAGTTCATTGAGATGACATCTAGGGTGTGACAGAACAAGTGCACCCATTCAGGTTGGGGCTTCACTCCATAAGCGTTAGCCCATTTGGCTAGGTGTTTGCACGAATCATCCTTCCCGTCGTACTTGTCCGTCATTCATACCTTCGGCTTCCCAAAGCATGTTCTCATCATCCTCCTATATTCACACCAATCATCAAAACTATCCTTGCACATACCCTAGCATCTCACGGGCATAACGCGCAATGCCCATTCCAAATCCTGCAAGCGTTGCTTCTCTGGTACTTCCCTCTCAAATGCATCCAAAAAGACATCCACATCATTCAAGCCATCATAAGTGGGAAAATTTCTTATTTCCGACGACACACAGCGCAACAAATTTGTCATCATGTTACAGCTCAGTGTGGTTACTTCATGCAGTCGATTATGCCAGCGCTCTAATTCTTCATCAAAGTCTCAGGTGCAGGAAATCTCGCGATCCCATGTAATTCATCCATCGTGATGTTATCTTATATATGCAGTCCAAATCATCATCACTTTCGTAATCACGGATTGGTTCAGTATAGCGCGATCCTTCTACAGGATCTAGGGGTACTACTATGCAAAGCGATTTATTTTCAAATATCATCTTCCACTTCTTTAGGTTGATTACCCTATTCATGTCAATAGCCCAATCAATGCCAAAGAGTGTAGGGTAGGGGTTGTTGTTGTCCACAATTTCTATTACTTCAAAATCAGCCAATGCACTCGTGCCTTCAATATCTATAATTACTACCTGCAACTGTCCTATGGGGATGATCTTCTATTGGTTTTCCATCCTTAACTGAATCGTAGACCACTGCAACGTGGGTCTCCCCATCCACTCCCAAGTATTCTTTGGCAAAATATTCGCGTCTGACCCCAGATCAAGAATAACTTGATCCATTTCATAGTCTCCTATCTGTGCGGTGAGTCTCATCTCACATCCTGTCCTTGCCTTATTCTTACCAATCTTTCATACCATGCACGGTCCACCCTGATTATTTCCAGCGCATCTATTTATGAGTTCCTGTAACCCCTTGACAGCCTTACTATCGCACAACAACTTCATGCAGGTTTCTAGAAAGGTCATAAGCATAGAAGGGTCCACTTCTTTAATAGGGTTATCCTGGCTTCCTGAGGTAGAGGCCTCAGTGAAACTCTTCTTTGCTTCCATGAACATTTTTCACGCGCGCTTCAAATAAAATTCAGCCTCCTTCTCTGGAGCTTTGTGGACCCACGAGTTGTCCTCACGTTGCTTCCCTTTATCATCGCCCGTCGCAATTCCACTTCATAGCACTACATTCACATTCAGATCTTCTTTGCAAGGTTCAGCCCTCATCATATGCAGGTTCTGAGTCGGCGGTGGAGGTAGCATCCCTTTGTTGCGTATCCTTGCTATCAATGTAGGGCAGTCCTCAGTCTCATGATCAAACTGAGTACAATATTTGCACGATGGACATGTTGGGTTAGTGCACTCGTGGGCATAGTGTCCTGGTCCCCCACAATTGTAACATATCAGTTGTCCCAGACCTCTGCCAGGTCCTCCTCTGCCTTGCCCTCATCCACGCCCCTGAAAGCCTATCCGCGCCATCGCAATGCCCTGGTCAGGAGGTCGTGTTTCTGCCTGAACTCTATAGGCAGGTGTTCTATCCATCATCAATTCATAACTCTGATAATTGTACTCATCATGCCCTACTGACTTACGAAAGTTGTAGAATAGTTGTTGCAGTGCTTGTACAAACTGTTGGCATTATGAGAAAAGTGTTGTCCTTGATGGCAAATCACACTGATGACAAATCATAGTGCAAAAGGATAGCAACAAGGAATTGATGATCAGACTACAAGTATGAAGAGAAAATATATATACGCAGGTTCACTATATACCAAGTAGGGTATACACGCAGGTTCACTATATACCAAGTCGCGTATACGCAGGTTCGCTATATACCAAGTAGAGTATACAAGCAGGTTCACTATATACCAAGTCACGTATACGCAGGTGTCATACGGAAAGAGTCGTTAGTGCGGACACAACCGACCTCCCTAGAAGCCTAAGACTTTCTAGTGACAAACAAGACAAATAAGAGCAATCCTTCACTAAATATGTCTTTACAATATGAGAAATCAAGTGTTTAGATCCTACCTGTAACCCAGCACTGTTGTAGTAGTCCAGCTTCGTTGATCCGGATGAGCTCCTCCTTCCCTTCGATACCTGCATTCACTAACAATCAAACGATTAAATAGCACCTGAATATCACATAAAATAAAACATATTTAACATATAGACCAAGGAGTATATGAAACAACTCATAAATAACAAATTGTTGAGAAGAATGGACTAATTTGTATTAAAAGGTAACAAAAGGAACCATTACAACCTGAGCCTTGGTGTTGTGCAGGTCCTTCCCAGGGTCCACAAGAGTTCTCCTTTACTCTGATCAGCTCACCCACTTCCAAATGAAACAAGCAAAGATGGTAATCTCTCCTCACAAGCTTCTACAAGGAAGTCCTAATTCCAACAACATCTACCCTTAGGAATGTTCAGCTTTCAACCTCCCCTCCCTTTGGCCCAATGCCTGTATTTATAGTGCTCTAGAGGAAGTTATTCAGGTCCACCATCAATGGGATAAGCCCCTCTTTGGATGGGATAGCTCCCCTCTTGATGGGATAAGTTCCTCTTTGGTAGGGATACATGAACCATCTGGAGGCGCTTCATACACGTCAAACAAGCTTCTAGAAGACTCTAGAAATGACCACAAGTAACTTTTTTAAGATGAAACTCGCGCCTTTTGACCTTTACAGGGGTACGCACCCACCCCTTTACATACAGAGCGTACAAGTACGCAGGTATTGTGAACTTGGGTTGCGTACACGCAGGTAAGGCTAAGAGAAACTGCGTACCAGAGATAATTGACTTTAAATGACTTTTCTCTCTTTCTTGAAGTTTGACATGAAGAGCAGAGGCATGAGACTTGCCAAGGAGGATAGTATGACCATGGATGGAGCCATACTAACTGCAAATAGTCATGGTGACATTTTTTAGTGTAACAGATTGCCCCCTAAAGTGCGAAGCCTGTAGTAGATTAGGGTTTTATATGATCTAGGAAGGGTGAAGTACTTTATCATTTCAAGGAGTATCTTGCGGAGGGCCCGGTCAGAACCTGCAAATATTCAACACAAAATACATATATAAGATGATATCATCGCTGAGGTAGGCATTCCCATACTCAGATTGAAAACTTTAACTAACAATCTAACTACTGCTCTGATACAAGAATGATTTTGCAGTACATCACAATCGTAGACTTTTGTAGACACAGTATGGACGCAGCCATCTGTTTATGGTTAGTCTACTATATAATGAATACAAAACTCCTCGCAGCCTGGATGGTGGAAACTAGATCCAGGGTCTTCATCTCTACTTCCTGAATTGGTACGATTCTATCCATGCGAATAAATGAGTTGATGTCGAACATGGTAGAAACCACTTGATTACCAGTCAATGATGTAAACTGTTAACAAGTGTGAGAGAGACCACCAGTGATGTCAATGGTTCTCAAAGTACCCAGTACAATCCATGAAATGTGAATGAATGGGTTGATGTCGAACACGTCACGGAATCCTTTGATCGAAAGTCAATGATGTAAACTGTCGTCAAAGGCGAGAAACCTGCCATTGATGCATGCAGACTTCAAGGTACTGACGATTTCTAAGTCATCTTTCTAGATAATGTGCTGATGTCGATAGAAAGCGACCCGTTGCAGGCAAGCCCACAACACGAAATCATTGTTCAAGTTGAAGAAATGTTGCTGTAAGGACTGACTCAGGGATGGTCAAATGGATGACAAGTATTTTGCATATGAATGGTTTATTTGCAGAGACCTCTTGAACACATAACGACACGACAGATGGCTTGGTGACGATTGACCCAAAGTTAATACCCAGAAACGGTTGAAGACTTTCAAAGTGGTTTCATCAGCTTTAAGGCAAAGGATTTCCCAACCCAGGTGAATGAAACGTGTCGTGTTCAAGAGCGGTGATAAGGTTCTTCTGTAACAAAGGATAACAAATAGGTTCATTCTTCTCTCTTTTCCCCCACCATTTCTGGCAAGTACCTCTTTATTTTTTACAAGCTTGAGGAGGATAACATATGCTTGATTATAAGCTCATCCTTCGGATGAGTCCAACTTAGTTTAGATTCGGACCCTAAGAAGGAGTGGTCCGTTCCTGTTTGTAATCGAACAGGTCCTTTACTGTGAAATTTTAACGAGTCCAGTATAGGAGAAACTCGGCGTTTTTCAATTTTAGAGAGTCTGAAAAAACTAAAGAAGACTCCAAGGTGAACTTTTTCGTAAATTTGTGTCTCCCAAGCCCGAAAAAGTATAAAATAATACCTGAGAGAACCGCTTGATCTTGCGACCAAGGAGTACTTTCATGATTAATGCCTTTGACCTGAAAAGTAAAAAGCGATCAGAGGCATGTCGTTTTATTTCCAGTATCGAATTTGAAACGACAAAAATCCGGCAATCTTTTCGTGTTTTTACGGTCAGAAAAGGGCTGTAAGAGGACCGTCTTTTAATTCCATTTTAACGAGTGTAAAAGAAACGCTCGGCAATCTTTTCATGTTTTAGGAGTCAGAAAAGGGCTTAAAAGATGACTCTGATGTCTTGGTTCGTGAAAAATGATGATTTTACCCTAAAGTCCTTTTGTCCTGCACAAAAACAACACATTACTCATACCTGTTTAAGATGGGCAAAAATACATTGAAAAATATCCTTTCATGGTGAAAAATAAACAAACTTAGCATTCATTTATCCAAAAAACCTATAAAAAGACTTTTTACCATGTCATTTTGACAAGAAACTTCCCGTGGACTTTGCGGAGAATCCGACCGTCGGAATCGAGCGCCGTCTCTTTCAGGTATTTCACAACATCCTCCTCTTCAATTTCATCCGTTTAGAATTCCATTTTAAGTTTTAGTTTGATTTTTTGGAGGGTTTGGGGTTTTAGGGTCCGCTTTTCGGGGGACGCAGGTGCCCCATGGGTGACCTGCGTACCCCGACATTTTCGTATATGGGAAAATGGTCGGAGTACGCAGCCCACCTTCAGAACAGCTGCGTACCCACGCTCTGTTTTCTGAACGCGGGGTGCGTACTCCGCGCAAAGCGGATTTTCAAAACCCAAACTCAAAACCTAACCATCAAAATTTGATTTAATGAATTCTAATCAATGTTTTTTGGTGTGTAGATTGCCCACCATGCTAGATTGGCGTGAAAGAGAACACGAAGATGTCGATTTGGCCGCAATAGGTCATCAACCTTCCATTGATGCTTTAAAGGCATGCGGTCTCTACAAGTACTGGGCCATACCTGGCATGAGGGCCCAGGTGCCATTCTTAGAGTGGCTGGTTGAAAGGTGGAACATTCAGGATCAATGTTTTTACATCGGAGAACACCAGCTCGAGATAGAGTCCTCCGACATATATTTTCTCACTGGCTTGCCTAACAGGGGCGAGCAACTGTCTCTATTCGGGACTAGGCCGGGTGGCCAATCCCTTGCTAGTCTCCGGCTAGAGTGGTGCAACAATCAAAACCAGGAGAAGGGGATAGAAATCAAATACATATCCCGACCTGAACTTATGGTAATTGCCTTTACAGTTACCAGACTTTGCGGTGCTGCCGCTTTGCACATAGCCACTGGTTCCCAAATGCGGATGGCTATAGATTGCTTCCGAGGCACCATTTTCAACTGGTGCGATGCTGTGTTGGCCAATATGAAGGGCCAACTGACTAGGGCAAAGAACGGACAATTGAAGACCTTTGGATATGGGCCTTTAGTTGTGAGCTTTGCCCTAGAGAGAGTTCCAATGCTGATCCCCCAGCATCTTACTGTTCCAGTTGGGCCTCCTCGGGAGCCTAAGTTGACGCGATGGGTTTCGGTAATGGCCCGGCATCCTGATGAGGGAGCGGGAGTTGTCCGATTTCCTGCGGGTTACTTTCACTGGTTGGAGAGCCAGGTCTTTGCGATTCAGGATTTTCCTTATGCCGGAGTAGATTTTCGCAATGATCCGGACATGGTTCTTCCACAGGGAGAACAATGGGACGACAGAGGTACTTCATTTTTCACAAGTTTTTAAATTATCTATTTTTTTTGTTTTTTATATATATCGTCTCAAAACTGACAGCAAAAATTTTCAAAATGCAGATGTAGGCCCACGGCGTCCGGCCAATCTCCGGGCTTTTGAGAGAAGAGTACCAGTTGCACCAGCACCAGCCCCACAGGATGCGGCCGCAGAGACCTTAGCCGAGCTGGAACAGGACCTAGAGCGTCTCACGGCGGACATACCAGAGACGACTATAGACGATATTCCTATCCGACTTCAGCGCTATGTGGTCGCAGTCCCAGGACCTTTCAGGAGGTTCCTGTGTAGGGTAGCGCGGGCAGTGGTCTCATATAGAGAGCACCACCAGTGATTGGCTAGTCACTTTTGTAGACACATGTGACATTTTTGGTTTTTTGTACTTATCATTTTTGCCGATCATAAGGTGTTTTTCAACCTATGATCGAAGACGATGTATATTTTTGACACACTCCTATCTATATATATCATTATTACCGGCTTATTTTGTTAAACATGTGTGATGAAATGTTTATAAATTTACATTTATGATTGTTACAAATGTCTATTTAACATTCGAGACGCCATTGCATCTGCTAATGTATTTAAAGACCTTGGAATATGCTGATATTCAATGTAATCAAATTCACGTTCCAAGAGACGCACCCTCAAAAACAATCTTAATAACACTGGATTTCTAATGGCATAGACTCTATTAAGCTGTAATACAACGAGTTCAGAATCTAACCTCACTATCAAACTCCGAATCCCAAATGAAATAGATTCAGATAATAATTCAATCACTGCACTGTATTCTGCAATGTTGTTTGTTGTTTGACCGAGGCTCACCCCATGCATAGAAACTAACTCGTCAGAGGGCGAATAGATAACCCAAGCTGCGGAAGAGATATTCCGTGTACTACGACAAGCACCATCAGCAAATCCAATGTACGTTTGGAGAGGCGTCGACATCTGCAATATCAAGAGTAAAACCAAGATAAGCCAGAATAACGACGAAAAACACACTCTCTAAGCTAAGCACACTGTCTAAACTAACAAAACACACCAGCTAGAAAGAAAAATTAACCTAACTAACCTAACTGAATCTCCATACCCACCATTTAAGCATAATACCTCTTTAGGTAAAGTCCATTTCTGGGCTTACCCAAAGAGTCCCCATCAAAATCTACCAGCTCATAGGCCCCTTTTGCTAGCTTTCGCTTGACAATGTAGGGCCCATGCCACATGGGAACGAATTTTCCAGCACCTAATTTATCGTTAGCTTGATCATATAATAGCACTAGGTCTCCTTCCGAAAAATTACGAGGGGTCACGTTACGATCATACTGAGCTTTCATCCTTTTTGCGTGAGTCTCGATTGCCAAAGCAGCATCACGTCGAGTCTCATCTAATTTAGCTAAGTATAACAGACGCTTCTCCTCTTCGGAAGTAGCTGGGAGTAATTCGATAGCCATTTGAAGTGATGGGATTTCGCATTCAATGGGCAACACTGCTTCCAAACCATAAACTAGTTGGAAAGGAGTGAACCCTGTTGATGTTTTCACTGAGGTTCGGTACGCCCAAAGCGCTGAAAATAACATGTTATGCCAATTCGACCGATGAATACCAATGATTCGTCGGATCATGATAACTAGAACTTTGTTGATGGATTCAACCAAACCGTTTGCTTGAGGATAATAAGGAGTAGAACTATCATGGCGTAAACCAAGCTGGCTTGTAAGTTCTGTCATCATAATGTTTCGAAAATGGCGCCCATGGTCAGTGATTATCGCTTGTGGGACACCAAACCTAGCAATAATATGATTGAATACGAAAATCGCAGCTGTCTTGCCATCTGCCTCGAATGTAGGCATCGCCTCGGCCCACTTAGTAAAATAATCAACCGCAAGGATGATATACGCATGCCCCCCGGCCGAGTGAGGGTTACATGTAATAAAATCGATACCCCATTTAGCAAAAGGACCAACGGCAATTATAGGGTGGAGAGGAGCAGGTGGTGCGCGCATCTTGCGATCAAACACTTGACAGTTGTGGCATTTTCGGACCGCAATGATACAATCTTTAAACATGGACGGCCAGAAATAGCCAGCACGCAACACCTTCTGAGCTGTGGCATACCCAGACATATGACCGCCACATGCTCCAGAATGACAGTCATTCATAACCCTTTCTGCCTCTTCATGAGTTAAGCAACGACGAAAAACCAAGTCCGCCCCACGACGATAAAGAGTATCTCCAATAATTTTGTACTGTTGGGACTGGAATCGAATTTTCCGACGTTCCGACTTTGAAGCTTCGGGCCGAAAGGATTGGGTTTGGAGATAGACGATTATATCCCCATACCACGGATCTAAAGTGCTGATAAGAAACAGAGATTCGTCCGCAATGGGTTCCTCTGCCACAGTTTCCGTGTCAGCACGCGGGAAGTCACACATCAATTCCGCAAAAACTAAGGATTTCTTAGACTTGGACTTCTCGAACTCCAAATCGAACTCCTGCAGGATAACAATCCATTTGGAGTACTTGCCCCCTAGCAATTGTTTAGTCAAAATATAGATCATAGGGTTGCAATCCGAAATCACTGTAGTTTTACGGAGAAGAATGTAATGACGAAAACGCTGGACAGCCTGAACAGCTGCCAGGGCCAATTTCTCCACATGCGAATATTTTAGCTCAGTGGGATTTAACGTCCTACTAAGATAATATATCACATGTTCCGTTCCGAATTCGTCTTCCTGAACTAAGACCATTCCAATGGTGGAGTGGGAGGCGGCGAGATACAAAAAGTAGTCCTGGTTGTAGTTGGGAGGATGCAGCAACGGTGCATGGGTCAACGCGTGCTTAAGTGCATCAAAAGATTTCTGAGCTATCTCATCCCAAGAGAATTGAGCATTTTGTTTCAACAACCGGGTGAAACCCTTTGTAACCTCGGCGTAGTTAGGAATGAATCGACGTAAAAAGTTTGCTTTCCCCTGCAAACTTTGGAGTTGGCGCAAACTCGAAGGAGGAGGCAATTTGATGATAGCTTCGACCTTCGAGGGATCGACGCGGATACCGGCTTTTGAAACGACAAATCCTAGCAATCGTCCCACTTCTATGCAGAAGACACATTTGTGTGGGTTCAACCGAATTCGATAATGCCGACACCTCATAAAAATAGCGCGTAAGTGGACAAGGTGATCAGCTCGATGTAAAGAATGAGCAGGCAAATCATCGAGATACGGTTGCACAATGTGCTTGATGTCGTGAAACGCGTAAGACATTGCCCGTTGGAAAGTGGCTCCGGCATTCTTAAGTCCAAAAGGTAATTTGCAGTAAGCAAATGTCCCCCAGGGACAAATGAAAGCCGTTTTTGGTTGATCGGCAGGTAGAATATTGATTTGGTTGTAACCGGAAAAACCGTCCATAAAGGAAAATATTTCACTGCCGGCACAATCATCAATTATTTGATCGATATAGGGCGTAGGATAGTTGTCTTTTGGACAAGCACGATTTATATCCCTATAGTCGATGCATATTCTTATTGTTCCTTGTTTCTTGTTAACCGGAACAATATTCGATACCCAATCCGTTAACGGGATCGGATAAATGAAACCTGCTTTCAACAGCTTCTCGACTTCTGCTTTAATCGCAGCCGCTTTCCTAGGGTGTATCTGACGCAGACGTTGCCGAACGGGTTTAGCGTCCGGGTAGGTCTTGATTTCATGAACAACAATGGAGGGATCAATTCCTGGCATTTCCTCATAGGACCAGGCAAACACGTCGCGGAATTCTTGAAATAGGACCTTGTATGTTTGAATTTCGTCATCTGTACACGAGGCACCTATATGAATGTTCTCAATAATTCCGGTTTTGACTGAAATGTCAATGGCAATAGTTTGGGAAATGTTTCCCAAATTCAACTCTGAATCAGGATGTTTCATGGGATTCTGAGCGTCCTTGACATATTCAGCTGTAAAAATTGATGAAAAATCATTTTCAAAGTCATCACCCTCAGGTAAAAACGAAGATCTATGATGAAGATCTTCCCATGGTAGATCGTCTACACTTAGGATTTCGCGAAGTTGTTCGTCAGATGACACAACTTCAGGAAACGTTATCCGTTCTGAGGTTGATGTGAAAAGTGATTCCTCACGGACCACATTCATTTGGTCGATTTGGGTTGAACTTGAGTCGGAAAAAGACTGCACGGCCTCATAAGCAATTTCATATGGACTCAAAGGCATTGCATTACCGAATGAGTCTATCTCAGATTCAGATGGGACAATCCAAGGATCATCGTAAATAATAGTGTCTGAAGTAATCATATGAATGGTTGCGAATGAAGGGTCTGCGTTGATTGGAGGGAAAGGAAAAGTTCCCAGTAAACCGGAATCTTTAACTAATCCTACACCAACATCCTTGTAAGGGATAGTCGTTTTACCGACATGCTGGATACTCTCTGAAGAGGCTGGGTCGGATGAAAAGTAAGCCAGCTGGTCTATCGTCACGATCTTACCATTGTGTGGAAACTTTATAACTCTGAAGACCGATGACACGACCGCTGTCATAGCGTAAGACCAACTGCGACCCAAAAGAAGGTTGTAGTCTAGAGGGGCATCAACCACCTCCACATCCAGACTAACGGTTTTTCCTTCAACCCCTATAGGCAAATCCTGTAGAATGCCAAACGGATGGAACCCACGGCCATCAAAGGCCTTAAGAATCGTCGGGGATTGGTTCAGTGAAGGAGAACCAAGCGATCTCCAACACTGAATCGACATAATACACGTAGAAGCTCCTTCATCAATTACAGTCCGATGAATAGGCCTGTTTTTTACTATCACTGGAATCTGGAAAGCCATCTGATGAGGGAGACGCGGTGTACTATTTTCTAGATCAAAGATTATCAGGTTCGGGTCCTGAACATCAACAGCTCCTATAGCCGACAAAAGTAATTTTCTTGTGCTGGGCATGATTGCAGCACTTCTAAAGCCGACATTGCTGAGGGTGAAACAGCTAAATCCTCAACAATGTTGTAATTCTGGGCTGCTCTCGCATGTGGATTGAAAGCAGACCTTCGAAGTACACCCTTGGCGGGCGGTTTTATTACTAAGTCAGGGTTAGGTTTCTCGATCTGTAGTGGATCGGAACCGGGAGCTGAGGTTGATGGATTTGAATGAGAAGATTCTGCTTCTTTCGATCCATCAACAGGACTTTTACTACCATAATCTTGTGATCGAGTCGCAATCCGTACATGAGACATCATCAATATGGGTTCTTCACTGGCACTCGAGGAAGAACCTATCATTTTACTCTCCTGCTTTGGAAATGGATCTTTCAAAACAGCAGGAGTTGGGGAACCTTTAACGATTTTCACAACCTCTGCCCGATGAGGGCAATCTCTTGTGAAATGATCTTCTTCACAAATTAAACAAGGATAGCGAGGTTTGCGCTTTTCGTCGTTAGATTCCGACTTCTCTTTTTTCTCCTTTGGAGCCTTGTCTGCTTTATCCTTCTTCTTGCCTTTCTTCTTACCACCGTTTTTTGATTTAGCCGTAGATGACTCTACAGCGTGAATGTCGGCGGTAATTTCAGGAGAAGACTCTCCTGTCGGGGAGTCTGGTAAGGTTATTATTGGAGAAGAATTCTTTGAGGATTTCTTCTTACTTTTAGTATTCACCGTACCAATCATGCCATCAGCAGCATGAGACCCCGAAGGAGCAGCAGCGATTTGATTCGACTTAGGAAGATCTGGGATCTTCTCGTGCAACGTACCCGACTGAGTGTAAACTAAGTCAAGGTACTGGGCTTGAGCAATGACTTGCTCCTCAGTAACTACTCCGGCCTTAGCTACATCTTCAGTAATCTTCGGTAATAATGATTTTACAAACCATTCAGCTAAGATTTGGTCCGGAATAAAAACTTTCACTAATCGTCGTCGACGTCTCCATTCATGAATATGATCGGAAATATAAGTGGAGGTCGACTGTTTTAATGAAGTTAATAGCTCCGTGCCATTATCGTATCTGACCGGCAACTGAAAATGAGTTAGGAACGAGGTAGCTAACTGACTAAAATTGTAAAAAGAGGCCCGTGGTAACTCAATGTACCACTTGGCCGCGAGACCAATGAGCGTACGCTGGAAAAGACGTAAGCGGATCGAATCATCCGAGATGGAATTTGAAGCACACCAGAGGTGGTAAGTCATCACGTGATTGGACGGATCCTCTCCAGACTTACCTTCGAACTTGGGTATATCACTGGGCAACTTATTTGGCATTGGCGGCCAGAACGGAAGATATTGTATTGGATCGTTCGTTAGGCGCGTCAAGTCTGGTAAATCCAAAGTTGCGATAAACGGTAATTGCCGATTAGGATCCCTAAAACTTTGGGTCACAAGACCAGTCCCAGGAGGAGGATATCCAGGATAACTTGGAACAGGAATCGCATTCGGGATATTATATCCTCCTGGAAAACCAGGATTAACCGGACCGTACTGGGGTTGTTGAGGTTGTTGATAAGTGTACCCAGGATACGGTTGATACTGGTAAACCGGTTGTTGGACAGCAGGACCGAATTGGTACTGTCCCTGGTACTGTTGATAGGTAAATTGAGGTTGACTTGTTACAACAGTACTTAAACCAGGCTGCCCTACAGGCATCTGGACCGTGGTTTGAATCGTAGATCCGGACAACGGTAAAGATGTCTGAGGAGTGGTTGCAGAGACAGTAGAAACCGGAGCTGTCGATACTCCAGAAGTAAGTGCGGTAGATGTTGCGGTAGTTGCAGCAGTCGTTTGAGATGGAGTACTAGGTGCAATTGGCGGCTGAGTAACTACCGAAGTTACAGAAGTTTGAATATTTGACTGGACAGGTTGCGGTTGCTGGGGTGAACCAGAAACTACGGGTTGTCCAGTTTGAGGTAACAACTGTATACTTGGCTGCAACACCTGTTGACCTTGTGATGGATCCCACACTATCATTCCGGGGTATTGACCCGTAACAGGTTGAGGATACTGAGATCCATAACCGGATTGAGGATAGGATTGATAACTGAAAGGCACAGTTCCCATACCTTGAACATATGACTGACCTTGAGGTGGTTGATAACCTTGACTCGAGTATTGACCTTGAGGTTGATAACCTTGGGGTAAATACTGATACTGGGGTTGACCTTGACCTTGAGGTTGATACCCTTGAGGTAAATATTGATACTGAGGTTGACCCTGGGGTACATATTGAGGCTGGGGTTGACCTTGAGGCATGTATTGTACTATGGGTACATACTGTCCTTGAGGTTGCCCCCCAGACGCAATTTGTGTACCTTGAGGTTGCCCCCCAGGCGTTAATTGAGGCTGCCCCCCAGGCGGTAATTGGCCACCTTGAGGTTGAGAACTGGGAACTGAACCTGACATCATGTAAATGTCCCCTACACCCAACGGTTTATTACCATTGTTTCCAGCTAATAACCCATGATCAATGGGTTGAGGAGATGCCCCCGCAAAGGTACCAGAAAGTGACTGATACCCGGAGGGAACAGAAGGACCGCCGTACAAGAAAGATTCAGGAGATTGAGTGAACACGGACGACTGACCAGACATATTTACAGGAGTATAAATACCTCCAGGTGGAAAAGGAGTACGAGGTGGAGAAAAACTTATCCCTGAGTTGTCTAAATAATTGGTTAACGAAAGGTACCAAGTAGTACTTCTAGGAGGACTGTAAAAGATAGATTCACGCTCCCTTAGATCAATAGTAGGTTGATCTTCAAGGATAGATACGCCTAATTCTTCCTCTGGAGCAAGTTCTTCAATAGCTATCAAACCAGTAGGAAGATTTTCGGTGATGACTCTTTCTACCCTAGGTGAATCTGGTGCACTAGAAGTTGGAGTAACAGGTTCAGATACTTCAGGTTCTTCGCCTATATCACTAGTAGATGAAAAACTACCAGCAAGCTCAGAAACTGCAACTGCTTCAGGATTATAACCTGTTTCTAGACCTTGGTAATCTGGATGGACTACCAATGACGATTCTCCTTCTTCAGGTGAACCTACTTTACTGCCACTAGGAGTTACAAGGACCTTTAAACCTTCGTAATGACTTGGGACGTCTTGAGGAGGTTCACCCCGAAGTCTACGGGATTTCCTCAACAATTCGGCCACAGAAACAACCTCAGGAGACTTGCCCCGAAGTCGACGGGACTGTCTCGGTAATTCCGCCACAGTTAAAAACTTTTAACTACTGCACACGCAAACAAAGTAAAATCTCAAAGCAAACCACCTAAAGTCTCTAAAGAACCAAACAAATTTGAATCACACGCCTAAAGAATCTAGGGCGTCAAACCAAGCACAAACAGTAGCCTTCCGGACCAAAAACGCTAGTTGGAGATGAAACCCAACATCGCCGGATTCAGTACAGAAGTGGCGGGTGGAACAGTTACCCCGGCAACCTGCTTAATGAATAGACCGGCACAAGTTCCTCCACTTTAACCGTCTCGAGTGAAGTGAACCCCCCGGAAAATCCAAGTGAGTCTAGCCGACGTCTGCTCCAGGTACAGTGGGATCTTCCCTCCACCGTCACCTCGGTAGAATCCTAAAGATAATGGTCACTAAGGTTACCAACAGCAACAAATGCACCTGGGGGAACAGTCTACACTCCGACAGCACGCAAGGGCAGAGTATCAAGCTCAATCCCCTTGCCGGCTCCTTGACAATAATCCAAGGTTTACCGACAAGTGACCCCTGGCTCCTCGACAATGGTTAATCCGAGGTTTACCGTTTGTAATACGTGCGTGTCTGGCGTCGTTCCCAACGAGGGAGGATTGATCCCCTCACTGGTTCGGACACGAGCTCGTGCTTCTCCTTTAAGAGGAGCTTTCCCAGAGTACAAATGAAACAATTGGATTTATTCTATCACAAGATAAGCTACTTGTTTGGTTTTGTTGTCTTGGAGAGTTAATTACTCTCCTACTCCAAGACACTAGCCTGATCTAAATTGGTGTTTCAGAGCCCTAGTAAATAAAAGTTACTAAGTTGATTTTACTTTAAGCGTTAATTTTATGGTTTTTCTTAAAGACAAAAAGGTAGTGGAGATGAAACTGGTGGTGTGTAGACTCGACTCGCAACCACTACAAAGATGCACCTAAGATGATTTACACTACTTTTCTTTTTCAATGAATCTCCTAGCTAAGAGAGTTGGAAAATGCAAATTTTATAGAAAACAACTTTCTTGGCAAAGACAATCAAAGAAACAATTTCTTTATCTTTTCAAAACATACAACTCATGACCACTAATTACTTCACGAAATTTCCTTTTCTCTCCCAAAAGACTACAAATGCTACCAAAGCAAACTTTTTCCAAAAGAATTTTTGTGTTTTTTTCTATATTAATAAAGCATGTAAAACTATTTATCAAATCAAATTTAACAAATCTAAGACAATCAAATCAAATTCACTCAAAAGCAAATTAAAAGGAAATTTACCTAAAAGCAAAAAATAATGAGGACAAAAGCCTACAAGGATAATTCCCGGATGTTTTACTCAGTCAAAATGCAACTAAGGATCAGTTCATGCAGAATCATAAACTAATCAAAAAACAAAATCGAAATCTTTTTGTTCTTTTTTCTCAAGAATGAAATTCAAGGTTTTAACAAACAAACTTTTCGAGATTCGCAAAGAGAAGACACAAAGGTAGGTCTCTCACAAGGGTGACTTCTATGACAGGCCCGACTCCTAAGAGGACTGATCAAAACCAAGGAGATCCAAAGTTTGACAACCTCTAACGCCAAAGTCACTACAGGACCAGTTAAAAATCAAACCCTAAGGCAAAATCCCTATGAATTCCACCAAAACCCTCGACACTAACGGGACAAGTTCAGGTGAAGATCTCTGACAGTAAACCAATGGATCTGGGCAGTAAAAACAAATTAAAAACAAAATCTAAAGAGCAAAAAGAGGAAAAATGAAATTTTCTCAAATTTGACAGGGGTACGCAGGTGATCTGTTGACACAGGCGCGGGTACGCCCTGTGCACAAAGACGCAGTGCGTACAAGTACGCACTGTGCCTAACTCAGAGACTGCGTACTGCTGGCAAAGCTAAGAAAAATAAAAATCTAATTTGACTCTAAGCTAACCCACCCAAATACACAGTTAGACAGCCAAAAATCAGAAAACAAGCGATTTTTCTCAGACCAAAATATCAAATCAAAAAGAACTCAAACACATTCATGGATTCCCCAGTGGAGTCGCCATTTTGTCATACGGAAAGAGTCGTTAGTGCGGACACAACCGACCTCCCTAGAAGCCTAAGACTTTCTAGTGACAAACAAGACAAATAAGAGCAATCCTTCACTAAATATGCTTTACAATATGAGAAATCAAGTGTTTAGATCCTACCTGTAACCCAACGCTGTTGTAGTAGTCCAGCTTCGTTGATCCGGATGAGCTCCTCCTTCCCTTCGAAACCTGCATTCACTAACAATCAAACGATTAAATAGCACCTGAATATCACATAAAATAAAACATATTTAACATATAGACCAAGGAGTATATGAAACAACTCATAAATAACAAATTGTTGAGAAGAATGGACTAATTTGTATTAAAAGGTAACAAAAGGAACCATTACAACCTGAGCCTTGGTGTTGTGCAAGTCCTTCCCAGGGTCCACAAGAGTTCTCCTTTACTCTGATCAGCTCACCCACTTCCAAATGAAACAAGCAAAGATGGTAATCTCTCCTCACAAGCTTCTACAAGGAAGTCCTAATTCCAGCAGCATCTACCCTTAGGAATGTTCAGCTTTCAACCTCCCCTCCCTTTGGCCCAATGCCTGTATTTATAGTGCTCTAGAGGAAGTTATTCAGGTCCACCATCAATGGGATAAGCCCCTCTTTGGATGGGATAGCTCCCCTCTTGATGGGATAAGTTCCTCTTTGGTAGGGATACATGAACCATCTGGAGGCGCTTCATACACGTCAAACAAGCTTCTAGAAGACTCTAGAAATGACCACAAGTAACTTTTTTAAGATGAAACTTGCGCCTTTTGACCTTTACAGGGGTACGCACCCACCCCTTTACATACAGAGCGTACAAGTACGCAGGTATTGTGAACTTGGGTTGCGTACACGCAGGTAAGGCTAAGAGAAACTGCGTACCAGAGATAATTGACTTTAAATGACTTTTCTCTCTTTCTTGAAGTTTGACATGAAGAGCAGAGGCATGAGACTTGCCAAGGAGGATAGTATGACAGTGGATGGAGCCATACTAACTGCAAATAGTCATGGTGACATTTTTTAGTGTAACAGCTCCTCTGCCTTGGCCTCATCCACGCCCCTGAAAGCTTGTCCGCGCCATCGCAATGCCCTGGTCAGGAGGTCGTGTTTCTGCCTGAACTCTATAGGCAGGTGTTCTATCCATCATCAATTCATAACTCTGATAATTGTGCTCATCATGCCCTACCGACTTACGAAATTTGTAGAATAGTTGTTGCAGTGCTTGTACAAACTGTTGGCATTATGAGAAAAGTGTTGTCCTTGATGGCAAATCACACTGATGACAAATCATAGTGCAAAAGGATAGCAGTAAGGAATTGATGATCAGACTACAAGTATGAAGAGAAAATATATATACGCAGGTTCACTATATACCAAGTAGGGTATACACGCAGGTTCACTATATACCAAGTCGCGTATACGCAGGTTCGCTATATACCAAGTAGAGTATACAAGCAGGTTAACTATATACCAAGTCGCGTATACGCAGGTTCGCTATATACCAAGTAGGGTATACACGCAGTTTCATGCACGGAAAAACGCGTACATGTCAGAAAGCTTACTTTTGGTCCGTGGTAGTTAGTCCTCGGTATTTGAACCTATGGTTTCGGACCATGGTATCTCGACAAGTGTGTTGATCCCAAGTATTGGGCTCTTGGTATTGATTTATTATGGTTTTGGACCATGGTATTGAGCAAGGCCTAAGACTATAAAAGGAGAAGAAGATCATTAGGCAAGTGTTTCCGAAAAGTCTTGAATATCTGAAGAAGTATGAGATCCAGTATGCAGGTTATGGGTTGATGATGCATTGCTTGATCTTAGCTAAGGAGGGATCTCACCGGTTGATGGAGAACAAGATCTAAGGAGAGATCGAGATCAAATGGTTTGAAATGAACTATCTTTATGATGCTTATTCTAGATCTACATACTGATGCATGTATTGTTCTGTTAGTGTTATGAGTATGACTGATGTCTGGTACAGCTGCAAGTTATGAGAAATTATTTTTAGATCTGTACGCGGGTTGTCTTTGGAAAAAGCGCGTATGTACGCGGGTTTGATTCATTATAGTAGCGTATACATTATGAAGGATAATATTTGAAGCTGCAGATGGATTTGATGGTTATTGCAGAGTTCTGTTATCTGCTCTGTGTTCTGGTGACTGTGTTATTGACAGGGTTTCAGTGATTCAGAAATTGATGATGCTAGTATTGATTGTTTTGTGCTTCAATGATATTTATTGGTCCAGTATGAAAATTTGATGAAACGTGGCCTTCAGATTATGTGTTGTGCTTCAGGAGTATCCAGTCTAAAAATTTATGAAACTTGGTACCTGGAGGAGAGAATATTGTAGGTCAGCGCCTACGTACTAGTATCTTAGCTAGTACAAGAGCAAAGGGGGTTGGAGCTCCCTTCCAGGAGAGACTGGAAAACGAGAGAAGGTTGTAGCCTTCTGCATGTTGTAGCCTGCGTGCTGGTAAAGGACTGCACTAGTACATTGTAAAAGAAGTTTCTTAATAAAGGAAGATAGAAACGAATTGCAGCAGGTGGTTTTCACCCACATTGGGTTTCCACCTTATATCATGGTGTTCATGTGTGCTTCTTGTGTGTGATGATCTGTTCTGCTTTTATTGCACTTGCTTACTGTTCATATGGTTAATGAAGTTCTGATGCACTAACTAAAGATCAACATTTAATGGATTAACTGAATCATAAGTACTTTGGATATACGCTAGTTGCTTTGGACACATCTGCGTATACACGCGGGTTCCCTTGAATGAAGTAGCGTATATGTATCTAAGTATGGAAATGAAAAAGTTTTATTGATATGATAATACTGATTCACCCCCCCTCTCAGTATTATTTCCAACAATTAGTATCAGAGCAGGTCCTTTGCTAGAAGCTTGATCGCTTGAAGGAGATCCGTGGAACTATGGGAAAGAAGCTTAAGAAGAAAGCTCCTAAGAAGAAGAAGACATCTCAGAAAGTCTATGACAGTGGGAGAATCGATTGGGGATTAGGTATAAGAAGCTCTTCAGATTCAGAATCATTTCAGAAGGAAGATGAACTATCAGGTATGAATTTGCTATCCTCTGATGTTCTAGCTATCTATCCATTTGGAAAAGATGAAAGTGATAGTGAAGCAACTGAATTTGCTTTTATGGGTGAGCAAGAAAAGTATCAAATAGAGGCAGTATTTAGAAGGCTTACAGACAAAATTAAAGATCAACAAGATCTATTGAACAAAAGGGAATGTGCTTTCAAAGAAGAAGTTACCAAACTAAAAGCTCAATGAGAGGAAGGAAACAAGGTAAGAAAGTTACTCAAGGACAAGGAAAATCAATGTCAAAAGTTGCAGGGTGAAGTGACATCATTAAGAGATGAAGTCAATAAAATAAGCACAACCATCAAGAAACTCAGAGATAGATCCAGTTACTATGAAAGTCTTGAAGCCACGATCCGCTCGCTAAAGGAAGATCTTGAAGAATCAAAGAAGCAGAATAAAGATCTACTCCAAGCTATTGAAAAACAGGTAAACAAAGATATCAGCTTAAAATCTCAACTGGAATGTGCCTTTAGAATTCGTCAAATGCAGCAGGATCTGAATGAAGAACAAGAAAAGGAGATTCTAAAACTAAGGCATCAGTTGGAAGAAGGAAGGAAAGATGAAGAAGACATGGAGAAGTAATGTCTAGAAAAGGAGGAACAACTTCAAGTTGAGGTAAATATCTTGAAAGGTAAATTAGAAGAAAAGGATAAACTGTTGAGATTTCAAGATAGTACTAAAGCCTTGGATGATATTCTTAGTAGTCAAAGGTCTCCTATTATCAAGACTGGTCTTGGTTTTCATGAATCTGTTGAAGGTGAATCTAGTTCACAAGGTGAGGCAAGGAACTATAAAGAGAAATAAAAAATGATCAACAAGGAGATGAAAGGTCAATCTCATCATCAACCAAGGAAAGAAATTCTTCAAAGAAAATCTTTTACTCCTCCTATGAATAATGTTGAATGTTATGTATGTCATAATCTTGGACATGTTGCAGCCAGATGTGGAAGAAGAAGAGTTCAAGACCATCATGCAGAAATATCATCACATTCAAGGTACTTTAATGGATATTGCTTTGCTTGCAATATGTTTGGTCACAAAGCTGCTGATTGCTACAGGAGGAATATGAAACATGTAAGATGTTATGCATGTAACAAACTTGGACATATAGCAAAGGAATGCAGGAACAAAGGACGGACATCACACCAAAAGGAGAAAACATCATCACACTTGAAGATATGGAAGAAGAAGGAAGTACAGTCAGAAAGATGTGGCACAACACAATGTACTCAGATACAGCACAGCACAGACATAACAGACTCAGAGGGAGTCGAAAGTGTAAAACTTCAGTATCCTGAATCTCATACGCAAGTTCCATAAAGGGAATTCGCGTATATACGTGAGTTAGACACTGCAAAGTTGCGTATATGTCAGTCTGAGGAAAAGCAGTGGGGGACAGGCTCAGAAAAAGGACCTGATATGATTCAGTCTATTATCTGCTCTATTGATTAATAGTTACAATCTGCTGAGGATGTGTGGAAATGTTTTGATACTAGTAAGATGTCTAGAAGTGTTTTGATCTTGACTTGATGATGTCTTGATGCTTATTGTTGATATATGCATGATCAGATCTAACAGATGGCACAGGTTGAGGGGGAGCATATGCCTTTAATAATTCATTGTTGGCATTATGGTTAATAGTCCTTGGTGATGATGCTTATATGGCTAAATGATATATCTTGCTATGATGTGGTTATGTGTTGTCCATGATAAAATCTCATATGATTATTGGGGATAGATAGTTGATGTTCAGATCAGATTCATGGTTGATTCTTTGATGATGCATATATGGTGCTTACATGGTGATCTTCATAAGGATAAGGAGAAGTACAAAGCTTGAATACACATCTTCCTCACTTGATGATGAGTCACTCATATGCTGCTGTCATCATATGCATACAGTTATGATGCAGGCACTCTTGTGAATAAGGATTGTTGCTGTTGATGATATCAAGAAGTTTTGTCAAATGAGCTTGAGCTCAAGATACATAGTGCTGATACATGGATGACTACTCAAAGTTGCTTTGTTGGAGACATGGTGATGAGTTCTTATCTATATGATGATAGTTTGATACTTACATAGGTTGATTGATGCAGATGTTCCCAAGTAATGATACTTGGATCATGTAGATCTTGACGTTGATGTAATGGCTATGGTGGTTTCACATATAACGTGAATGATTTCATGATGATGTTTAAAAGGATGAGTTGACAACTATGTTCAGACATACCTTGTTGCAGGACACTTACAGGTTGCTGATATGGAAATGGTGGTACGTGAGTTTAATAAGGCCTATCCGCGTATATACGCTTGTTTATGTGGATGCAGACGTGTATATGGAGTTTTGAAGGAAATCAGCAGGGACAGATGTTGGTTGCAAAGAGTCTGATATGGGTCTGACAGAGACCATCTGGCACAGGTTCAGGGGGAGCACATAAACTTCCAATGATGCATTGTTGGCATTATATTAGAAGCTTTTGGTTGTTGTTGGTTTCAGGTGAAACAAAGGCAGAAGGATCTCTTGGTAGCTGATCTGAATCGAAAGATGCTGGCGATATCAGTTATTGGTGACTTTCATAAAGTCTTGCTCTAGATATTTCGGTCATATATCTCTTTTGTGATATCTCTTTCATGATGTCAAGGTCATGTAACGACCTATATTGGTTTCCCCACTATGCCTGGGATGAAAATGTAATGCTCTTGCTTTATCATGTGTAAACTTTTGATGTATCCCCACTTGGTTGGGTGGATGAGTCAATTCTAGTATATCCCCACGTGGTTGGGAAATGGATGTATGTATTGAGTCTTTTGGTGATAGGAAGGTCTCTTATGATGTATAAGTCATGGTTCTTCTTTAAGAACATATTTTCACAGATCTTGCCTTCAGTCAGGAAGAGCATGAACAGCACACTTCAGCAGTACAGAGACTTGGAATGTACTCAGGGGGAGCATGGACAGATTGGTACACTTTGGCATATACAAAGGGGGAGCACATTTGGAGATTTCAGCAGGTACTCAGGGGGAGTATGGACAGCAGAATGTTTATCAAGGAAAGAGAATATGTTGGTCCACCCTTTGCCCTTGATGTCAAAGGGGGAGAGTGATTTGGTGTTGTTGCCATCAAGTCCAAAGGGGGAGATTTTTGGCATTATGATGCATGTGTTGTATTTGATGGCAACCCTCTCATAGAAGAAAAACTCACTTACATATAACTAGATCAATCTACAGATGTGACTAAATGCATGGGATGCAGGATAGCTCAAAGGAATAAGAAGATCAAGTTCTAAGTGTGACAAGTTAGCTTTGCCATAAAGTCCAAAGGGGGAGATTGTTGGCATTATGAGAAAAGTGTTGTCCTTGATGGCAAATCACACTGATGACAAATCATAGTGCAAAAGGATAGAAACAAGGAATTGATGATCAGACTACAAGTATGAAGAGAAAATATATATACGCAGGTTCACTATATACCAAGTAGGGTATACACGCAGGTTCACTATATACCAAGTCGCGTATACGCAGGTTCGCTATATACCAAGTAGAGTATACAAGCAGGTTCACTATATACCAATTCGCGTATACGCAGGTTCGCTATATACCAAGTAGGGTATAGACGCAGTTTCATGCACGGAAAAGAGCGTACATGTCAGAAAGCTTACTTTTGGTCCGTGGTAGTTAGTCCTCGGTATTTGAACCTATGGTTTCGGACCATGGTATCTCGACAAGTGCGTTGATCCCAAGTATTGGGCTCTTGGTATTGATTTATTATGGTTTTGGACCGTGGTATTGAGCAAGGCCTAAGACTATAAAAGGAGAAGAAGATCATTAGGCAAGTGTATCCGAAAAGTCTTGAATATCTGAAGAAGTATGAGATCCTGTATGCAGGTTATGGGTTGATGATGCATTGCTTGATCTGAGCTAAGGAGGGATCTCACCGGTTGATGGAGAACAAGATCTAAGGAGAGATCGGGATCAAATGGTTTGAAATGAACTATCTTTATGATGCTTATTCTAGATCTACATACTAATGCATGTATTGTTCTGTAAGTGTTTTGAGTATGACTAATGTCTGGTACAACTGCAAGTTATGAGAAATTATTTTTAGATCTGTACGCGGGTTGTCTTTGGCAAAAGCGCGTATGTACGCAGGTGTGATTCATTATAGTAGTGTATACATTATGAAGGATAATATTTGAAGTTGCAGATGGATTTGATGGTTATGGCAGAGTTTTGTTATCTGCTCTGTGTTCTGGTGACTGTGTTATTGACAGGGTTTCAGTGTTTCAGTGATTCAGAAATTGATGATGCTAGTATTGGCTGTTTTGTGCTTCAATGATATTTATTGGTCCAGTATGAAAATTTGATGAAACATGGCCTTCAGATTATGTGTTGTGCTTCAGGAGTATCCAGTCTGAAAATTTATGAAACGTGGTACCTGGAGGAGAGAATATTGTAGGTCAGCGCCTACGTACTAGTATCTTAGCTAGTACAAGAGCAAAGGCGGTTGGAGCTCCCTTCCAGGAGAGTCTGGAGAACGAGAGAAGGTTGTAGCCTTCTGCATGTTGTAGCCTGCGTGCTGGTAAAGGACTGCACCAGTACATTGTAAAAGAATTTTCTTAATAAAGGAAGATAGAAACGAATTGTAGCAGGTGGTTTTCACCCACATTGGGTTTCCACCTTATATCATGGTGTTCATGTGTGCTTCTTGTGTGTGATGATCTGTTCTGCTTTTACTGCACCTGCTTACTGTTCATATGGTTAATGAAGTTCTGATACACTAACTAAAGATCAACATTTAATGGATTAACTAAATCATAAGTACTTTGGATATACGCTAGTTGCTTTAGACACATCTGCGTATACACCCGGGTTCCCTTGAATGAAGTAGCGTATATGTATCTAAGTATGGAAATGAAAAAGTTTTATTGATCTGATAATACTGATTCACGCCCCCTCTCAGTATTATTTCCAACACAAACTTCTGCATCAAATGACAATTCTCAGTCGTATGTTTTCCTGCTACCTGACATATAGCGCAGCACAACACAGACCCCACGCTCGACCTTGCTTGGGCTTCCAGTATTAAAGGCATCAGTCCTCCTCCTGCAATATATTTTGCAAAGGCTGGGCTGTGGTCTTTGTCATGCCCCTGACCTTTACATTTCAGACACCATATCTCTTTGCATGCTTTGGGCCGAACTATTCTTTCCTGCTTCAGATTTTGCATTTCGAGGCAAAGATTTTTCAACTGCGCATGTATATGCTAAACCCCCAGACTCGGATCTTACATTTGTGTTTCATGCTATCTTATTGCAATTTCCAAGGCCTCTGCCTGAGTCATAATCTTCTGTTGTGACAGTGCAAACCTTAGGTGAGGTAGGAGCAAAGCCACGAACCATTCGCAGTGCTACCCATCTATTAAATTCATATTAGCTTCACAAATCGTACATTTTAACCTCTAATCTAGCTCCTAAGGTGTCTCACTTGGTTTCATCGCGATTTCCTTGAATCCCACAATCGATTGCGCCTTGGATTTAGGCCTACTGAACTCTTTATTCAACACTATCTGGACTTCGGCCAACACGATGTTTGGTTTATCACTAGAGTACTTGATTTACCTGGTTAGCGCACAATCCTGCAAAGAATTAACCAACGTCGATTTCTTCATGTGATCGTCCTTGATGCCCTGAGCTTCCCATACAGCTTTTATGATGAACCAGAATTGGTTTGGGTCCTCATTCCCCAAGCCCTTAAACAATGGCATCTTCATTGATTTTGCCATGTTGAACTGCAGTGGAGCCGGTGGTGGTGTGGGTGAAGTCGCGGGTGATGGTGGTGAGGGCAGAGGTGGTGTAGGTGGAGGTGGTATTCGTGGGAACCCCTGTTTTGTTAACTGAACTGCACTTCGTGGAGAAGCCTGTGCTACTTCCTCGTTGTCACTCAAAGGAGGTGAAATCAATGGGCTATATTCATGACCCCTTCTTCCTTCGTTCCTATAAGTTTGACCACTTCACGTAGCTCCCAACATCAAGGTAACTACATAACCCATTTTTCACACAATAAAATCTTAATCCAAATATTTAAAGACTTCAAGTACTTACCTAACAGACCCTTGAAGAAGCATCGCTCTACCTTGCTATAACTAACTGAGGTATCAACCCTGAATTTAGTCACAAACCCTCCTAGGATACAATTGAGCCAATGATCGACAACATGAGTGATCTTATCCTCAGAGGCTTCCAGTCATCATACTAACTCCAGGGTCCAGACAATAGGACCATGGACCCTCCACATTCCTTGGCTATCCGCTAGCTTTGCGATCCACTCGTATAACTCAACTGGAAAGGAGTAGAAAAATATCTCATGGATTTGTGTATATAGGTAACTGTCTAGCTATTGTTCCTCTCTCAGTCTTGGATTTTTGTTCTCCTGCACCACGAATTCATGGATCCTTCTATCCAACCAGTCTTCGATCTCTTTCTTAGATGGATTCCAGTGATACCACATCACATATCTCTTATGCAGATCTTGGTCCCAGCAATAGAACCATTTGTTGGCTTTGTAGGCCCTGACCCAAGTTCAATGTTAGTCAGCCAAACAAATCCGTACACTACTAGCCCTTTTTGCATCAGCCCGCAGAGCATGGACTGAAGTCTCACTCAAAGCAATATGGGAGAATGCTAGAACCCATTTTCTTCACCCTGAGATGGTCGTGATGTTGTTTTATACTTCTTGCCCCTGCCTTCGTGCAAGTCGCTAAGCCTTTGGGTTATATCAACCTACCTTTTATCCTGCCCTTCAACACCTTCACGAGGTTATGTGACCGACCTTCGCGCAGCCCTAACCCATGGTTCTTGTACTTTTGCGCTTCTGTGATGATGTATTGTATAGGTTCCTTAGTTATCTTAAGTCGTTACTTATCCTACCAGTCAGTTACAGTTATCGTTGCATAAACTAATAGTGCTACTCGCATTCAATTAACATATATAATTACATACATTCACGCATCAAATAAACATTATAATATAAAACCAGATCATAACACAATAGAATCAGATGCATTAATAAAGACTAAATACACAGTAATTTGCAGAATACTTTTCTTTATTGATATCTTTAGTGTAATAAATACTCTAACCACCCTGCGCACATAGCTGCAGGGGTCCGCGCATTTAGAAGTGGAATTCTACTCTAGGCCTCTGTGCACTCAGTTACAGAGCCTTTTTTCTACGCCAAGACTCTCGCTCGTAGCTCTCATAGACTCATTACGTCCCAATCTACCAAGAACTACCTTAGACTCTTCTAAGACTCTCCTTTTTATACAATCCCATGGTTTGCAAATCATGGGTAGGTCTCCTAAAGCCGACACAACTTACATAAAAGAAGGGTGGACACCCTCTATGACACTTTTACATCTTCGCACTTCACAACCATAAAATGAGGAGACTTTGCATTTTTACATACAAAACTTGGGCTTTTTGCCCCAAAACCTGGGCTTTTGACCCCAAAAGTGCTCTTGGGGGAACCCGTTCCCAACACTATTTATTGAATTGGAACATATAAATTAACAACATTACACACCTTGTTTGATGCTAGATGAATCAAGAAAACCACCAACGCATGAAGTGCCCAATCAACTTGAAAATAGATGTAGACCAAATCAAATAGATCCCCCTACAAGCACCACATGATCCAATCACTCAAAGCTCAAAATTCTTCCATAATATTGACAACTTTTGGAGGGACTCTTGTTCCCCCAAATTTGTCTCCTCAAGCAAGAGTATAGCTAACATTTACTTTCTACTAAATATTTAACATTGGAAAATCATTTATCGAAGCCCAACCCCCTATAATCTCAAGAGAGGAATTTCATTATTTACTATGCAATATGTCGCCTCTGGAATGGAGGACAAGATCACTTGAAATTTCTAGTGACCATTTTGGATGGATCAAGTATCATTTGGGACCGCATTTTCTTATCCTTTTTAGATTTTTTCATTTTGGAGCTATTAATTTGTCTTCCTCCCTAGTTTTCCTTGCAAACAATATATGTCCCTTTCACTGGCCACATCCAATTTTTGTTTGCAGAGCTTGCTAGTAACCCTCTTGTATGAGCTTTCAGGGCCCTTAGGAAGTGGACTTATTCTTCTCCTTAATCTAAACCTCCCCTTGAGTCCCCAAAGGGGTCTCCTCTAGGGGAGGCATCCCTTCTGGCGCTATAGGAGAAGAGGGATTAGTGAGGCTTTGGGCCTTCTCCATTATCATTTAAGTAGCTAGAATTTCCCATTGTTCCAGCAATTGATTCAAGATATCAGAGTTATTTTTTGGATCTAGAGATCTCTTGTTTACTAGTAGGGGCTCCCTCTTTAGGCATTGGTCCTTAACTTTTTGGAGGCATGGGTCCTTTCGCTTTCTTCCTTGTGGTCACTTGAGGAGGAACATAGTTTTTTTTCCTTACAGGTACTCTTCTCCTTTTCTTTTACTACCATTTTTTCCCATCATCATACTTATTTAACTGCCTTTCTACCTTCTTCTTGCAATTTTGTTTGAAATGACCATATTCATGGAAAAACTTGCATTTAAAAGGAATTTGATCATAATCAACTTCCTATATGTGAGACCAATTTTCTAGGTTTAGATTTATTGTTGTCAGTAAGCTCTTATCTAGGTCTACCTCCACATAGATCCTAATGCTCAGTTATAATTTTTCATGTGGTTCAACTTAGTTGATGTATTTTCCAAGGGAATTTTGTATACTCCTAAAAGTTTCCTTGTTTTAGCAATGTAGTGGGAAGAAAATACACTTGACCCATACTAGGTCACCTGCTAGAACATCACATTAGGATTAAAATTTTCACTCTAGTTGTCTAGTTATAAACCGTAGGCCCCCATGAAGTAGGGGCCATTCCTAAAGATGGGATCTCAATTTTCTTTGTATTTGAACGGGAAGTTGTAAAACTATCATCTACAAAATGACGTTGAGACCTTATTTTTAATCTTGGGTATCCAATTCTTATCGATCAATGTCTTTAGGAATCTTGGAGAGGGCCATAAGCTCATAAAATAACCAATTCCCATTATCTATAAGCTTCAAGGCCATAAATCTAGATTGAAAGGCATGCACCTTCACCTTTGGAATGTCATCAATATTCTTCACAAATTTGGAAGATTTGGCCTTCTAGAAACATGACCTTCCAACAGCAAGGTCTTTGAATGCCAATATGTCTTGAGGGGGCGATGGTTGGGGGGGGGTTTGAGTGGGGACAAGGCTCATCCTGAACCCCAATCCATCTTCAACAGAGAGAGGATCATAGCAAGGAGCATTGGGTTGAGAATTGGTTCAAAATTGTTAAGTGCACTAGTTGGGAGTCAAAACAAAGTTTGACAATTATTCAACATGATGTTTACCAATTATTTATCCAAAAATCCTCTTAAAAATTAGTATTTCACCTATTTATTGTAGAAATTCTCACTGTAGATCACCTGATAATGCAAGATACTAAATCAAAATACTTGATCTACTTCTAAAAACAAACTTGCGGAAGCCTAATCGATTTTGAGCAAGATCAAATAGAACACCTATAATAGAGAATGAGAAATCAATCACACATGAACATAGAAGAATACTCTAGGGAAAGCCTCAGCTAAAAAACCCCACTATCTATATTATCATACAAGTGGAAATATCTCAAGAGTACACAAAGATGTAGATCACAAGCTATCTAGCTCTCAGTACAATCCTTCACTGCTTCTCATAGGCAGAATAAACAACACAAATGCCTTTCCTTTGCCCTCCAAGCCTCCTATTTCCTTGCGCAGTTTTTCCTAGGTCCTCTGGCTGCCACCTGTGTGAATTCTACTCTCACACACCACACTGTCCTCAAACTAAATTGTGTAATCCCCAAGGAATGAATTCCTTCTGCATGAAAGAGATATCCTCATGGGAATATTCTTGCAACTAATAGTACACTGTCCCTTCCTCTGATCTCGATTGGGTCTCTGACTGAACTGACATGCATGAGTTATTTATGAGAGAATATTCAGTTATCTAAAGTACACTAGCTGCATGCATGCATACATTACCTAACTGAACTCACAATCAATTCCACAAACTGTCGGATTTAATCTAACTGGACTTAACTCAGTTAACTGAGCTAACTAATTACAACTCAAAGTACAACTCATCCTGATCTCCTTAATTAAGGGATAACTTCCTCAATCAAAGGGATAATTGTTGCATGTCTTCACAAAGACTTCATGTTTGAATTTCTCCAACTAATTAACTCAAGATGAATTAATTAATTATTTTTCAAACAGCTGCTAAGATCAAATTCGAATTTTAATTCTCAATTTTAGTTCAGGGACTAACTAAAATTGGAATGTATCTCGAAATGCTATTTATAGCAATGCTATTTTTAGAATTTCTATATTTAGCATTTCTTGTTGCTATTTTCAACACTCCCTCTCAACAAGAAAGGGATTATTTGTCACCCCAATCCTATCCCTGTGGAACTTGAACTTGCATTTTGACAATGCCTTAGTCAAAATGTCTGCATCCTGCTTCTCAATCGAAACATACTACAACAACATGATCCTCTTCACCACACAGTCTCGAAGATGATGATACCGAATATCGATGTGCTTGGATCTGTCATGAAATACTAGATTCTCAGAGAGTGTGATACAACTCTGATTATCGCAATAGATCACAGTTGGATGCATCCTCTGATCAAACAACCCAACTAGAATTTTCCACATCTAAATGGCCTCACATGCTGCCTGGCTTGCAGCCATGTATTCAGCCTCTGCTGAGCTAAGTGCAACTGACCTTTGTTTCCTGTTGTATTGTTACACAAAATATTGTCACCATGACTTTTTGCTGTCAGTGTGAATCTATCACCACTCATATTGTCCTCCTTTGCAAGTCTTAAACCTCAACTCTTCATGTCAAAACCTTAAAAATGAGAGAAAGCCTTTGAAAATATTTAAAACTCTGGTTCCGCACTTTCTCTTAGCATTACCTGCGGTCCCGCACCCCTTGGTCATGTTCCCTGTGGACCTGCGCGCTCTGTCTCTAAAGGAAAGGGTGCGGACCCCTGTAAAAGTAAAAAAGGCGCAAGTTTATTCTTAAAAACTCACTTTGGATTAATTCTGGACGCTTCTAGAAAGAATCTTGAGGTGGAAAGTTTGCTCCTAGGTGGTTCATGCATCCCATAACTAAAGGAGCTAACCCCTTGATGTGAGAAGCTTATCCCTTTGAAGGAGGACTCTATCCCTTTGAAGGTGGACCTGGTAACTTCCCTCCTCTACACTATAAAATGAGGCAGTGGGCTCGTTGCTAGGGAGGTTGAAAGCTGAATATTTTTTAGGGTAAATGTTGTTGGAATTTAGACTTCCTAATTGAGCTTGAGAGGAGAGATTACATACCTTTTGGCTTCTTTGAGAAGAGAGTGAAACTTGTCAAAGTAGAGGAGATTCTTGCTGGACCCTGGGAGGAGCTTGTAAAACATCAAGGCACCAAGGTTGTAAAGTTATTCTTTGATTAAAGTTAATACAATCAGATTCATTTTTCTCAATAAATTGTCTTATAGGTTTATTTCATGAATTCCTTGATCATCATGATAAATATGGTTTATTATATTGGATATGCAGGTATTATTTGATGTGTGCCTATTTGTGTTTGTAGGTTCTTTAAAAGGGAGCTCATTTGGACAAATGGAGCGTGGCTTCCACAAACTAGCACTGGACTTGAGGTAGGGTCTAAAACATCTATTGGCCTTTATTTAGAAATCGCAATATTTAGAGCAAGATATAATTTTTTTGGTTTGCTTGTCGCTAGATATCCATAGATACTAGGGAGATCGATCTTGTCCGCAAGAACAATGTATCCGGCCGACAAAATGGCGACTCCACTGGGGAATTGAATTTTGGTTTTTTGCCTTTGCTTTTACTTTGACTTGAGAAACTTTTTCTTTGTTTCTAGTTTTTGCTTGATGTGTGTGAGATTGGGTAGGTTCTTTAGATTTTGAATTGTTTTTTTTTTTCACACTTTTGGAAGAGGACCACACCCTCTGTTTGTAACGCAGTGCGGACATCCCCGCACTGTTGCTTTACTACACAGAGCGGTACCACACCTGGTCATATTGGGAGCCTGCGGACCCTGTCAAAATTTTGAAAAAATTAAAATCTGTTCATTCAGTTAAGCTTAGAATTTGTTTATGTGTTTTTGCCTTTGCCCAGATCTGCACGTGTCTTGTCAGAAACATTTTGTAGGTGAATTCCATTGGCATTTAGGTTTTAGGTGAATTTCTAGAAGTTTTGTGTACCTGGCTTGATTTTCGTTTGGTCTTTGTAGTGACTCAGAGCTTAGAAGCCTTAGAAACCTCAGATCACCCTGGTATTTGCTGGTCTTCTTTATGAGTCTGACCGATTTGTAAAATCTGCCTTTAGTGAGGAATACATCTCGTTTTTCTCTTTGTAAAACTTCGAAAGAACTTGTTTTCAAAGTTTTGGATTTCATTTTTAAAAAGAAAACAAAAGCTGGTTGTTTTTTGATTAATTTGTTATTCTGAACAAATTTGCCCTTAGTTTGCTCATAACTAAGTAAAACATCCTCGAAAAAAAACTTTGTAAGCTTTTGCTTCATTAGTTTTTTAGAATTTGTAGATCTCAAGATTATATTTTTAATAGTTTTGAGTGCTTTCTAGAAGTTTTAAAATCTCTTTTGAAAAGAATTTGATTTCTGTAGTGTTTGAGTGTTGAAAAGAAAGGGATATTTTTCGTGAGAATAATTAGTAGTCAGGTTTTTGAGTTTATTTAAAAAAGACAAAAAGATTTTTCTTTTCATTTGTTTGTTAAGGAAAGATTTGTTTTTCAAGCAATTGCATTCTCAACTCTTTCTTTAGCTAGAAGTTCATTGAAGAAAAAGGATTGTTTATCATCTTAGGTGAATTTTTAGTGTTTTGGAGTCGAGTCTTCACACCATAAAGTTTCATCTCCATACCTTTTGACCTAAGGAACAACCAATAAAAATAACGCTTAAAGTAAAACTTATCTAGAAATCTTTTTATTTCTAGGGCTCTTTATCACCAACATAGCTTAGGCTAGTATCTTGGAGTAGGGAGTAATTAACTCTCCAAGATAGTAAAAACAAACAAGTAGCTGTATCTTGTGGTAGGAGATAAATTCCAATTGTTACATCTATGCTCTAGGAAGATCCTCTTATAGGAGTCAAGCACGAGGTCATATCCGAACTAGTGGGGTAATCAATCCTTCCTCATTGGGAACGATAGCAGATATATACGTATTAAAAACGGTAAACCTCGGATTAACCATTGTCGAGGAGCCTGGGGTCACTTGTTGGTAAACCTTGGATTGTGTCAAGGAGCCATCAAGGGGATTGAGCTTGCTACTCTGCCCTTTCGTGTGTATCGGATCACAGACTGTTCCCCCAGGTATATTTGTTTCTGTTGGTAACCATAGTGACCATAATCTATAGGATTCTTTCCTAAGGTGATGGTGGAGGGAAGATCCCACTGTACCTGGAGCAGACGTCGACTAGACTCACTTGGATTTTCTGGGGGTTTCTCGTCACTCGAGACAGTTTAGCGGAGAAACTTGTGCCAGTCTATTCATTAAGCAGGTTTTCGGGGTAACTGTTCCAACCGCCATTTCTGTATTGAATTCTGCGACGTTGGATTTCATCACCAACTAGTGTTTTCGGTACGGAAAGTTACTGTTTGTGTTTGGTTTGACCTCCTAGATTCTTTAAGCGTGTGATTCACATTGTTTGGTTTTTTAGAGACTTTAGGTGGTTTTCATTGAGATTTTTCTTTGTTTACATGTGAGGTAATTAAAATATTTAATCGTGGCTGAATTACCAAGATAGCCCCGTAGACTTCAGGGCCAACCTCCTGAGTTTTCACCAAGCCAGCTTGAAGGGCTACGAGCTCTTGTAACTCCTAGTGATAGTAGAGTTGGGTCACCAGAAGAAAGATAATCTTCTTTAGTTGTGCATCCTAATTATCAAGTTCAAGCACGAGAGTATATTATTGAACCTATTTCATTTTCCGAAGTTACTGGTAGTTTTTCTTCTACTAGTGAATTAGCCGAGGAACCTGAAATTTCTGAACCTGCTGCTACTCCATCATCAGGATTTGCCTCTCCAACTTCCAATGGTCCTGGTTCACCCAGGGTAGGAAGAATCATTACCCAAAATCTTCCTTCTGGACTTATTTCTATTGAAGAACTTGTTACTCCGGAAGAAGGTATATCTATCCCTGAAAATCAACCAACTATAGAACTTAGGGAGCATGAATCGATCTTTTATAGTCCACTTAGGAGGGACGCTTGGTATCTTTCATTGACCAATTTTCTAGAAAATCCGGGACTAAGTTTTTCACCACCTCGAGTTCCTTATCATCCAACACCTAGTGTTTATTATCCACCTTTCAATATGTCAAGATAGTCTTCCATGTTTTCTCAATCTTTAGAAGCATTTTTGTATGGCGGTCCTTCTGTTCCTTCTGGGTATCAGTCAATTACTGGTACTTTTTCAGGAGCATCTCCTCAACCTATTGAACACGGGTTATTAACTGGTAATAACGGAACTAAGCCATTGAGTGTAGAATATATTCTTGTGATGTCAGGTACTATTCCAAATCCGCAACCTCAAGGTAGTCAGTTACTGCCTAGGGGGCAGCCTCAAGGTCCTCAATTATCACCTGGGGGGCAACCTCAAGGTACCCAGTTACCACCTAGGTGGCAACCCCAAGGATAGTACATACCTTCGGGACAGTACATTCCTCAGGGTCAACCCTAGACTCAGTACGTACCTCAAGGTCAACCCCAGTATCAGTACGTGCCTCAAGGTTATCAACCTCAAGGTCAGTACCCAACCCAAGGTTTCCAACCACCTTTAGGTCAATCATTTGTCCAAGGAGCTGGAAATGTACCTTTGAATTATCAACCCTACCCTCAACCCAGTTATGGTCCTCAATATGCTCAACCTTCTATGGGTCCATACCCCGGAATGAACGTAGTGTGGGATCCATCTCAATCTCAACAGATCTTGCAACCAAACATGCAGTTGTCATCTCAATCTAGACAACCTTTGGTTTCTGGGTCAACCCAACAACCTGTCCAGCCTACTATTCAAACTTCTGCACCTGGTGTAGTTTCTCAGCCTGGGCCTAGTACACCTAGTACTCCACCTCAAACGACTGCTACAACTGCTACAACATTTGTTCAATCTACCCCACCCACTTCTGGAGTATCAGTGGCTTCGGTTTCTACTGTCTCTGCATCAACTCCTCAAGCATCTTTACCTCAGACTAGACCTACAATTCAAACTTCGGTTCAGATGCCTGTAGGACAACCTGGTTCAAGTATGGTTGTCACAAGTCAACCTCAATTTACTTATCAACCGTACCAGGGACAGTACCAATTCGGTCCTGCTATGCAGAACCCAGTCTATCAGTATCAACCATACCCTGGATATACTTATCAGCAACCTCAACAACCCCAGTACGGTCTGGTTAATCCTAGTTTTCCAGGAGGATATAATATCCCAAATGCAATTCCAATTCCAAGTTATCTTGGATATCCTCCTCCTGGGGCTGGTCTTATGACCCAGAGTTTTAGAGACCCTAATTGTCAGTTACCATTCATTGCAACTTTGGACTTGCCTGATTTGTCACGCCTTATGAACGATCCGATTAATTATCTTCCGTTTTGGCCGCCAATGCCGAATAAGTTTCCCAGTGATATTCCTAAGTTTGAAGGTAAATTAGGAGAGGATCCGTCAAACCATGTGATGACTTATCACCTCTGGTGTGCATCTAACTCCAATTCAGATGATTCAATTCGTTTATGTCTTTTTCAATGCACTCTGATTGGTCTTGCGGCCAAGTGGTACATTGAGTTACCGCGAGCCACTTTTTATAATTTTAGTCAGCTAGCTACTTCATTCTTAACTCATTTTTAGTTGCCTGTCAGATATGACAATGGCACGGAATTATTAACTTAATTAAAACATTCAACGTCCACTTATATTTCAGATCACATTCATGAATGGAGGCGTCGACGCCGTTTAGTGAAAGTTTTTATTCCGGATCAAATCTTAGCAAAATGGTTTGTTAAATCATTATTACCTAAAATCACTAAGGATGTAGCTAAAGCAGGAGTCGTTACTGAAGAACAAGTAATTGCTCAAGCTTAGTACTTTGACCTCGTTTATACGCAGTCAGGTACTTTACACGAGAAAATCCCCGACCTTCCTAAACAAAATCAATAACTGCAGCTCCTTCGGGGTCTCATGCCGCTGACGATATGATTGGTTTAGTTAATACCAAAAGTAAGAAGAAATCTTCCAAGAATTCTTCTCCTATTATAACTTTACCAGATTCCCCGACAGGAGACTCTTCCGTGGAAATTTCTGCCTATATTCATGTTGTAGAGTCATCTACGGCCAAATCAAAATCCGGCGGTAAGAAGAAGGGGAAGAAGAAAAATAAATCAGATAAAAATTCAAAAGAGAAATAAAATAAAACGAAATCTATTGATGAGAAACGTAAACCTCGTTATCCTTGTCTCATTTGTGATGAAGAGCATTTTACAAGAGACTGCCCTCATCGTGCAGAGGTTGCAAAAATCGTCAAAGGTTCTCAAACGCCTGCTGTCTTGAAGGATCCTTTTCCTAGTCAAGATAGTAAGATGATAGGTTCTTCCTCAAATGCCTCAGAAGAACCCATAATGATGATGTCCCATGTTAGGATTGCGACACGATCGCAAGATTATGGAAGTAAAAGTCCTATTGGTGGTAAGGAATAAGAATCTTCTAATTCGAACCCATCAACTTCAACTCCCGGTTCCGATCCGCTACAGATCGAGAAAGCTAACCTAGACTTAGTAATCAAGCCACCCGCCAAGGGTATACTTCGAAAGTCAACTTTCAATCCACATGCGAGAGCTACTCAGAACTATAACATTGTTGAAGATTTAGCTATTTCTCCTTCGGCAATGTCGGCTTTGGAGGTGCTGCAATCATGCCCAGCACACCGTAAATTGCTATTGTCGGTTATAGGAGCTGTTGATATCCAAGACTCAAACCTTATAATCTTCGATTTAGAAAATAGTACACCTCACTTACCTCATCAAATGGCTTTCCAGATTCCAGTGTAAGTAAAAAACAAACCTTGCTTTAGGACTGTGATTGATGAGGGAGCTTCAACATGTATTATGTCAATCCAATGTTGGAGATCGCTTGTTTCTACTATGCTCAATCAATCACCGACGATTCTAAAGGCTTTTGATGCCCGTGGGTTCCATTCTTTTGTCATTCTACAGGATTTACTTATAGGGGTTGAAGGAAAAACTGTTAATCTAGATGTGGAAGTGGTTGATGCCCCTCTAGATTACCACCTTCTCTTGGGTCGTAGTTGGTCTTACGCTATGACTGTTGTTGTTTCATCAGTCGTTCGGCTTATAAATTTTCCTCATAATGGAAAGATCGTAACTATAGACTAGCTAACTTAATTTTCATCCGACCCAGCCTCTTCTGAAAGTATCCAGCATGTCGGCAAAACAACTATCCCTTACAAGGATGTTGGAGTAGGATTAGTTAAAGATTCTGGTTTACTAGGAACTTTTTCCTTTCCTTCTCCTAACGTATCGCCTTCTACTACAACCATTCATATGATTTCATCAGACACAATTGTTTATGATGATCCTTGGATTGTACCTTTCGAATCTGAGATGGATTCATTTGGTGATGTTATGCCTTTAATTCCTTATGAAATTGCGTATCAGGCGGTACAGTCATTTTCTGACCCTTCTTCAATCGAAATTGACCCAATGAATGTGTTCTATGGAAAATAACTTACAACATCAAACTCAGATTCAACAACATTTTTCGAACTTGTTCATACTGATGAGCAAATTCGGGAAATTTTGTCTGTTGATGATTTACCATGGGAAGATCTTCATCATAGATCTTCATTTTTACCTAAGATGGATCATTTTGAAAATGATTTTTCATCTATTTTTACGACTGATTATGTCAAGGAACCACAGAATCCATTGAAAAATCCAGATTCTGAGTTAAATTTGGGAAATATTTCTCGAACAGTTCCTATTGACATCTCAGTTAAACCGGGAATTGTTGAAAACATTCATATAGGTGCCTCCTGTACGGAAGATGAATTTAAAACATATAAGGCCCTATTTCACGAATTCTGTGACGTGTTTGCCTGCTCATATGAAGAAATGCTAGGAATTGACCCAGCAATTGTTGTTCATGAAATCAAAACTTACCCGGATGCTAAACCCGTCCGGCAACGTTTGCATCAAATCCACCCGTGAAAAGCTGTTGCAATTAAAGCAGAAGTTGAAAAATTACTTAAAGCAGGTTTCATTTATCCAATTCCCTTAACGTATTGGGTATCGAATATTGTTCCTGTTAATAAAAAGCATGGGACAATAATAATATGTATCGATTATAGGGATATTAATCGAGCCTGTGCAAAAGACAATTACCCAACTCCCTATATCGATCAAATCATTGATGATTGTGCCGGTAGTGAAATATTCTCCTTTATGGATGGTTTTTCCGGTTACAATCAAATCAATATTCTACCTATTGATCAACGAAAAACGACTTTCATTTGTCCATGGGGGACGTTTGCTTATTGCAAATTGCCTTTTGGGCTGAAGAACTCCGAAGCAAATTTTCAAAGAGCCATGTCTTACGCGTTTCATGACATCAAGCACATTGTGCAACCTTATCTCGATGATTTACCTGTCCAATCATTACGTAGAGCCGATCATCTCATTCATTTACGAGTAATCTTTATGATATGTAGGCATTATCGAATTAGGTTGAATCCACACAAATGTGTTTTCTGTATAGAAACGGGTCGTTTACTAGGATTCGTTGTTTTGAAAGCCGGCATTCGTGTCGATCCCTCGAAGGTTGAAGCTATTGTAAAATTTCCTCCTCCTTCGTCTCTTCGCCAACTCCAAAGTTTGCAAGGGAAAGCAAACTTTTTACGTCAATTCATTCCTAACTACGCCGAGATAACAAAGGGTTTTACCAGGTTGTTGAAACACAATACTCCATTCTTTTGGGATGAGATAGCTGACAAATATTTTGATGATCTAAAACACGCGTTGACCCATGCACCGTTATTGCATCCTCCCAACTACAACCAGGATTAGTTCTTGTATCTCGCCGCCTCTCATTCCACCATCGGAATGGTGTTAGTTCAGGAAGATGAATTCGGTAGTGAACATGTGATTTATTATCTTAGTCAAACATTGAATCCAACTGAGCTAAAATATTCACATGTGGAGAAATTGGCCTTGGCAGCTGTTCAAGCTGTCCAACGTTTTCGTCATTACATTTTACTACGCAAAACTACTGTAATTTCCGACTGTAACCCTATGATCTATATTTTGACAAAACAATTGCTAGGGGGCAAGTATTCCAAATGGATTGTTATCCTACAGGAATTTGACTTGGAGTTTGAAAAATCTAAGTCAAAGAAATCTTTAGTTTTTGCGGAGTTGATGTGTGACTTCCCGCGTGCTGATACTGAAACTGTGGCAGAAGAGCCCATTGCAGACGAATCCTTGTTTCTTATCAGCACTCATGATCCATGGTATGGAGATATCATATTTTACCTCCAAACCCAATCCTTTCGGCCTGAAATTTCAAGATCTCAACATCAGAAAATACGTTTTCAATCCCAACAATACAAAATTATTGGAGATACACTTTATTGTCGTGGGGTGGACTCTGTTTTCTGACGTTGTTTAACTCATGAGGAAGTTGAAAGGGTTCTAAATGACTGTCACTCTGGAGCGTGTGGCGGTCATATGTCTGTGTATGCCACAGCCCAAAAGATATTGCGCGCTGGCTATTTCTGGCCGTCTTTGTTTAAAGATTGTATTGACGTGGTCTGAAAATGCCACAACTGCCAAATTTTTGATCGAAAGATGTGCACTCCACCTGCTCCTCTCCACCCTATAATTGCCATTGGTCCTTTTGCGAAATGGGGTATCGATTTTATTACATGTAACCCTCACTCGGCCGGGGGGCATGCGTATATCATCCTTGCGGTAGATCATTTCACCAAGTGGGCCGAGGCAATGCCTACATTTGTGGCAGACGGAAAAACTGCTGTGATTTTCATTTTCAATCATATAATTACTAGATTTGGTGTTCCACAAGCGATTATCAATGATCATGGGTGTCATTTTCGAAACATCATGATGACTGAACTAACAGATCAGCTTGTCCTGCGTCACGATAGCTCTGCTCCATATTACCCACAGGATAATGGTCTAGTTGAAGCCATCAACAAAGTTCTAGTCATTATGATCTGACGAATCATTGGGATTCATAGGTCAAATTGGCATAACATGTTATTTTCAGCACTTTGGGCGTACCGAACCTCAGTAAAAACATCAACTAGTTTCACTCCTTTCCAACTGGTTTACAGTTTGGAAGCTGTGTTACCCATTGAGTGCAAAATGTCGTCATTACAAATAGCCATAGAGTTACTTCTAGCCACTTCTGAAGAGGAGAAACGTTTGTTGTACTTGGCTCAGCTAGATGAGAATCGACATGATGCTGCACTAGCAATCAAAACTCATGCCAAACATATTAAAGCTCAGTACGATTGAAATGTTACACCTCGTAATTTTTTGGAAGGAGACCTCATCTTACTGTACGATCAAGCAAATGATAAGTTAGGCGCTGGAAAATTTGTACCCATGTGGCATGGTCCTTATGTTGTTAAGTGAAAGCTGGAAAAAGGGGCCAATGAATTGGTAGATTTTGACGGTGTCTCTTTAGGTAAACCCAGAAATGGTCTTTACGTGAAAAGATATTATGCTTAAATCTGGGTGTGGAGATTTTAGTTAGATTAGTTTTCTTTCTAGCTGGTTTCTTTTAGATTAGAAAAGTGTGCTTAGTTTAGAGAGTGTTTTCGTCATTATTCCTGCTTATCTTGATTTTACTCTTGATATTGCAGATGTCGACGTCTCTTCAAACGTACATTGGTTTTGCTGATGGTGCTTGTCGTAATACAAGGAATATTTCTTCCACAGCTTGGGTTATCTAGTCACCCTCTGATGAGTTGGTATCTATGCATGGGGTAAGCCTCGGTCAAACAAAAAATAACGTTGCAGAGTATAGTGCAGTGATTGAGTTATTATCTGAATCCATTTCATTCGGAATTCGGAGTTTGATTGTGAGGTTAGATTATGGACTCGTTGTGTTATAGCTTAATAGAGTTTATGCCATTAGAAATCCAGTGTTATTGAGATTAATTTTGAGAGTTCGTCTCTTGGAACGTCAATTTGACTATATTGAATATCAGCATATTCCAAGATATTTAAATACATTAGCAGATGCAATTGCTTCTCAAATGTTAAGTAGACATTTGCAATAATCAAACAGTAAATTTAAAAGCATTCCATAACATGTTTTACGAGATAGCCAGTAATAGTGATATAGCATAGCGTAGAAGTGTCAAATATACATCGTCTTCGATCATAGGTTGAAAAACACCTTATGATCGGCAAAAATGATAGTGCAAAAAGCAAAAATGTCATATGAGTCTACAACAGGCGATCATCCTATCACTAGTGATGATCACGATAAGAAACCACTGTATGGGCCACCCTACAAAGGAACCTCCTTAAAGGTCCTGGGACCCCAATCACATAACGTTGTAGCCTAAGAGGAATGTCATCTATGCTCGTCTCTGGAATGTCTGCTGTCAAACGCTCTAAATGGTTTTCTAATTCGGCCAGGGTCTCTGTAGATTCGTCCCGTGGGGCTGGTGCTGTTGCAGCTGGTTGTTTCCTCTCATAGGGCTGGAGAGCGGCTAGTCACCGTGGACCTGCATCTGCATTTGAAACTTTTACTATCAGTTTTGGGGACGATTTAAACACAAGAAAAAAAAAAAAAAAAAATTAGAAAAAGTTGAAAATGATTTTACCTGAGTCATCCCATTACTCTCCTAGTGGAAGAGCCATGTCTGGGTCACCACGATAATCCATCCCAGCATAAGGAAAATCCTGAATCACGAAAACTTGGTTCTCCAACCAATCAAAATACTCTGGAGGAAATCGAACAACCTTTGAACCCTCCTCAGGATGACGGGCCATAACTGCAACCCAACGCATCAGTTTGGGCTCTCGGGGAAGTCCAGCTCCAACGAAAAGATGCTGTGGGACCAACATTGGGACCCTCTCTAGACCAAAGCTCACAACTAAGAAACCATATCCAAAGTTTTTCAGTTGTCCGTTCTTTGCTCTAGTCAGTTGGCCTTTTACATTAGCTAACACAGCTTCGCACCAGTTGAAGACGGTGCCTCAAAAACAGTCTACTGCCATCCGCATTTGGGATCCGATGGCCATATGCAGTGTTGCACTTCCGCAGAGTCTGGTGACAGTAAATGCAATCACTTTGAGTTCAGGACGGGAGATGGTTTTGATATCAATCCCTTTGTCCTTGGTTTGGTCGTTACAAAACTCTAGCCAGAGACTATCGACAGACTGGCCACCTGGCCTAGTCCCAAATAGAGTCAATTGTTCACCTCTCTTAGGCAAACCAGTCAAAAATTAAATGTCCTCTGGCTCCATTTTGAGCTGGTGGCCACCAATAATGAAACACTGGTCCTGTATATTCCATCTGTCCACCAGCCACTGCAAAAAGTCCACCTGGGCCCTCATGCTAGGTATGGCCCAGAATTTAAATAAACTGCATGCCTTCAATGCATCAATCGAAGGTTGATGATTAATTGCGGCGAGATCTACATCTTCGTGCTCCCGTTCCTGCTAGCTAAGCATGGTATATATCCTACATTCAAAGAAAAGGCGGATTAAAACATTTTAAATCAAAGTTTTTGGGTGGAAATTGAAGAATTTCAAATTGAAAACCTATGTCGCGGGGACCGCACTCTCCAGTTAGAGACAGTGCGTAGGTCCGCACTCTGCCTAAACAGCGGGTGCGGGCCCCTGACTTTTTCCTGTGTGCGAAAAAGTCGGGGTCCGCAGGTTCCACATGCTGCGCCTGCGGACCCCCGCGAGCAGACTTTTAAACAAGAATTCTTCCTAAAAATCAAAATAAAAACCTAAAAACAAAATTCGAACGGTTGAAATGCAAGATTAAAGTGATGTGGATTACCTGGAGGTGACGGTGGTTGATTCCAACGGACGGATTTTCCACAATCTTCAAGGGAAGTTTCTTACCAAAAGCTCTCTTTTCTCACTCTGAAGTCAAACGGTAAAAATGAATTTACAAAAGCCCTTTTTATAAGTTTATTTGAATAAATGAATTTTTAATTTGTTTATTTTTCACTTTAAAGTGGTAACTTTTGAAGCATTTTTATTTATTTTAAATAGGTATGAGTAATGTTTGATTTTTTGTGCAGGATAATGGATTTTTCAGGAAAAATTGATCATTTTCAACAAAAACATTAGAGTCATCTTTAAGCTCTTTTCTGACTCCTAAAATATGAAAAGATTGCCGAGTTTTTCTTTTTAAGCTTGTTAAAACGGAATTAAAAGGATGGTCCACTTACAGCTCTTTTTTGACTGTAAAAACATGAAAAGATTGCTAGATTTTTGTCGTTTCAAATTCAATATTGGTTATAAAACGACGTGTCATTGATCGCTTTTTTACTTTTTTGGATCAGAGACACTAATTATGAAAAGTACTCCTTGATCGTAACGGTCAATCGGTTCTCTCAAGTATTATTTTATACTTTTTCGAGCTTGGGAGACACAAATTTACGAAAAAGGACAACCATGGAGTTTTCTTAAGTTTTTCTTCCGACTCCCTAAAATTGAAAAACACCGAGTTTCTCCTATACTGGACTCGTTAAAATTTAACAGTAAAGGACCTGTTCAATTACAAACAGGAACGGACCACTCCTTCTTAGGGTTCGAATTTAAACTAAGTTGGCAAATGTTATCCTCCTCAAGCTTGTCAAAAATAAAGAGGTACTTGCCAGAAATGGTGGGGGAAAAGAGAGAAAAATGAACCTGTTTGTTATACTTTATGTCTCAGAAAAACATTTAACCACTCTTGAACATGACACTTTTTATTCACCTGGGTTGGGAAATCCTTTGCCTAACAGTTGATCAAACCATATTGAAAGTCTTCAGCCGGCTTCTAGGTATTAACTTTGGGTCAATTGTCACCAAACCATTTGCTGTGTCGTTATGTGTTCAAGAGGTCAGTGCAAACAAACCATTCATCTGCAAAATATTTGTCATCCATCTTGACCATCCATGAGTCAGTCCTTGCAACTATATTTCTTCAAACTTGATCTATGATTTCATGTTGTGGACTTGCCTATGACAGATCGCTTTCTATCGACTTCAGCTCATTATCTAGAAAGATGATCTAGAAATCGTCAGTACCTTGGAATCTACATGCCTCAATGGCAGGTATCTTGCCTTCGACGATAGGTTGCATCATTGACCTTCGATCAAAGGACTCCATGACATGTTCGACATCAACACATCTATTCACATTTCATGGATTGTACTGAGTACTTTGAGAGCCATTGACATTACTGGTGGTTTATCTCACACTTGTTAACAGTTTACATCATTGACTGGTAATCAAGTGGTTTCTACCATGTTCGACTTCAACACATTCATTCACATGGATAGAATCGTACTATTTCGGGAAGTAGAAATCAAGACCCTGGATCTAGTTTCCACCATCCAGGTTGCGAGAAATTTTGTATTCATTATACATTAGACTATTCATAAACAGATGGCTGCACCCATATTGTGTCTACATATGTCTATACTTGTGATGTATTGCAAGATCATTCCTATATCAGAGCAGTTTAGTTAGTTTTCTAGTCAGTTTTGATCTGAGTATGGGAATGCCTACCTTAGCGATGATATGATCTCATATATATATTTTGTATTGAATGTTTTTACAGGTTCCAACCAGGCTCTCCACAAGATGATCCTCGAAATGATAAAGTACTTCACTCTTCTTAGATGACAAATACTATCTACTACAGACTTCGCACTTTAGGGGGCAATCTGTTACACAAAATATTGTCACCATGACTTTTTGTAGTCAGTGTGAGTCTATCACCACTCATACTATCCTCCTTTGCAAGTCTTAAACCTCAGCTCTTCATGTCAAAGCCTTAAAAATGAGAGAAAACCTTTGAAAATCTTTAAAACTCTGGTTCCGCACTTTCTCTTAGCATTACCTGCGGTCCCGCACCCCTTGGTCATGTTCCCTGTAGACCTGCCCGCTCTGTCTCTAAAGGAAAGGGTGTGGACCCCTGTAAAAGTCAAAAAGGCGCAAGTTTATTATTAAAAACTCACTTTGGATTAATTCTGGACGCTTCTAGAAGGAATCTTGAGGTGGCAAGCTCGCTCCTAGGTGGTTCATGCATACCATAACTAAAGGAGCTAACCCCTTGATGTGAGGAGCTTATCCCTTTGAAGGAGGACTCTATCCCTTTGAAGGTGGACCTAGTAACTTCCCTCCTCTCCACTATAAAATGAGGCAGTGGGCTAGTTTCTAGGGAGGTTGAAAGCTGAATATTTTTTAGGGTAAATGCTGTTGGAATTTAGACTTCCTAATTGAGCTTGAGAGGAGAGATTACATACCTTTTGGCTTCTTTGGGAAGAGAGTTAAACTTGTCAAAGTAGAGGAGATTCTTGCTGGACCCTGGGAGGAGCTTGTACAACATCAAGGCACCAAGGTTGTAAAGTTCTTCTTTGATTAAAGTTAATACAATCAGATTCATTTTTCTCAATAAATTGCCTTCTATTGTTTATTTCATGAATTCCTTGATCATCATGATAAATATGGTTTATTATATTGGCTATGCAGGTATTATTTGATGTGTTCTTGTTTGTGTTTGCAGGTTCTTTAAAAGGGAGCTCATTTGGACAAATGGAGTGTGGCTTCCACAAACTAGCACTAGACTTGAGGTAGGGTCTAAAACATCTATTGGCCTTTATTTATAAATCGCAATATTTAGAGAAAGATAGAATTTGTTTGGTTTTCTTGTCGCTAGATATCCATAGATACTAGGGAGATCGGTCTTGTACGCAAGAACGATTTATCCGACTGACATGTATCAAGAAACTGCAGCTGAACCAAGGTTGAAAATTCCTCCTGAAGTGCTCTTCCGATCTGATGGACTCCCTGCCCAATCTGCATCTATGAAGCCCTGAAGCTTCACTCCCTCTGTCCGTTTGTACCATAATCCATACTGAGATGTGCCTCTGAGGTATCTCAGCACATGCTTAGCTTCCTTCCAAAACAACTTGGTAGGTTGAACCATAGTTTGACTCAATAGGTTCAATGCAAAGCACAAATCTGGTTGTGTGTTCACTAAATACATCAATGAACCCACAAGCTGCCGATACACAGTAGCAGCTACTACCTCACCTGAAGTATCGTCCTCTTTCCTCCAGTTACCTGCTAGAGGAGTCTGCATGGGCTTGCACTTCTCCATGTGGAATCTCTGAAGTGTCTCATTGGCATACTTGCCTTGAGACACAAACACTTCCCCATCTTTCTGCCACACTTCCATGCCTAGAAAGTAGTGCATGAGACCCATGTATTTCATCTCTAACTCTCTTGCAAGATCCTCCTCGCAAGACTTGATCAATTGATCATCACCTATTAATATTAGATCATCAACATAAAGAAGAATGATCAATGGCTTACCTTCTACCATGATGTGGTAAAGGTTCACATCTGCTTCACTCTTTGTGAAGCCCAACCCGGTGAAGTAACTGTCGATCCTGCTGTACCAAGCACGAGGTGCTTGCTTCAGCCCATACAAAGCTCTCTTGAGTCAGCACACATGCAATTCATGATTGAAGGTCTCAAATCCTTCTGGCGGCTCTATGTACAGCTCTTCCTCAATCTTGCCATTGAGAAATGCAGTCTTCAGATCCATCTGATGGATCTTCCAACCCTTCTATGCTGATAGCGCCAACATCGATCTGATAGATGAGTACCTTACTATAGGAGCAAAAGTCTCATCATATTCGATCCCCTCGACTTGTGAGAAACCACGGGAAACAAATCTTGCCTTATGTTTCTCCACACTACCATCAGCTGCTTGCTTCACCTTGTAAAGCCATCAGGAACTCACCACTGACTTGTTCTCCAGTCTTGGAACAACATCCCAAACACTGTTCTGAACTATGGAGTCTCAACCCTCCACCATAGCATCAACCCAGACTAACTGCTTCCTCAAAGTAAGATGGTTCAGTCTCTATACATTCCCCAACAAGGGCCATGTACCCAGTGTACCACTCAGGTGACCTCCTCTATCTATGTTGAGAAGATGGCTATCCCACATTCTCTCTCGCATCCATCAATAGTCTGTCAGCTTCCCTTGAGCGTTTCTGCCCATCTCTGGAAGACTTTGCATGAGTGGATGTCTCCACTCCTAGATCCTCTGCATGCGGCTGCTCTACATCAGTCTGAGGCTCCTCCTCCTTAGGAACCAAAAGTTCCTCCTCTGCATGCAACTTGAACTCCCTCTCAAGGGAAACTTTCATGGTCTTCTGCTCGTGGAACTTTAGATCTCTGTGTACCACTATCCTCTGACTAGTAGGCAAGAACACTCGATAGTTGTGGGGTGTATCAGTGTACCCCACAAGTATCCCTAGCTTAGCTATTGGCTCAAGCTTCTTTGAGGCATCTTTAGTCACATGGAAAAATACCGATGAGCCAAAGATCCTAAAGTGACTCACATCTAGTCTCTTCCTAGAGAAGGCTTCCTCAGGTGTCTTCATCCCAAGTATGCAATGCGGGCTTCTGTTCTGCAAGTACACCGTTGTATTGCATGCCTCAGCCCACAAATGAAGTGGTAGGCCTTGGTCATGTAGCATCACCCAAGCTGCTCCCACAATGGTTATGTTCTTCCTTTCAGCCACCCCATTCTGTTGTGGGTTATGGGGTGCCGTCAACTCCCATTTAATTCATTCTGCTACACAGAAGTCCTTAAACTATTGAGAGACATACTCTCCACCATTGTCGCTTCGAAAGGCCCTTATCCTCTTTCCTGATTCTTTCTCAACCAAGGCTTTGAACTCACAAAACCTTGAGAAGGTTTGATCCTTCTTCTGCATGAAGTAGATCCAACATCTATGAGAAAAATCATCAATGAAAATAAAATAGTACCTTTGTTTAGAGGTGGAGGCTGTCGAGAATGGTCCACACACATCTGTATGGACTCGCTCCAAGATTGCTCCAACTCGATTGTCTTGATCCTGAAAGGAATATTTTGCATACCTACCCAAGGTACAACCTTTGCATGTATCCACTTACTCCAGTTTACCCTTGGGAAGTCTGGTAGAAATCTGTTGCATGATCTTCAAGGCCCCATGGTGCAAGTGGCCCAATCTTCTATGCCATAGCTCGCCAATATCTTGGCTTTGCACCAACTTTGCTTTGGAACTCAATGCAGCGCAGTTATCTACCTCTAGCTTGTAGAGATTCTTCACTCGAATCCCAATCCTCTTGGTCTGTCCAGTGGCTATGTGTCTCAAGAATGCCTTTCCTTTGCTGAAGACTACATCATAGCCTTTGTCTTCCAACATGGCAATGGATACCAGGTTCTTCTTCAGTCCAGGCACATACTTTACATCAGTCAGGGTGAGAGGAGCTCCATTCTCCCTCTGAAACACAACCGTGCCTTCACCTGAAACACGGTACTTTCCATCATGACCCATCTCTATGCACATCTGGAGGTCCTTCCCTCCAAGGTAATGAATAAGCTCTTGTCGCCAGTCATGTGGAATGAGGCTCCACTGTTCAGGTACCAAACACAACCCACCATCGATGAAACCATGCATGTGATGAGGATGAAATCCAATTCAAACTGTGAAGCCAATGCCTCACCAACTGATCCTTTCGAGGATCCCTTCTTGGATTTTTCTGTGGACAATTTGTTGCATAATGGCCCACCTCATGACAATGAAAACAACACACTTTCGATTTGTCAATCTTCTTCCCACCATGAGAAGAACTCGATTTGGGATGGGAAGCCTTCCCTTTCCCCTTCTTAGCCTTACTGGCTAATGCTAGATTTTCTTCATCATCATGCTTAGGTGAAGAACTGTCTCTGGTGTTTCTCTGGATCTCCTCTTGCATCAGATCTAACCATAGTCGTTCCCAATCTGGCAGTTTCTCTCTTCCATTCACTGAGTCTTGGTAGCTATGCCAGCTCTTAGGAAGACCGAGGAGAGCAAGACTCACCATATCATCATCAGCTACCATGATTCCTACACTTCCAAGCTCATCCCTGTAGGTGGTGAGCTTGTTCAGAAATGTAGAGATCGTGTCGACCTTTTCACACTTAATTTTCCAAAGCTTGTCCTTCAGCGCCAACTTCCTCTATTCGCTGTTGTTCTGATATAGATCCTTCAATGTTTTCCACATTGCAAATGGTGTCTCCTTCCCATGGAGACTCGAGACAATATGGTCTCGAACTCCCTTTAGAAGAATCCTCCTCACTCTAGCCACACATTTCTTCCATTCCGCCAATTTTGTAGCATTAGCTGTTGTTGGCTTGGGGACTTCTTGATCAATGAATTCCTTCAAACCATTGTCCTCTAATACTGCTTCCATGCAATCCTTCTAGGATATGTAATTCGAGCTGCCATCCAGGGCATACTAGAGTCTCAAACCATTGAACACAATTGGTGAACTTTGAGATGTGAGAAGAATTCAATTTCTATAATCAAGAACTACAAACTTTGAACTTATCCCTTCACAATATATTATTCTTTGCTTTGATCACCTTTGCTCTGATACCATGTAGAAATTCTCACTGTAGATCACCTGATAATGCAATATACTAAAGCAAAATACTTGATCTACTTCTACAATCAAACTTGCGGAAGCTTAATCAATTTTGAGCAAGATCAAATAGAACACATATAACAGAGAATGAGAAATCAATCACACATGACACAGAAGAATACTCTGGGGAAAGCCTCAGCTAAAAACCCCACTATCTGTATTATCATACAAGTGGAAATAGCTCAGGAGTACACAAAGATTTAGCTCACAAGCTATCTAGCTCTCAGTACAATCCCTCATTGTTGCTCATAGGTAGAATAAATAACACATATGCCTTTCCTCTGCCCTCCAGGCCTCCTATTTCCTTGCACAGATTTTCCTAGGTCCTCTGGCTACCACCTGTGTGAATTCTCCTCTCACACACCGCACTGTCCACAGACTAAACTGTGCAATCCCCAAGGAATGAATTCCTTCTGCATGCAAGAGATATCCTCATGGGAATATTCCTGCAACTGATAGTACACCATCCCTTCCTCTGATCTCAACTGGGTCTTTGACTGAACTGACATGCATGAGTTATTTATGAGAGAATATTCAGTTATCTGAAGTACACTAGTTGCATGCATGCATGCATTAACTAACTAAACTCACAATCAGTCCCATAAACTATTGGAACTAATCTAACTGGACTTAACTCAGTTAACTGAGCTAACTAATTACAACTCAAAGTACAACTCATCCTGGTCTCTTTAATTAAGGGATAACTTCCTCAATCAAAGGGATAACTGTTGTATGTCTTCACAAAGACTTCATGTTTGAATTTCTCTAACTAATTAACTCAAGATGAATTAATTAATTATTTTTCAAACGGCTGCTAAGATCAAATTCGAATTTTAACTCTCAATTTTAGTTCAGGGACTAAGTAAAATTGTAATGTATCCCGAAATGCTATTTATAGCAATGCTATTTTTAGCATTTCTATATTTACCATTTCTTGTTGCTATTTTCAACATTTATGATATAACTAAGTTTATGTGCCTAATATAAAAGAAAAAATAAATGTCATGAAAGACAAATGACTTCTTAGTATTACTTTAAATTCCAAACAAAGTCACTTTCCACTTAAAAGAAGATGATATAAAGATGTTAATGGTTAGCTAAATCATTAGAAAATAAAATATAATATATTTTTGTGAATATTTATATATATATATATAAAATAATTGAATAAAATAAAATAAAACATTAAAATTTAAAACAATTTGATTTAATATTTTTCATTTTTCTTAAAAATAAATAAACCAAAAATAATTTTAGTAAAAATTATCACATCAAAATCCAGTAAAATACTTATTTTAAATATTGTCAATAAATATATTTAAATGATTAATCACATAATACAATATCAAAATAAAAAATATTAACATCAATATTTTACTTTACTTATTGTTTATATATATTTATATAAACTTTCTATATATTATTAATATATATTTTATTATTAATTTGAAATAAATATGAAAAATAAAACTCATTTAATTTAAATTAATAATATAATTTAATTTAAAAATAAATTTAAATATTAGTAAAATAAAATATAAATTTAAATATATATCAACCTAATATTTACACAATTTTAAATTACATTTTTCTAATAATTTAGAAAATAAACAATTTAATTAAAGAAAATAAAACCCAAATCATAATATCTTTAAAAAATAAAACAACATTACAAACTTATCATTTACAAGATATCAAAGCATGCAACCATTTGTTTTTGAATTTTACATCTAGTTGCATTTTTTTCAACTTTTATATTTATTATATATATTCATCAACCACAAAATTTAATCTTCTTCTACATTTACTAACTCTATTTGAAACTATCCGCTTTACCAACTAACCAGTAATCATATGCATAATTTATTATTTATAGCAGTAATAATTTTATGAAATATATTCATGTGGAAATGTGGGTCTTTTTGGACAATGTTTTGATCCATCGTGAAGCAGAAATTTGCAGTGCAATAACATCATGAAAAAATATAGCAATTTTGTTTTCAGCATGGATTAATGGAGAAAACAAAGTCATAAGGAAGTGAGGAAAGATGGCATATGAAACTACTTATGACAAATATAATATATTTTAAGAAATTATTTGAGAGAAATAATTTGTTAGAGTTATGGGTGATATATATGTCATGTTGATTGAAAAGTTTGCACTCACTTCTTTGTGAGATGGTCGTCTGTCAAAATTATTCAGTGTTGCAATTAATGGCAGAGGTTATATATGTCCACCTTAAAATTTAAGTAGGTGCTTAAATCTAACAATAGACATATACTATGGTAGAAGTTATATATGTCCACCCTAAAATTTAAGTAGATGCTTAAATTTAACCATAGACATATACCACCAATATGCATTAATTACCCTACAACAAACTAAATAATCCTTGCCTACCATAGACATATACCACCAATATGCATTAATTACCCTACAACAAACTAAATAATCCTTGCCTGGTTGCCGTATTCAGAGAGTGACAAAGGAAAGTGAAACATAGCCGTGTTGTGATATAGAGAGATCGACGTGCTAATTCTCCACAAAGTGACGACGAAAGTGAAATATCGTCGTATTCAACGGGAGAGTGAAGGACGTATGACTAGAGGCCGCCTTTCACGGTGGTTTTGGTCCACTTTAAAGACGCTCAAAATTCGTTGGTGCAGGGAAAAACAAAGTCACAAAGAAGTCGTTATGGAAGATGGAATAAGAAGTTTCCTATCCAATATCACGAAAAAGACAGGCATTAACAAAGTCAAGAAAGATCCATAATGCATAACAAAGATTCACAAAGAAAGTGAAATATGAGCGTATTGGGTAAGGAAGAGACATGGAGGTCTTACTTTTTGACGTGTGGTTTTGATCCACCGTGAAAGACGCCGAAAATAGAGGAAATTTCTTGTTCAACATCATGAAAGGCAGAAGACGTTAACAAAAATTTTGTGATGCAATTACAACACATAAGAGAAAGTCACAATGAAAGTGAAATATCGGCGTATGGAGCGGGAGAGAGAGCGACGTATTGACTGCAGGTCTTCTTTTACCGGTGGTTTTAACTTTTGATCCACCCTCAAAGACGTTGAAATTAGCAGTGCACTAGCTTAGGAAAGAGATATGAAAAATCCATGAAAAGGACAAGACATTAACAGACGAAAGATCCATCTCAAATTTGTGATGGAAACGAGGGACACTAAATAAGAAAGAAAATGTCGATATGGGTGTAGCAGGCGAGAGAGGTGGCCGTATGAGTCGAGCTCTTCTATGGCGGCTTTAAATTTGGTTGGATAGTGCATGCCAACTCACTCCCACTACTGTTTGTCTACTGGTAATAATACAGAGGTGGAGAAAGTCGCTAAAATTTAACAACCCACTCAAAATGACCAATTAGATTGATGGCCATGTCATCTCACTTGTACGAGTCTCATGGAAAAACTCTTCCACAAGAAAACATTAAAAGAGAATAATGGGGTTGTCTTTTTAATTTGATATATATTTTTAATTTAATATATATATTTTTTAATTTAATATATTTTTTAATTTGTTCATAAATGGTTTAGAAATAATATATGTGGGGATATATTTTATTTTGTAAGTTTGGGTTGGATCATATCATTATTTTGTCCAATATATCACTTTAAAGGGGGCGAGAATCTAATTAGCCACTTCACATCAAAGACTATCTTAATAAAACATCTAATCACCGCATCTATCCAAAACCTAGTAGAAATATATACATAAAATTTTAGAAAACATATCATTAACAAAATTTTAAATCATATTATATATCATGTTTTTATAAGTTGAGTAAAATAAATAAATTTGTACTAGTATTTTTTAATGTTTTAAAATTTATTAATATCTCCCCATTAAGTTGATACATTTACAAATGTGAACACAATCCATAGTATATGTTAAGAGTTGCACCTTCACTAACTATATTAAACTTACCCCTGCCCTTTTTTTAATTGATTGCAAATATTTAATATTATTAATTGAGAATACTTATTAATTAGTAATTTTCTTATTGATTGAAAAATAATTATTAACTATTTAATTGATAATTTATTAATATATTTTTTGATTGGGTTATTATGCTTAGTGAGTGCATTTTTTGATGCATTTGACACATCTATGGTAGAATGCACGCAAGTCAAATGTAAACTAATATTTAACGATGTATATTAAACTTACCCCTGCCCTTTTTTTAATTGATTGCAAATATTTAATATTATTAATTGAGAATACTTATTGATTAGTAATTTTCTTATTGATTGAAAAATAATTATTAGCTATTTAATTGATAATTTATTAATATATTTTTGATTGGGTTATTATGCTTAGTGAGTGCATTTTTTGATGCCTTTGACACATCTATGGTAGAATGCACACAAGTCAAATGTAAACTAATATTTAACAATTTATATTATGCATAACAAGATGATTATTATGGTAATTGATGGTAGCCACATAAGAAATGGCCTAAAGCATGGGAGCTTTTGCACCATGGTATGTGATGGGAAGATAGTTGTTAATGGTAATTGGGAATTGCTCTAGCATAAGAGTTCTTTGGGGATGATGATGAACATAAAGTCTCTTTGATTTGGTTTGTTGTCTCTCAATCCAAGTGTTGATATGGGTTAGGGTCAACTAGTGTCTGGACACTTCATTATCGAAGTCAGAGAAAAGAAGAAAGGGTTGGAAGGTGCAAGTGATCAGTGCTAGTACCATATGATATTGAGGATAGCAATCATCCTGTTCTCTCATGACATCCAAGTTTTCAATATTAGTCATGGTAACACTCTCATTTTGATCCCTCACTGATGATGTAATTAATGATGTTAATAATTTGAGAACTAGTGTGCCTAAATGGGAGTGGTTAGAGACAATATTTCTTTATTTATTTTTCATGAAAATTGCCAACAATTGATCAAATGGGTGTACCACCTACATTGACTATAAAGCCATGAGTGGAAACCAATGAGGGGAATGGGGTTAAGTGTTTCATGTCTAAATTCCCTTAACTAGAATTTTATCATTGAGTTTGAAATTTAAAAATATAATATTTTCCAATTTCCAATTTTGGTAAGTCAATTAGTGAGGGTGTTGGTAGTTGAACTATCAACTTTTCATAAGTATCAATAGTATTGGGGGATTGTACATAAATCTTAGCTTTAACAATTGATACCATAAAAATCAACCATCAATTTAGAAGTACTACTAGCCATAGCACCTATTATTTTTAACTTAAAATGAAACAATTTAAAAACATGAATATGATAATTTGTATAATTGCAATATAATCAATAGAACCTCCTTTTCAATCAGGCATTCAAATTGCGACATTTTTTAAGCTATGGTCTAAAAAATCATCACCAATGTAAACAATATCATAAAATCAACCTTAAAATGTTCACTGTAGTTTTTGTGTATCACTCCAAGAACAATATAATACATAATTGATCTGGATTTAAATAGGAACGTTGTAAATTACAGAGATAACCATAAACATAGAGATGCAGCGGAAATAATACTTCATTTCATTAATGTAAAATACTGAAATATGATTACAAACAACAATGGAAATAAACTAGCTAGGGTGAGGGTAGCTTATCTCTGAGAAGAGATGTGGCGGCTACATGCCTCTGAACTTTGTTACAATGAGGCTCAAAGGCCTATTTATTGTTGAGAAATAATGGAAAACCCTTAACATCCCAAAACCTAACCCTAGAAGATGAAACACCAAATTGTGGGCCCTGTTTGGGTAAATTGGTACATCAATTTCATGGGGTCATAACTTTGTCATCCGATCTCCGTTTGACGTGTACACTAGCTCGTTAGAAAGATCTATCCGAGAACTATAACTTTGGAAAGAGTAACATTGGGCCATGGACCCATGTTGCTCCCAAATTGCCCAAAAAATGTCGTTTAGGTCCTCAAAATGGCTCTGGAAGTTCAAGACCCGAAAAACTGCTAAAAATAGTAAATTGTGCTACAATTAAGGAAACTGAAAAGTTGAGAGAGACAGTTGTGGGGGTCCAGATGGGATAGGTGGGTGGCCACCAACATCCACCTAGATCATTCCTCCCCCCTTAGGAAGCAATGGTCCCCACTGCGTTAAGTTCCTCCATCTGCTAAACTTGGTCCCTGGTGAGCTGTTCTACAATCTCGGATGTGTCCAGTAATGGTGGGAAACATGGTCGAGGGTGGTACACATTGAACACTTGGTGCAGGCAAAGGAATGGAGGAATGCTGTGCTCCAAAACATTATTTCCCACAACCATAGTGTTAGCCTCCTATTGCAATAGATTTCATATTTCATGATTGACTGTTTTACATGCCAAATATGTCATCTTGTCATGCTGCAAGGTTCCATATTTCCAAGAAGTTCCATTTTGAAGAATCATACCATTTTTGAAGAGTTTTATAGTTAAGGGAAAGCCAAACAGCTTAATCTTGGCTTCCCTAGGTTTAAATTGCTTGTTTTAGAAGATAGAGAATGAATATCTGTCCAAACAGTTTAAGCTTGGCAGATGAGTAGCTAGGTAGAGAAATGAAGAAGCCCAACTGCTTAATCTGGGCCCTTGGAAGAGATAAGGGTACACTTAGATAGGAGGGCAGTTAAAAGAAAAGAAGATAATCAGGGTTTGCAAGTCCAAGTGCACCCATGCAAAAAGAAGAAAAAATGCTAGGTAAGTAGGCTGGGTAAGTAGTTTTGTGGTTGCAGAATCAAGCTATGTGATCCATTTCATGTTTTCAAGTGTTATATCTATTCAGATCACAATTATGAGGCAGTTTTTCATTTGGAAGAGCTCAAAGCGAGGCATGTCTAACTCCCCCTTCTTCTTATTCCCCAAATCATTCACTAACCTCCCCAAAGAGGTCAAGATCTGCTTGATATCTCTTAAGTTTCATCATTTGTCATATCATTGGCCTAAGTAAAGGTTTGCTTTGCTTAGGAGTACTCGTATTCACTCTATAAGTCATTTTTCCCTTTTAAGTCGCCTAAGATCTCTAAACTTAGATCTTTCTTGTCATTTTCATATTAACTTCTAACATTATTATGTAAATCCCTATCTATTTCCCCTTCCCCTTACTAAAAAGCACTAAATAGCTCCCCTATGTACATATTCCCATCCCCTGGCACTATAGCCCTATAACATCAGTTTGGGGGAAATGCTAAGTCCATTTGGGGCTTGGCATTAGCCCTTCCGCATCTTAACCTAGAGTTAGCTTAACCTCTGGTTAAACTAATAACCATTCCTTCCCCTCTCTTACCCATAAACCTTAATGTTTTACCCTGCGCGCTCACATTTTCGGGTTTTGTTTAATTATTTGATTTAAACAGTCAAACTCCACCCCCGGCACACATACCATAACCCAAAAACCCAAAGTTTTGACCCCCTCGCCACATAAATAAATCAAATATATGGTGGGCTCCTATACACTAACCTACCGCCAGCTCCGCGCTCCATCGGCCCTCCGATCCGCCCTCCCAGATCCAATGGCCCAAGTGCATTTCGGAGCTGCCCCGACATCCGATGCTTAGCCTCCGATAGGCTAGCGGTTTCTCCACCGTAAAAAAGACGCGTGTCTCCACGCGATTGTATCGGGCGGGCTCTGACAAATACAACCCTTGTATAGAAGGCGGTCCGATAAAACCACAAACCGCCTTCTGTCTCTCCTCCCCTGACGACAGCGCTACGTCACCTCCGCGTCAACCCGCCACTGCTACGTGTCACTGCCACCGCATCTGCTTCCGTCCCTACCTCGTCACCCTGCCGTACTACCATGTCACCCTGTCGTACCGGGACCCACCGCTGACGTCATGCTGACGTCATCACCGAAAAAGGCACGAAGGGCGAAAATCACAGCAAGAAATGTCCGAAACCAGAAACAGAGGCAGTTCTAAGCGCTAATCGCGCATTGCTAAGAAAAATTGCTCAAAATGGAGAGCCTCCTATTGCTTGGCTACCAGCAGGCCCAAAAAACGCAGATTAAAAGCCAGCTTCAGTCCAGCACAGTTATCAGGTTGCATTCCTCTGCCATTATTTGACAGGATTTCTTCATGTAGGTTCATATTCAATCGACCAGCGCCGATAGCATTCTAGAGGCCACGAAAAGCATTTGCAATAGTTATTTTTGCCTTGAAAGGGCAGAAAAGGGGCGATTTGACAGTTTCAAGAGTATCAAAGGAAAGATGAAGCCCAGATTAAATTGAAGAGTATCAGTGAAGCGACAAGGAGTATCAGATTGGCAATATCAAAGCAAGTGAACATTAAAGGCCTCCACCCAAGTCAAAGAAGCAGTTAAGGCCATTCAAAGCTCATCGGATCGAAATTAGTGCACATTAAAGCCACCTAAAAGCAGCAGAACCGCCTCACTGCACCGAGCCACCAAGGACACCATATTAACTCATTTTGATGCAGCTGCCTCTAGCGCAGCTCAAATAAATATCTTCTTGCATTAACTTCAGGACAAGATTAGGTTAAAGAACTCATTTCCCTCATATCTGTTTAAGATCTGCTGTAATAGATATTTTTGGATATTTTCTCTATATAAACCACCCTAATTCATTGTTTAAAGGGTTGGTTGGTTGATAATCCTCATTCTAGACTTGCGTTGTATATTTTGAGAGCTCTATAATCAAAGACTGTTGGAAAGCTTTGGATGAAGAACTGTCTGTTGTGTTCTTAATGGCCAAAGAGTGACTGTGGAATTCCTGTGCTACTACATGACTCAATAAGTGTTTTCTTACCTCTGTTTACAGTTTATATATATTTACACCATCATTGTGTTACCATCTAAATAGCAAGAAAGAAGAATAGCTTAGGTTTTGCTTGACTGCACCCTATGCTCAGTTCTCATTATTTCTATATGTTTTCTTCAGAAATGGTTATGAATATGCATACTTAAATGATCATATTTACCCTGTTTCTTTCACATATGACTGTTATTTAGGAATTCTTGACTGTTCCTAGACAAACTTTCATTCACCTTCCCTCTCTGTTAGGTAATGAAATATTCTTAGTTGCCTTTCATCTCTGACCTTCATTCCATCTTTATTCTAGCCTGATATTGTTCTATGTGTAGCTATCCTGCTCTGTATTCCTCTTGTGACCAAGAAAACGCAACAGCAAGCCCTAATCCATGACTCCATGCCCAATGGTTTGAACTTCTCACTCTATGCATCCCAACTCTGCTTGAAAACATCATCCTTCCCACCAAAATCAAAACAAAACCCATGTGCACCATAACTAGCCTAAAATCAACCCAAAACAAAGCTAAATTTTGAAGAGAAAGCCCTCTCTGACTGCAGGTAGGCTAGGACCTGTAGCCCAAAGATTGGTTTGGGGTTACCTCGGCCGTATCCCTTAAGGAGCCAAGGGACAACCTGAGTGATAACACATAGTAATGGTGTAAGGACCATGTCGGCGTGGTTGGAGCTTCTGATGGGCTCTTGTAAGGCATTCTTTCTGTAGATGCAACCAAACTTTGTTGCCCACCTGAAGCTTGTGTGGTACCCCTGCAGGTGAGGAGAAGTTGTTCCTATGTTCTGTCATGACCATATTCCTTTGCTACTGCTTCTACTTGGAGGAACCCTTCCCGGGGGTCATGGATGTGGTGACGATCTTCCCCTTACTTTGGGAATGAATCAGACAGAAAATGAATTTCCTAGTCTGGGAAATGAGCTTGCTGCCTTTCTTAGTAGAGATCAAAGAGGTGGCGGTAGGTGAGGCTACCTTCGGTATCCTGTATAATGAGTTATCCAAAGAAATAATGATAGCACGAGGCCTTGACTCATACACATCATGTCGCCTCCACAAGTATGGTTGGCCTAATAATACATCACAAACATCCAAAGGTGTAACATCACACAATACCTTGTCTGTGAAGGGCTTGATGCTGTAGGGAAGGCGACACTACTGGCGAGCTTTGAGATCTCATCCTTCATGAAGCCACCTGATACTATACAGCTGTGGGTGTGGTGTAGTCGGTAGGCCCAACCGCTTCATGACCTCTGCTGAAATGAGGTTCTTTTGGTTGCCACTATCGACAATGAATTGCAGCAGCGAACCCTTCACCCACATCTGTGAGTGGAAAAGACGCTCCCCCTCCTCCGGATCTTCGGGCTCATTCTTCTGGATCTTGGCAGCGGCAACAGTGATGCCGGGCTCTGCATCAATGATCTGCTTCCATTTGCCATTCCCCTTGTCGGGTTCTGACTCAGGATTGAAACATGCATCTGATTATGAAGCCTTCAACTCGGCCACCAGCGACTGCTTGGTCCAACACTCACTTATGTTATGAGTGGGAATCTTCTGGAACTCACACCACTTTCCTGTGTCCTTCTTCGACTTTGTGGTGTTGTTCTTTTCTTGCAGCTTCGATGGGTTATCTAGGGTCACCCCACCTTGGCTTTGTCCTTTGGTCTTCAGATTTTCAAATCCAAAGTCTCGCTTCTTTTGTTTGAACTTTTGCTTGATTTTGACAGTGTATCGGTACACCATGCCGAGCGAGGAGATGTTCAGGAACTCCATCTCTTCCTGGATGTATCTGTGTAGGCAGCCATGGTATTTGAGTACCAAATGCAGCTCAGAGTCCTTGATACCCAATTGTGTACGAAGGGTATGAAAAATGTTTGTGAACTCTGACACATCTTAGTCCCTTCCCTACCGCAGTGTGGTCTATTTGATGTATTTGTCCTCATAGCTTTTGACAGGGTAGTACTGCTCCTTGACGGCATCCCGGAATGAATCCTAAGTGGGTGCAGCTGAAAATAGTGAGCCCGTACTTTCATTCTTCTGCTCACAGTAGGTTTCCCACCAGTCCTTAACGTGGGGGGCTGCTTTGAGAATAGTAAAAATAATATTTTCTGGACTAGAAAAATCATGAACAAAAAAATACCCATCTAGAAGATTTAACCATTTATCTACAGCATCTACGTCTATTTGACCCTCGAAGATGGGGATTTCAAAATTAACTTGTACCTTAAACAGTGTGGCATTTCCAGAGTAGCTGCTGGAAGCCGATGCATCGCCTCTGGGTAGCCACTGAAGGATCTGTGCAAAGTTGTCCATCATCGCGTTCCTTTGTCGCTCGAGCACTTCTTCGAGCAAGATTTTGATAGGATCTCCTGCCCCCTCATCTTTCTTCTCATCTGCCATGGAAGGTCTTCGGGATTTCTGAGGCTGGTCTTGCAAAGGTTCGACCAGTTCAAGCCCTAACTCCTTATATCCTGACCTCATTGGGGACATGCAAAGAAAAATAGAGAAAAGCAGACCATTCTGATACCACTGATCTGGATTTAAAAAGGAACACAATAAATTACAGAGATAACCATAAACATAGAGATGCAGCAGAAATAATACTTCATTTCATTAATGTAAAATACTGAAATATGCTTACAAACAACAATGGAAATAAACCAGCTAGGGCGATGGTAGCTTATCTCTGAGAAGAGATGTGGCAATTACATGCCTCTGAACTGTGTTACAATGAGGCTCAAAGGCCTATTTATTGTTGAGAAACAATGGAAAACCCTTAACATCCCAAAACCTGACCCTAGAAGATGAAACGCCAAATTGTGGGCACCGTTTGGTTAAATTGGTACATCAATTTCCTGAGGTCGTAACTTTGGCACCCGATCTTTGTTTGACACATACAATAGCTCGTTAGAAAGATCTATCCGAGAACTATAACTTTGGGAAGAGCAACACCGGTCCATGGACCCATATTTCTCCCATATTTCCCAAAAAAAATCGTTTAGGGCCTCAAAACGGCTCCGGAAGTTCAAGACCCGAAAAACTACCAAAAATAATAAATTGTGCTACAATTAAGGAAACCAAAAAGTTGAGAGAGATAGTTGTGGGGGTCTATATGGGATAGGCGGGTGGCCACCAACATCCACCTGGATCAATAATGGTGTGAAAATATCCCCACATAGTTTAGAGATGCTATATTAATTGAAATAACTTTTTACTTATAGTCAAAAGCTCAATATTAATTACATTCAATGATTTTTTTCTATTTTTAATGTTAGTGTTGGATTGTTGATATTCAAAATAGATAATCTAAGAAATTTGTTACATTTTCATAATTAAAACATATAATCTAACAAACAAAGAAATGACTCGTAACTTCATGTAAGAACATATACAAGTTAAAACACTCCTTTCAAGTTACCATGCAAACATCATATTGATAAAAAATACATAAAATGTTTTATGCAATTATTTAAACTAACTCGTAGATTTTGACACATCCTTAGAATTTACATCATCTTCAAATGAATGAATGGATGAAGAAACATATGGGTCATAATATTCTTTATCATAAACCAATACACCATCTCAATCTACATGTACGCCCAACATTGCAGATACCAAAATCTTTCTAGATATATGATTAGGTTTAACAAAATCCTATATTACTGCTATTTCTTGCAGTGGCAACTTCTTGGTAATTTTTGTGGTCCTAGAGTGAAGAGCTCCTCTCTTTTTCAAATTGAAGTCATAAACAATTATATTAACATCCTCTAATTTTAAGAGCTCAATGAGTTGATGATTTATATTTCGATTCTTTCTTTTTCTCTTTCTTCTCATTTGTTTGTCAACTACCATATATGGCTCGTACACACCATTGAATGGGTATGTATTTATCACATACCAATGTACTTCAACTATTGTAACATATTCATTTTTTGTAATGACCTTTATAACCTTTGAAACCCATAATGGATAACCATGTGGATTTCTAGTCACTAACACTATAACCATGCATGTGATCTTCTAGAACTAATATACATTTCTCTTTCCTTTACGTTTGAAGATTCAAGAATACCTTGATATTATTTTTGTTCAATAATGTTTCTTTACTCATATTAATTTGGTATATTTTGTGGCCAAATGAATGGAATCTTAAAAAAATTATCCCTATTTCTCGAGCTTGAAATTATGTCAGTTTGATCATTGGAAAAAGAATCCTAGCAAACAAAATCAACAACATAAAAGTACTCAAATATGTATTTAATATATTCATTTAATTTCTTCCTGCATTCAAAATAATATACATCTCTATTATGCCTTCTTGCATTATTGATTTTAATGATTTATTGCAATAAAACAACTTTAATGCAAATATTGGATGAGTTGTGCTGGGCCTCACAAATAGGTAAAACACAAGGCTCATCTAACCACTCCTAGGCACATAAAGGCTATCATAAATATACCCTTTTGCACTTAATGATGGACTTTCCTAGCTTAATGAGTTCTTAGGATAGTCAGTGAGGTTTTTTATACTTTATGTGCCTATCATTATTATTATCCAATATTTTGAAGAGACTTCACATAGATTTCAAGGAGATCTAGCGGGAGTTATTTGTGGGACTTGTTCCTTGTGGTAGGAGTGTCTCAACTCAGCTAGTTATGGGAATTTAATACACCTTCCTCCTACTACAAGATGACACAAGAAGAAAGATCCCATTTTCTAGAGATTTTTTCAAATGAAATGCAACTCTCCGCTCAAGAAGGCTACCCGCTACTCATTGTATAAATAAGAGGCTTGAGTATCCCAGTAGAGAAGCGTAGAGAAGTGTGTGAAGCCTAAAGAAAAGTCTAGATTAATTATTTCAACAAGCTTTGTAACTATGCAATCTACAAGCAATGTTTTTAGTTCATGGAAATGATATCTGATTTCAGCTCCTAGTCTAGCATTCCTCTAAGGGTTCAGATCTTCCTTGGGTTAGGGCCCACCCGAAGGTGCTCCAAATCCCTTTTGTATTATTTTTGTTATCCATCTATTCACTTTAAATTTACAAAGTATTTCTGAAAGTTATTTCTATTTATAACATTCATGTATGGCTAACTAGGATTTTTTCATGAACAATCTTTTCTTGCAGGTTGTTTGAGAATTTTGTGATAATAGTTGCAGTAGTTACACTAGTTAAATGAAATTTTCACTTTGCACTTGGTTCACTCCCTTTGTTGATGTTTATTTTTCTTTTCATTGTTCATTGTTTTCCATTGCCTACATTATAACATGTTTTCCAACTACATGAAACCCACAATTTTTTGTTTTTCTAGTTTAAAGTTGCAACCAGATGCCTTGATGCTTTTACCATGTCTATTTGATCATTTTACAACTTCTCCATACCTTATTTTCTTCTCCAACTCACATTTTTCATGCTTACCTACTCATTGGACTATCTCGTGTAACAAAATAGGGACTCCTGTAGTTGTTCTTAACCAACCTTCCAATCTCACTCAGATTTGCATTAAACCCATGATTTGTCTTCTTTGATATATTACATCATTCCTAGAACCCCGACAATGGAACTTGGAGGTAGAGAGACCTTATAAATGTCTTTATTGATTTTCTTTAGAAATCTTCCTTTTCTACAAATTAAGGTTCACAATTTATAGGCTTTCATTTCAGTAACATGTTTTCCTTTCCTTACAAGATAACATATAGATGTGAAAGTGTGATTTCATTTCATTGAACGCCATTTATAAGTGTGCAAGTGCTCCTTCATTTATTGCAAGTAGCTTTGATTTGTGTTCCATTTTAATTTTAGCAAGTTATTTCCCACAATTTCAATTTTCCTTTAGCATAGATTAGTTAACTTGGTCTTTATACGTCTAACTTTCATTTCAATATTTCCACCTACATAAGAATCAATGAGAGAAAGAGATAGTGCCTAGTGCACATATAGTGTTGGCCCCTCTTAATTTTGTCAAACTCTAGGTTGACAATTAAAGCTAAGACCCTTAGGAGTTGCAACCTTGTTATTGCAATACTGAGGGCCATCAGTTTTTGGCATTGTTGCCACAGAGGTGTCATAGTATGTACTGCCTTTTTCTTTAGTTGATTTTATCTTTATTTCATTTAGTATCCTACAAAAATAGAAAAACACATTAGCATATTCTTTTCAAAAAATATAGGAAAAAGAAAAAATACATTCTTTTCTTTTATGCCTTGAAGAATTAGGGACAGAACAAAAAAATCCTTACCAAAAACCCCCACTTCCACTAGCAACCAACCCTTTTTAGTTGACTATGATCCTCCTACCCTATCCACAGGCACCTTTAAGGGTTTTTTTGGTGAGAAAGTGAGGGTCTTTGAGGATCTTGTAGAAGGAGAAAGACCTTCAGATCCTACCAACACTATGGATGAAGATAGACGACTAGAAGTATTCACATTTCCCATTAGAGAAATAGGTGGAGTTGCTAAAATGAAAAACATTAATCCATCTGTTCTCATACATTTCTATGGTTTGATTATAGAGAATTTAGACACTTTCATGTTTGGTTTTGTTGTAGTACGCATAACTATAGATGAGGAAAAAGTTCCACTTTTAGTGAATGGATATTAGTTGAAATTTTACAAGAAGTCCCTCTCTAAGGTTGAGTTTACAAATTCAATAAGGGATTGAATATGATTGAGAGAATTAGGGCTCCTAATTCATTCATTCCTTGACTAACAAAGAAAAAATAAAAGAATAAAATAAAAAATAAAATAAAAAATAAAACGAAAAAGAAAGAAAATAACCTTAAGAAAAAACCTCCTTTAAGGCACTTGAGGTAGAAACACTAGCTAAAAACCTTTATAAGGCAATTTGTAACTCTAAAGAAGAATAAGAAAAGGAAAAAAATAATAACTCTAGGTGAAAACCTCTTCCAAGGAACCTGGAGTAGGCTCACTAGTTTAAAACCGAGCCATGAGGCAACTAGTAAGCCCAAAAAATAAGAAAAAGAAACAATGATGAGAAAAAAGAAAAAGGAAAAAGGGGAAAAGAATAGAAAGAGAGAAATCATTTTTTAGCTCACCTTGATTCATGTGAAAGTACTGCAAAAAATAATCAAAACAGGTTGAACAATTAAACTTACTTCATCGGTCCAAGTCATCATCCCAGGCACTCCAAAAGGGCCCAGGTGGCATCCCTGCACCATTTTCCACCTTCTTTCATTATCCACCAAATCAAACCTCAATCAAGATCTCCTTCTCATATATTTTTTTAGTTTCTCTAAACTATTATAAGAAAGTCCTATATTCTACAGGAAAGCTCAATTTTGAGAAGAGGTTATAGACTAATAAAATTCTTAAAATCTGGGTTGGAGAAAGACACCTAGAACACCATATCACTTATCTCTTGCATCATTAGGCATCATCACCTTCTTTCTCCCCTACTTTTCACCCATTTTCACCCTGCAGTAGCTTAGTTTCTTCATTTTTTTTCCCATGATAACAGTAAAATCCCTCTCCATCAAGATCACTTGCTCGTCCATAAACTATCAAGTCTCCTTGTCACTTCAAAAGGAATTTTCAGTGAGCATGAGGGACTTCTATGGCTGCTACAAGAGACTACACAATCTATTAGAAAACTATAGAAATCCTATAGGCTCAAGTTCTAGAACCATAGAAGTACCACTAAATAAGTCCACACTCTCAAATAAATATTAAAATCTCCATATTAGCAACATATTCAAGACACTCATTTGAAATTTGGTAAAAGAAGCCTAGGAAGTTATAAGATCTCTTGTAGGATACTATAAGACTACCTCTTCTCCACAAAAAACAATGAATCCACCTATAAATAGACAAACAAAACCCTCCAACATCATGAAAGGTAAGCATAAGGTATGAAAATCTCTATCATTCACCTTGTGAATTCATTTGAGCATAGGAGAAAATGTTTTTCATGCAAAAGGAACAATTTAAATAGCTAGCCAAATTAGCAATAGTCTTGGTGAGATTAGCAGTCAAACTTCACTTTATCTAGAGTTGTTCCCATGTGTGGAAAACTAAATGAGACAAATTGACTATCCTTCATAAACGTTGTTGTTATCATTAATGATGATTGACTGAGGTGGATATATGACCAACATGAGTTTATGAGGGTAGGTGGAATAGCATAGTGCTCCGCACTAAGCCCTCCTTCTCCCCCACCCAAAATCATCTCCACATAATAAAAATTTGGCTCAAGTTCACCACTTGTATTCCATTTAAAGTTGTGCATGCAAACAAATGTTAAAGAGCCCACAAAGATAGTTCTATTGCTATAGGCTATAGGGCTCAAGTTATATAGCTATAGGATATAGACCATAGAACATTACAGGAGACAGAGGGTTAGCTACAAGAATGTAGAGTGCTATTGAAATCACCCACAAAGGCCTTCGAGTAGGAAAACACAATTTGGTAATCTAAAAAAAATTACATTTAAATTTTTACCAACACCTTGTCTTGTATTTGGCATCAACCCATTGGATAATATTTGAAAATTTCTAGTCAATTTTTTAGATTTTCTATACCAAATTATGAATTAAAGGAAAAGATGGCTTATCACTTTTCATTCATATTACTTGGTCTGATTATGGATATATAAGGATAATTTGTATTTTTTTAGAATTTTAGTTGAGGCTGTATGTTTTCATAGTTGAAAAGAATGTAGAAATTTGTTAGAAATTGTAACTTCTCAAGATTTCAAATTGAAAAATAAGAGACATAATTCTACTCTACTAATCTGTGGAATGAAATTCACGATTTAGAACAACGTGCATAGACATGCAATAAGAAAAACCACAAATACATAATGATTTCTAGGGGAAACCAACTGGGAAAAACCCCTGAAGTCTATTTGCATTAATCAATTGAATAGAGAAACTATTACAATTGTTAGCTCCAACTCTAAGCGGATAAGTTGTATTTTTTTAGAATTTTAGTTGAGGCTATGTGTTTTCATAGTTGAAAAGAATGTAGAAATTTGTTAGAAATTGCAACTGCTCAAGATTTCAAATTGAAAAATAAGAGACATAATTCTAATCTAGTGATCTGTGGAATGAAATTCACGATTTAGAACAACGCATAGACATGCAATAAGAAAAACCACAAATACATAATGATTTCTAGGGGAAACTAGCTGGGAAAAACCCCTGAAGTATATTTGCATTAATCAGTTGAATAGAGAAACTATTATAATTGTTAGCTCCAACCCTGAGCTCAACCTGCAAAAGAATAACTATTCTCTCTGCTCAATTACAAAATCTGTCCAACACTTAGAAAAATATTTTCTCATCAACCCTCCTATTTCCTTGCAAAATTCCTAAGGAAATTAGCCCATATTATTTAGGAATTTCCTCCAAATTGATTGCACAATTCCCATCGATTGATCTTTTGACTCATGTGATACCTACACACTCAAAATTAGTATATAAATGATGTTACACTACCTTGTCATCTCCACTTCACCTAAGGAACTCGAATTTTCAGCATGCATTAGCTATTTTTTGTTGATTGATCAGTTAACTAACAGATTTATGAGTTACGATATTGCTGAAAAATTGACCTTCAACTATCTTTATCAATAGTTAGAGGTCAGCTAACTTAATACAACTAAAAATAAGTGAACTGGATTATAAACATTTAGTAATCACCCATGCATAACTGAACTCTAAGCCCTCTAACACAAATTTATTGAGCTACCTGAGTGACAAGATCCATGCCACACTAGTTAATTGCCTCCATGTTGTACTGCTGATGTGGAAATTTGATTTTACTCAATTTGACTATGGCTAACGTCAAATTGAGCCTTTCATGCTACATTTTTGCAACACTCTCTCTTAGCAAGAAATGGATTTTTCACCACCTTTATCCTGTATTTATGGAATTCAAATTTACCTCTTGATAATGCCTTTATCAATATTTCAATATCTTTCTCCTCACTTGGAATATACTGTAGGAACATAATTCTCCTTTGCACACAGTCCCACTGTTACATGTCTATTTGGGCACATCTCTCCCGACATTCAGATCAGTACAAATAGGGCTCATCAAACCCTAATTCAGTTTCTACATTCCCTAGACAAGACATCACTTTGAATGCCTTCATTCCTGAGAGTTTCCTGGCTTGAAGCCTTCCTGAAATGCCTCCTTGGGAGATCAGTGCAACCTTGGTCAGGGGTAACTACACTTCAGTGTAGGTAGGCCCATTCAGGGGTGCATTTCAGTGCACTTAGGCCCACTGACACCTGCGCTGGGCGAGAAAGAGTGAAATTTGCATAGGGTTTTGGGAATATTCCTCCATTATAGATCATTCTAGAAGGGTCCCACCTCTTATCCATTCCTATGAGCTCAAAATTGAATAGGCTATGGATCCATTAACCTCCTATCCTCTCATCCCTTCCTCCATGGAAACTAACTCTAAGTTTGGAAAGCCATACAATGCCCAATTTATGACAAAATCACCTCCATTTCCCTATAAATTGAGCACTCATCATAGTGATAAGGGGGTTGGACTTTGAAGATTGTAAGGAAATACTGTTGGTTTGAGGTTTTAGATCATAATCAAGTAATGTTATGCTACTATATTGGTGTGCTTTTGGTGTGATGAAGGTTGGAACTCAAGTTGGATGAGTGACATGGGATCAAACTTCTTTGGTTATAACTCTTCCTTCTACATTAATAAAGTGTTTATTCCTTTTCTCATATTCTTGTTCATATCTATGATGATTATGTGTTTCAATGTCTTCGATTCCATTGGTTTATAGTAGATAGATCATGTATGCTTTGATTGTTTGTTGTTTTGGCTTCTGTTAACACAGGTACCTATTGAGCAGATTTAGTTCAAGTGGGAGCAACAAAAGAAATTCAAATGGGATTAAGGAAGTGAAAGACTATAAGTAAGTTCCTTCATCTCATCTATCTACTATAGGAAAAGGTTAAAGAACTGTCTTTCTATTGTTCTAGGTGTAGCTACTCACCTAGGGAAAATGTGTTTATCCGTAGATGAAAATTCCATATAGCAAATTGTGACTCCACTGGGGAACCAATGTCATTCCTGGTAGCTTACCCTCATCATATTACATCCTAGTAGACTTTGCTTGACTTCATTGACATTATTTCAGTCTTTTTGAAGTGTTTTGTTTTTCAAAAAATTATGCTTGAATGCCTCTTGATTGGCCTCTCTCGCACCAACGCAAGGTTGGTCTTTACACAGTGTGATACAGAGCACACTTGGCTTAGAGACAAAGCACTGAAGCACACTGTCTCCCATTCATGGCTGCATTGATCCTCCTTAAGACAAAAATCCCACATTTGGCTTGGTTTTTCCAAATTTCATTCTTTTTTTCCTTGTTGAAAGATCAATGTTTCTTGTGTTTCAATTTGTATTTCCTCTCCTAGCCCTACTTTGGCCTTGATTGTTTATTGATTCTTAAATGATTTCTTTATCATTATGAATTCATTGTCAAAGTTAGTTTGTAGTCGATTAGTCTTTTCTGAAAAGGAAGTGTCATAAAGTCTTCATTTCTTTGAAAAGAAACTGACATAAAGTTTTCGTTTCTTGCGAAAATTATTGATTGATTGTATGTGCATTTAGTTTCCTTTTGTTCATCTAAAAATTAATGGAAATGAAAAGAAAAAATTGCATTATGAATTTATAGGTTTGTGTGTGCTTATAAGAATATTTTAGGAAAAGTTGCATTAGATGTGCTCTAGGCTCTTTGTTAAAAGATTCTGATTGCTCTATCCATACTGGTTAAGGTTTTCATTGTTCAAATAAAATGAAAAGAATGTTTCTCATCGTAGTTTCATTCTAGGAATTTCAAAGACATCACACGGTGAACCTAAAAGACAAACTCTTAAACAAGATCAACTTAAAAGTTATCTCAATTAACCTAATGGAGCATTGTCATTTAACACATAAAATTTAGAGGTTCTAGGCTAGAGACATGTTTTGGCGTCGTAAAACATAGCAGTTTTTGCTAACTTGTCTGTGATACATTCCGAGTGTGATACCTCATTCCACGTACATAAGTATATCGTATCTTTTCCACGTACTTTCAGGCATATAGGGCAGTGTTATAGTACATAAAGTATAAAGGGATGCTCTCACTGTGTGGTTTCACATTAGACAACGCTAACATGGATTGGGCCTCCACGTACTTTCGATATATATGGGAGGACTACATTAGGTTGCTATCCATCCTTAGGTAACTGAATTGGCCACCTTGTACACTGTGATACACCGAACACAACATTCAGGGAGATTTCCTGCATGTATGTTAATTCTTTGGTTTACAGAGGCAGTATATTGTAGTTCACAATTTATTGGTAATCCTTTTGCCTAGCATACCCTCTCTTTTTTTATATTTCTTTTTGTAATAAAATCTATCAGCAATCATGGAGGAACATCAACCCTTACCGTGTCGTTCGTAGAGGAAAACGAGTAAACCACCTTTATTGGCAGAGGCTACACCTAGTCGATCAAAGCGGTGTCGTTTAATTGAGTCCAATACATCACAAACTTCTGGTTCTTCATATGATTTACCAGAGTCCCCTATACTGTTATGTACTGCGACCCCAGTTACTCCTACTGTTACTAGTTTATCTACTACTGAAGTGGAACTTTTACAATTACCTGAGGACACTAAAAGTGAACTTAATGAAATGGAAACCGAAGTTTTCCAACAAGAAGTTGATCCTCAACCCAAAGTTGTTCAACAAGAAACTACATCTGAACCTAAAGTTGTTCAAGAAATTCACCCTGAACCTCTTGTTCTTTTTCCAGAACACTTGGATCTTGAAATTGAACAATCAGAAGTTGTTCCCATACTGGAATACAATCGACCGGTTTATCCTCAGACATCCTTAACTATTGAGACTTCCCCTTTACTACAGAGTCAAACACCGGAAATATATTACGGACCTGATCGTGAAATCGTTCCACCTGGTTTGATTTCTATTGAAGAGGAACTTGAAGAATCTCTACCCAGAACTCCAAGGCTTGTGTATCCATCACAACGAATGCAACCTATTTCATCTATACCTACTACACCTGTTGTTACCACTTTACCACAGTCGCAAGCTCAGTTAGTTGAATCTCAACCTTTGCAAGATGGTCCTTCAACCTCTTACCTTCAAGTTTTAGGTCTATAGGCTCAATCTTCTCAGGCCATTTTACAACAACCATTTGTGTCTGGAGTCCAACAACCTCAGGCTAGTGTACCTTTAACTGAGATGACTCAGGCTTATTCTAGTCTAGTTTATTCACAACCTGGTCAAACATACATTGGTGGACAATAACCGTTGTATCAACAACTGTTGCTTCAACAACCTTGGTAGCTACAGTATCAACAACAACAATTCCAACAGTACCAACCTCATCCTGGACTTGGTCAACAATCCTATGCTAGGTTTGGACAACAACAAGTTTACCCAAGTCCTGTTAAACAAGCCTATACAGGGTTTGGACAATAGCAAATGTATCCTGGTGCTCAACAGCTGCCTTATACCGGAAATGTTCAACAAACTTACCCTTATCAAGGTTACCAACAACAGATTCCTTATTCTGGTATGCAAAGACCTATTACTCAGGTAATTCCATCTTACCCTGGTTACACTCAACCTAACCTAAATCGACAGTTACCCTTTTTTGCAACACTTCAATTGCTGGATTTAAACTGGCTTACCAATGATCCCATTCTTTATGCACCTTGGTGGCCGATGATTCCACATAAATTACCTTTTGACATTCCAAAGTTCAATGGAAACCCTGGAGAAGACACGTCCAATCGTGTTATGACTTTTCATTTATGGTGTTCATCAAACTCCCTGAATGATGATTAAGTAAGACTAAGTATTTTCCAGTGAACGCTTACTGGTCCATCTGCAAAGTGGTACATTTAATTACCATGAGCTTCGTTTGAAAACTTTACATCCTTAGCTACTACTTTTTAAACCCATTTCCAGTTCCTCATCAGGTATGAAACTGGGATGAAACTGTTGACCAACTTTAAACAAACCATTGCTACTCACATTTTTTATCATATCCATTAGTGGCGTTGTCATCATCGAATGGTCAAAACTTTTGCTCCTGATCAGATTTTAGTTGAGTGGTTTATCAAATCCTTGTTGCCATATATTACCAAGGATGTGGCTAAAGGAGGATTTTTTACTAAAGAGCAAGTAATTGCTCGTGCCCAATACTTAGATTTGATTTACACTCAGTATGGCATGCTCTATGATAAGATTCTAAATGCACTGACACCAAATTTTACTGTTCCTCCACCACCATCTAGTAAGGACTCTCATGTCACTGACAGTGTGATTGGTTCTTCAAGCACATAAATAGCAGGTAGACCATCTGTTCAAACACTTGCGATTTTGAATCAAACTTCCAATGCACGCGATAATACACTTGCTTCCAAAATAAATGTCGTGTCATTTGACAACAGTAAGAATGAAAAGCAACCTGGAAGCAAGAAGAAGGGGAAATCAAAAAGAAAAAAAAATAATCCCCCTCAAGAGAAATTATCTGGTTCCTCTTCTCTAGCTTGGAAACCTTGTTACCCATGTTTAATATGTAACGATGAGCATTTTACCCGATATTGTCCTCACAGCTCTGAAGTCTCAAAACTTCTTAAGACTTATAGTACATCCGTTGTGTTGACAGATCCTTTTCCAAACTCGAAGACTCACTTGGTTGCTATAGATCATGCTTCCACTTCACAAGAGCTTATGCTATCTACCTCTAAACCTAAGAATGATGTTATGGTGACTACATGAAGTAAATGTTATGGTAATCCACTATCATCATCGAATAATCAGGCTCCAGATCAACCTAATGCTTCGAATTCAACTTTGTCTGATCCTATACCACCCATTGCCCCAGAGTTAACAATAAAAGAACCTAAGGGAGTTGTATATAAATGTACATTTAACCCTTGAGCTCGAGCAATGTAGAATTATAACATAGTGGAATATTTGGCTCAGTCACCTTCTGGTATGTCGATGCTTGAGGTGCTTCAAAATTGTCCCTCCCAAAATTAGGCTTTGTTGTCAGCAATTGGTGGAATTGATCCAATGGATTCTAATCTTGTGGTTTTTAACCACGCGGGATATATGCCACAATTACCAGCGTAGTTAGCATTCTTGATCCAAGTAAATGCTTTGAATAAACTCATTCACCAAACCATTATTGATGAGGGTGCATCTACTTGTATCATGTCAATGAATTGCTGGAAAACAGTTGGCTCACCGCCTTTGTCATGATCATCTGCGACGTTAAAAGCTTTTGACGATCGCATGTATACACCTTGTGGAATTTTAAATAACCTGCATGTAGAACTAGGGGGAAAAACTATAACTGTTGAAGTTGAGGTCGTTGATAGACACCTTGAATACAACATTTTACTAGGAAGACTGTGGGTTTATGCTATGGTTGTTGCAGTTTCGACATACTTTCATATGATCACTTTCCATCATAAAGGCGAAATCAAAGTAATTGATCAACTTACCTTCTTTGCCTCTAGTTCACAGGCTACTAGAAGCGTTTCGTTAGTTCACAGACCCCCGCTATCTCTTCAGAGCATTGGAGTAGGTCTCTTCAAATATTCTTCCCTAATGGGCACCATTTCACTACTGTCACCATCACAAATGGCGGAAGTTGCAAAATTTGAGACTTGGAACATGATATCTTCCACTTCATCTGACTCATGGAAGATTTCCAATCATTTTGAAGTTAATATGCGAAATGAAACCATGTCGTTAAGCCCTATTGAGCTTGCTTAGCAATCAATATTTTTAGCTTGTGCGGCAAATCCAAATCCATCATCACCAATTGTATGGGTTGATTGTTTGTTAGAATATGGTACTTCCTCTGATCCTTTTTCACGTACATTTTCTACTGATCAAGGAATCATCCAATAAATGATGATAGAAGAAGAATCATGGGAATATTATCATCATTGATCCCATCTTCTAGATATTCCAAATGAACTAAATCATCTTTCAATTGTTGATTTCCTTCCGAATTCTATACTTATAGACACAGTTGATTCTGAGTGAGACTTGTCAAATATCAAAGAAACCATTTCTATCAATATTTCGACCAACCCTAGCATTGCAGAAAATATTCATGTTGGCAGATATTGTTCTCCATTGGAACTTGAAGCTTACCGTTCTCTTTTTTGTGAATTCCGTGATATATTTGCTTGGTCATATGAGGAAATTCCAGGTATTGACTCTAGTGTAGTTGAACATCAGATTAAAATGTATCCTGATGTCAAACTAGTAATACAATGCCTCTGTCTTGTTCATCCAAAGAAGGTTGTTGCCATTAAAGCAGAAGTTGAAAAACTCTTGCATGTTGGTTTCATATACCCCATTCCTCTTACTGATTGGATTTACAATATTGTTCCTGTCATGAAGAAACAAGGGACAATACGAGTGTGTGTTAATTATAGGGATGTTAATGAGGCTTGTCCAAAAAGACAACTATCCCACTCCCTTTATCGACCAAATAATTGATGAATGTGCCAGATGTGAAATATTTTCATTTATGGATGGTTTTTCCGGCTATAATTAGATCAATATCCGCCCAGAAGACCAATATAAAATTGCTTTTGTTTTTCCCTAGGGCACATTCGCATATAGGAAACTCCCTTTTGGTTTGAAGAACGTGGGGGAAAATTTTCAAAGGGCAATCAATTATGCCTTCCATGACATCAAACACATTGTTCAACCCTACCTAGATGACTTACTTGCTCATTCACGAAAATGGACTAATCACCTACAACATTTGAGAGCCATATTTTACGGTTCCGACACTACAAAATTCGACTCAATCCACATAAATGTGTGTTTTGTGTTGGTTCTGGTATTTTACTTGGTTTCGTAGTGTCTAAAGAAGGAATTCGACTCGACCCCTTTAAGGTTCAGGTAATTCTTGTTCTACCTCCACCTTCCAATTTACTTCAGTTACAAAGACTCCAAGGGAAGGCTAACTTTCTAAGGAGATTCATTCCCAACTATGCCAAAATGGCTAAAGGATTTACTCATCTCTTGAAAAAGGGAATTCCCTTCCATTGGGACCAGGTTGCACAAGAGCCTTTGATGGTCTTAAAGATACCTTGATACGAGCATCATTAATATATTCCCCTAATTATCAGAGTGACTATTTCCTGTATCTCGCCGCTGCAAATACAACCATTTCTATGGTTTTAGTATAAGAAGAAGATGGGATTAAACATCCGATATATTATTTGAGTCGCAATCTCAATGATACAAAAGTTAAGTATTCTTATTTTGAGAAGCTAACTTTGGCTAAAATTCAAGCAGTTCAGAGATTTCGCCACTATATCCTGCTCTGAAAGACCACTGTCATTTCGGATCGCAACCCTATGACATACATCTTGTCACGACAATTGCTCGAGACAAAATACTCGAAACAGATTGTCATTTTGCAGGAATTTGATTTGGAATTCATCAAATCCAAGTCAAAGAAATATCTAGTATTTTCCGAGCTTCTTTGCGACCTTCCCTCAACCTCCATTGATTCAATGACAAAACCTTCAATTCCAGATGAGTCTCTGTTTCTGATTGCATCATTTGACCCTTGGTATGGAGATATACTGATTTATCTCCAAACCAAAACTTTCCAGCCTGATACCTCTCACTCGCAACAATGACGTATTCGATATCAAGCGAAAACAATTTTTTTAGCAAAAAAAAAAAAACATTAAAAAAAATTAAATTGAAAAAAAACCATTAAAAAAAAATAAAAAACATAAAAAAACATAATATTTTAAAAAATAATTAAAATAAAATAAATAAAAAATCACGGTCCTGAGGGTCTTGGGCGAGAGTTAGGGCCTAGGGCCCATGGGGTGATGTTCCTTAGTTGGGGGGGGGGGGTGGGCGTGTTGGGGGGGGTTTCCTCAACTCCCCTCGCCTAGGTCTGCGACCCTATAGACCCTAGGCATTGTTTGGTCGATGGCCTTGCCCGGCCTAAGGCCCGTGTGTTTGCGGGCCTAGGCTGGCCCTTGGGTCGATGCGTGGGCGGGCATGAGGTGCAACTCCCTCCTGTCCAGACCTACGCCCCATGAGCCGAGGGTGGGGTAAGGCCGATTCCCAGAATTGAAGCCTCACTTAGGGCCCATGGGGCCATGTTTTTTATTTTTTTTTTAATTCTTTTATTTCTTTTTATTTTTTTTAATGTTTTTTACTCTTTTTCTTTTTCTTTTAAGGCTTTTCCTTTTAATTTTTTTTAATGCTTTTTTTTTTAATATATATATATATATATATATATATATATATATATATATTACTTAATTTCCAATTAGGTATTATTATTATTTGTTTCTATTTCTTGTGTTAATTTTTTTTAGTTTCCTTAAATTATATTACTTCAAAATACTTTTTTTTATTTAACTTTTTATATTTTCTTCCTTTTATATTTTTTGTAAGTTAGTTTTGTTTGTTTTTAATTATTTTTTATGTTTGATTTTTTTGTCTTTTTTCTAAATATTTTTTATATTTCTTTTTTCCTGTCATGTTTTTGTATTTATTTTTATGTTTTAGTATATATTTCTATTTACTTGTTATGATTTTTTTTTTCAATTTTCAATTTTGTTTTTTTTTTTTCATTTTTTTAATATATATTTTTATTTAGTTTATATATATATATAGTTTTAATTTTTTTATTATTTTCAATGTTTAATTTTTGTTTTCTTCTATATTTCTCATTTCTAATTATTTTTTATTTTGTGTTATTTTATTTTTTCTGTAGGGTCCATGTCAATCGTCAATTAGCATCTCGATCTCATTATGTATCAATCTGATAGTTCATTTTAAAGTTTTCATTATAATGGCTTAAGTTGCCCCCACAATGTGTCAATTTCATGGTTAGCTTCTAAGTTTTCATTACAATGAGTTCAATATGCCTACACTCCGTGTCAATTTGATGGTTGATTTTTAAATTTTTGTTGCATTGTGTCAAGTTGTCTTAGGCTATTAGTTTAAAATCATTATATTTTTAGCATTAAAAAAAGAATTTATTCTTGGTATAATAACTCTTTCATCTAGGAGTTCATCTTTAAAGTTTTTTTAGTCACAATGTTTTTTCATAATGCCATTGTTGAAATATGTTGGAAACTTAAGCTTTTCTGTAGTCATAATCTATAATTTTAATTCCATGGTTAAAAAGTTATCAAAATTTTAAGGTTTTTCTGAGTCATGCTATTTTATCTTTAATGCTGTAGTTTCCTCAACTCCCCTCTCCCAGGTCTGCGACCCTATAGACCCTAGGCATTGTTTGGATGATGGCCTTGCCTCGCCTAAGGCCCGTGTGTTTGCGGGCCTAGGCTGGCCCTTGGGTCGCATGCATGGGCGGGCATGAGGTGCAACTCCCTCCTACCCAGACCTACACCCCATGAGCCGAGGGTGGGGTAAGGCCGATTCCTAGAATTGAAGCCCCACTTAGGGCCCATGGGGCCATGTTTTTTATTTTTATTTTTAATTCTTTTATTTATTTTTTTATTTTTTTAAATGTTTTTTACTCTTTTTCTTTTTCTTTTAAGGCTTTTCCTTTTAATTTTTTTAATGTTTTTTTTTTTAATAATATATATATATATATATATATTAATTTCCAATTAGGTATTATTATTTGTTTCTATTTCTTGTGTTAATTTTTTATTTTTTTTAATTTCCTTAAATTATATTACTTCAAAATACATTTTTTTATTTAACTTTTTGTATTTTCTTCATTTTATATTCTTTGTAAGTTAGTTTTGTTTGTTTTTTTTTATTTTTTATGTTTGATTTTTTGTCTTTTTTCTAAATATTTTTTATATTTCTTTTTTTCTGTCATGTTTTTGTATTTATTTTTATGTTTTAGTATATATTTCTATTTACTTGTTATTATTTTTTTTTTCAATTTTCGATTTTTATTTTTTTTTCATTTTTTTAATATATATTTTTGTTTAGTTGATATATATATATATATATATATATATATATATATATATATATATATATATATATATATATATATATATAATTTTTTATTATTTTCAATGTTTAATTTTTATTTTCTTCTATATTTTTCATTTTTAATTATTTATCATTTTGTGTTATTTTATTTTTTCTGTAGGGTCCATGTCAATCGTCAATTAGCATCTCGATCTCATTATGTATCAATCTGATAATTGATTTTAAAGTTTTCGTTATAATGGCTTAAGTTGCCCCCACAATGTGTCAATTTCATGGTTAGCTTCTAAGTTTTCATCACAATGAGTTCAATATGCCTACACTCCGTGTCAATTTGATGGTTGATTTTTAAATTTTTGTTGCATTGTATCAAGTTGTCTTAGGCTATTAGTTTAAAATCATTATATTTTTAGCATTTAAAAAAGAATTTATTCTTGGTATAATAACTCTTTCATCTAGGAGTTCATCTTTAAAGTTTTTTTAGTCACAATGTTTGTTCATAATGCCATTGTTGAAATATGTTGGAAACTTAAGCTTTTCTGTAGTCATAATCTATAATTTTAATTCCATGGTTAAAAAGTTATCAAAATTTTAAGGTTTTTCTGAGTCATGCTATTTTATCTTTAATGCTGTAGTTGAAAATAGTTATAAATATTTTATCTTTAACACCACGGCCAAAAATTGTTGGAATTTTAAGGTTTTTCAAAGGTGTGATATTTTATCTTTAATGTCATGCCTGAAAATTAGTGGAGTTTTAAGGTTTTCCAAAGCCACGATATTTTATCTTTGATGTCATTGCTAAAAATGTTGAAAATTTACCTCGCGTTATTTCAACATCAACAATTTCATTTTCATGGTGTTTTTTCACAAAAAAAAATTGACTTTTAATTACATTTTAAAAAAATGTTGAAAATTTACCACTATATATATATATATATATATATATATATATATATATATATATATATATATATATATTCTAGCATCAACACTTTTCATTTTCGAGTTTTTTTTCATGGTTTTTGGTGATTTTTGGTTAGAGTTCTCTTTTTTAGTTCATAGTTCCCATTTGATAGTTTACATTGTTAGAGGTTAGGGATAAAATCAAGGGAAGAGGCTTGGATAACTCACCGATGTACACTAGTTCTATTCAACGACAATAGTAATGAAGATTTTCCCCAATATCTATCATTCATGGTCCATTGTATTTGTTGTGATTGATATATTATGTTGCACTAATATTGTTTTGCAGAAAGATCGTATTGGTTTCATTATTTGTTTGCAAGTGATATAGGATATCCAGGAGAAAAGATCTAGAAGGAGATATTCTTAGAGTTGGCATCATCAAATAGAGATAAGGATATATCATTAAACGTTATGTCAACTACCTTCCTCTCATCAATCTAAATGCGCTTGGGATTGTCTACTTTCTTTTGTTTCATTTCTTCATTCAAAGACATTGTATTGGCAAGCTTTGGGCAAAGCTTACCAAGATTAAAGTAACTTACTATTGTAGGAAACATTCTCTCTTAAACATAATTGGAAAGTCTATTGGGGAAATCCTAGTGGGTCAATTTTTTTAGCCTATTGTAATTTATTTTCCTTAAATATTTGTGGATTCCCTTGTGTCTTATAATGGTCATAGTCATCTACAAAGTTTGGTTTCAAAACCTAGATGATCAAAGTCTAGATTAGGGGCAAAAATTTGCTCAAAAATCAAAATGCTTAGAATCGATCAAAACCTGAACGACCATGTCTATCTCAGCGATACGATCCCAATGCAACTTGTTTCACTCAAAATGGAGTTCGCATGAGAAAGATAGAGATTTTTGTCGCTTTGCCAAAGAGAAGAATGTTGAAAAAAAAATTACAATCACTACACAATTAGCAGTTTGTATTGCTAACGTGGTAGGTGACAGTGCAGGTTAAAGGTTTGGTCAATAGCCAATGAGGTCACACCAAGTGGCGCTTTATGAATGATCAATAATTTGATGCGTTGGTTGTTTTTTTATTGGACGGGGGAGGACCAATGAGAAGAGGACATGTGGCAAGCCCGGAGGCCACTATGTGTCCCCCCCAAAGGCCTAGCAAAATCAACGCATAATGACAAAATGTTATTGGCACGCCAGCGGAGTCGAACCCACAACCTAGACCACACAAGCACCAAGTGTTACCACTATGCTGCACCAATGTTGTTTAACATACAATGGGCACATTTTTTATTCAATGTGATAGCACGTGGCGGATGGGGAAGGAAAGGGCTAGCCCCCTCTACATGTGACCTTACCTCATAACCAAAGGTCAGTGCTAACGCTAACCGTGCAAGTTTAATGTGCTAACTGAGTTTAACATTAATTAAACCATGATTATCACTTAATTAATTTTGGATTTAGTTGGAAACAGTTTGGTAGGTCTAACAAATCTGGGATTGTGCAAAATTTGGTGGGGTTAACTAGAGTTTCCTAGGGAAAACTAAAGAGACCATAATTACTTCAATGTTTGACCAATTTTGGCTTAAAAAGAGTCATTCCTAGATTATTTGCATGCTCTGAATATAATGGAATAGGTTGTAGAGGCAAAAAGGCACTTATGTACATGATTTTGTTACGTTGAAGTTTAAGGAAGCTTAGGGCCACCAAGAGAGGAGGTCAAGCCTAGATCAGCTGGAGTCCACTTGCAAAGCTTGGATAGTCATGTTTGGGGTTTTTGGGTCTTCTGAATCCAATGGAGCAGGTTGCAAAGCTATTGGAGCATTGCATGTGCATGTAATCAAAGAATTGGCCAGTAATCCAAAGAGGGCCTAGCCATTGAAGCATGTCCAAGGAGATGTACCCCAGGAGGGGTGAACTCCTTTAACATATTTGTGTTATGAGTTTGTTGTGTTTTACTTCTCTACAATTTACTTGTTGTATATGTGTTTTAAACAGCTAATTAACCTCATAAATTTCTCATAAAAGACACTTAACACTTGACAAATAATTCCTCACATTTTGGTTAATTTAGGACGATCCTAAACACATTTTTTTTAATACTGATGAGGGAGCTTGCATAACATTAACAAGTTTTCCCAACATTCAGATCAAGGTGGTATCAGAGCACTGTTAGCTCATTTTAACCCTAGGATGGTTGGCCAAGGTTAGCTAGAAAATTAGCTATTGGTTTTGTATTTGTGCAAGGAGAATTTAACTGTGTGCAAGGTTATGTGTGTAAGTTGAATGGTCTAAGATGATTCTTTGTTGAGAATTTTTTTGAAGCTTTGTGAAGCTTTTTGATGCATTACAAGTGTGATGGCAGCTTCAACAAGTGATGTTTCTAATCCATATTCCTTAGCAAGACTCTTTGGTTTAGAGATGTTGTAAGAGCTTATCATCATGAGAGATATGGTGCAAGAGATGAATGAAGATAGGAAGGAGAATGCTATACTTCAAGAGGAGTTGATGGCCATGAAGGAGGAGAAGCAAGAGCTTCTTTAAAAGATGCACTAGATGGAGATCCAACTCCATGATGCCAAGGAAACCCTAGCCAAGTATGTGCATGAAAATGAGGTATGAAATTTAAGTTTATCTTCAATTTCCTCTCATAATGAATGTTTTGGTGCTTTTGAAAGACACCCTAGAGGAATAGGGTACAAATTATTGATGAATATGGGTTATGAAGGTAAAGGGTTAGGAAAACATGCACAAGAATATTTGAGTCAATTTTTGTTGAGGAAAGACCTTGGTATTTGGGTCTTGGTTATGTACAACATGATGGAGAATGCTCGAAAGCCAAGGAGGCACATGAATGTGTTCCAAGAAGGAATTTCATTACATGTTCATTACCTCAAGCTTGTGAATTTTTTGTTCATGAGGAATGTAAAAGTTCTATACCCACTTTGCAAGAAGATGCTCTTAAGCATGCAACTAGTGGAAATGGAAAAGAAGAGGATGTTGAAATCTCTAAGGTCATTGAAACCATTGTTGGTACTCTAAAGAGAGCCACTTCCTCATCAAATTCACCTCCTAAAGAAGGCAACAAAGGTGAATCTGCAAGGTATAAACCTACCTTTAATAAAGTTTCTTTTGATTATGATAAACATGGTAAATCTTCACATAAGATTTGGAGAAAATTTATACGTTCCTTTCGTGGTTTGAATAACCATACTATTTCGAGGTGCTGGAAGAGGATAGCCATACACAAGAAACTTTTAAAACAAAAGAGATAGAAAGCCAAAGGTCTAGTGGATAATGGAAACCATGTTGAAAAGAAGATGCAATTATTTTGCACTCATTGCCATAAGTAGGGTCATCTTGTAGACAAGTGTTGGACTTTGCATCCAAAAAATAATCCACGACATTTGAAGAAGGTGAAGAGAGATTTTGGAAAGAATGGAAAAGAGGATTCCATAATTGATGTGGATCGGGATGATACACACGATGAAGTGCAGCTGAAAGAAGCACCATTGAAATGGTTTGGAAAGAGATGGTTAGATTTCTTAACCAATTAAGGCTTTGCATTTCTTTTGATAATTGATGCAAATATTTCCTTATTGATGCATTTCCTTGTTATTTGGATGCATTTCTTTTCTCCCGAAAGTATGGTGCATATTGCACGAAGCAAGATGTTGGAAAACTAGAGTTATGTTGACTCACTTAGATGCAACAAAGATGGCAATTTGCAGCTACAAATTTGCATGCATGTTGCATTCTTGAACTTGCATGTTTACGCTAGGAAGGTGTTCGAAAGTGGAGTATGTTGACTCACTTTATTCCAGCAAATTTGGTCATTTCAACTCTTTAAGTAATCGTACATACCAATGGGATTCCTGTGCTTGTGATTGTACTTGTGAGAGAGTTGAGAAGTGTTATACATTCATGAGAGTTTGTTTGTGTGAATAGTGGAATTTTTAATAGTTTCATTATGCTTGAACATGCATGAGTGATTGAATTGTGTTGGTTGATTGATTTGTTAACATGTATGTTGTCAACTTGAGAATTTTGATCATTTGCACATGCATGAGTGTCAACTTGTGTGGTCGATTGATTGTTACATGTATTTTATATCAACTTGGAAGAGTTGATTTTGTCTCCAAAGATAAAAGGGAGATGTGACAAATTGTTTCATGAGAATGTGGAATTCTTGTTGTAAATCGTCAAGTTGTTGTCCATGATTTTGCTTGACTTGAAAGTCAGTTGTTTGAAGAAGCATTTTTTTTCGACTTGTGTTTAGTTGATGGTTTATACACCAAGATGTAAGAGTATATGGCGATGTTTAGATGATGTGACACTTGTTGCCTTGAAGAACCAAAAGGAAGAGGTCATCAAGTTATATTCTTGCATGAGTGTTTTTCAAGGTTAATGGTGTTTCTTGTGACAAGATGTCGCAGGATTTTAGAAGGTCCATGCTTGAGCAAGAGGCTCATGATTAGCCTTTGTTCTCAAACAATTACATGAGCATCATGTTAATACTAGAGGATGATGGATTCAAGAAGTGAAAGAGATGGAAAATGCATTATTCCAGATGTGGAATTTGGAACTGTGGAGGTAAAAGAATGGTCATCTCTTTTCTTGTTATTACTGATATTGGGATTCATTATTGTAGTTCACTCAGATGGTATTAACTTGGAAAATTGGTTTCCAAGGAGAAGCTTGCATCGAATGCATGTGTTGTAAAGGAGGAACATGATTCTCAGTGGGAAGGCCATCAGTTAGCTTTCCAAGCACCGAGTGATCGATTTGGTATAGAAAGGTATTTAATAAGCAAGTAGCCAACAAGTGTTGGATTGGGTTAGTAGAAAATGGAGAACATTGGTTGAAGTGCCAAGCCATTTGCAAGGCAAGGCATGTCAATGAACCCAAGTGGTTGTCATGGATATCTCTCCAAATAGAATCAATTGATAGATCTTGGGAAGGAGAAGAGTATTCAACTCTCATCAGATAACCAGCTTTTGTGGGTCTAAAAGCCTATCAGTGGGAAGAAGTGATCAAAATCTGGATTAGGGGAAAAAATTTGCTCAAAAATCAAAGTGCTCATAATCGATCAAAACTTGAACGATCTCGTCTGTCTCGGTGATACAGTCCCAACGCAACTCGTTTCACTCAAAATAGAGTTCGTTTGAGAAAGATATAGACTTCTATCCACTTTGCTAAATAGAGGAATTTTGCAAATAAATTTATAGTCACTGCATAGTCAGTAGTTCATATTGCTGACATGGCAAGTGACTGTGCATGTCAAAGGTTTGGTCAACAGTGAGTGAGGTCATTCCAAGTGGCGATTTATGAATGGTCAACATTTTGATTTGTTGTTTTTTTATTGGACGGGGGAGGACCAATGAGAAGAGGACATGTGGCAAGCCCAGAGGCCACCACGTGTCCCCCTCCAAAGGCCTATAAGAATCGATACGCAATGACAAAATGTTATTGGTAGGTCAACAGAGTCGAACCCACAACCTAGCCCACACAAGCACCAAGCATTACCACTATGTTGCACCAATTTTTCTTAACGTACAATGAGAACAATTTGTATTTAATGTGATAGAACGTGGTGGATGGGGAAGCACAGGGCCAGCCGTGTGAGCCAACCCCCTCTGCGTGTGACCTTACCTCATAACCAAAGGTCGGTGTTAACGCCAACCGCACGAGTTTAATGCACTAAGTGAGTTTAATGATTATTAAACCATGATTATCACTTAATTAATTTCACATTTAGTTGGCGGCAGTTTGGCAGGTCCGACAAATCTAGCATTGCACAAAATTTGGCTAGGTTAACTAGAGTTTCTCCAAATTTTGTGGAGTTTTCCTAGGGAAAACTGAAGAGACCATAACTTCTTCAATTGTCGACCAATTTTGGCTCAAAAGGAGTCGTTCTTAGATGATTTCGATGATCTGAACACAATGGAATAGGTTTCAGAGGTAGAAAGGTACTTTTGTATGTGAGTTTTATACGTTGAAGTTTAAGGAAGCCTAGGGCCACCAGGAGAAGAGGTCAAGCCTAGATCCATTGAAGTCCAATTGTAGAGCTTAGATAGTCATTTTTGGGGCTTTTCGGTCTTCTGAATCCAATGGAGCAGGTTACAAAGCCATTGGAGCACTGCAAGTGCATGTAATCAGAGAATTGACCATTAATCCAAAGATGGACTAACCATTGAAGCAGGTCCAAGGAGATGTAGCCCAGCAGGGGTGAACTCCTTTATCAGCTTTGCGTTATGAGTTTTCTATGTTTTAATTCTCTACAATTTTCTTGTTGTATATGTGTTTTAAACAGGTAATTAACCTCATAAATTGCTCATAAAAGACACTCAACACTTGACACATAATTCCTCACATTTTGGTTAATTTGAGCTGATCCTAAATACATGTTTTTAAATACTGATGACGGAGCTTACATAGAATTAACAAGTTTGCCCAACATTCAGATCACCAAATCCTTAAACCTACTGGATCTAATTTTTTCCCCTTTGTTTCTCACCTACAATTCAGTCTAAGGCATTGATAGCCCTATGTTTTAGTCTACATAACTTTTGGGAAGCATTGATAGCCTCACTATTTCAGTCATGCCTTCTATGAAAAAGTATTGAAGGTTATTTTCCTTGAAAACTGAGTGTTTAAGATCAGATTTGGAAGGGGATTTTGGCATCCCTACAAACCCTACTCAATGGTTTTTAAACTTTAAAGTTTTTGACTTAGATAATTTCTCTTCTACTAAGTTTACATGCAATTTTTTGGACTCAGTTACATGATTAGGGTTTGATCCTTTTTTTTGGGTTTTGATTCTTTTGAGGAACATTGGTGTCTAGATGCCTCTCTAGAATCATTACAATGATATCCCTACATGATTTGATTGCTTGTAGCTGGATTTCTTGATTGAAAACTAATTTTTCAAACCCTAGTGCATTCTTGTGGGTAGATCTAGGGTTTTTGGTTTTGGGTGGTTTTTCTTGGTTTCATTTTGCTTCTTTTGTTTCCACTTTTGCAGTTGGTTTTCTACTTTTCTTGATATGATTAGTGTGATACATCAGATAAAAGTGAGGTACATGTTCAATGGTTTCATTCTAAAAAGAAAAGGTCTCTTCCTTACTCCAAGTAAAATTCATCGAAGCTGGACATTTGTGTTTGCATATTTTTACATGGTTTCTTTGAATAAGTTGAGCCATAATGTCATTCTAGTTTCATCCATCACCCTTCTCTTAATGAAAAACAATTAAAATTAATGCACTTAATAAAATTAATTCAATATTGTTCTCTTTCCTTGGTAGAAAACCAGCATTAGATAAACTATAGTCTTGGGATAGGGGAGTGAAGTTAACTTCCCTGAGACTATAAAACTAAGATGGCATCTTGAGATAGGGTATGCAAATCTACTTTTAGTGGCACATTCCAGGAAGCCCTTCTAACATAAGGGTTAAGCACTAGGTTACATTGGCACCTTCAAAGTGACCTCCCAACTCTATTTGGAACTAGTGGCGTTTATATCTGGGAATGACATTGTACTTGTGGGGGTTGCCTTCAAGAGGCTTTGGGCTTGATAACCTACCCTTGCGTGTAGTTCTAGTTGATGACTATCCCCCTAAGAAATGTTGCTTTGGTGGTGACCTTAGTGGCCTTTATTAGGATACTATCATGAGTGACAATGAGAGGGTTGTTCCTTGCTACCCCTGAGGCAAATTTCATGAATACTCACTTGGTCCTCCTAAAGGGGTGATCCGCGACACGTAAGAGCACTTGGTCCTAGGTTAGATATTTATGCAGATATTTATCATGAATATCCCAACCATTTCCTCATGACAAACCTGTGCATTGATTAAGCGAGTGTTGGTGGTGGGAGGATCCCTTTCCCACCCTAATTGCTTGGCTTTCTACCTTAGGATCTTCTTAGAGTATGTTGTTTATACTTTCTATTTAGTGGCCTTTAGGAATTTTATTTGTTCATGATTGTGTTACCTTTGGCTACCACCGTGGAAAATTTTCATTTTTAGTGCTCATAGACTTGCACCCCTTACCCCTTATGAGGTCGGTCCAGCTATCTATAGACAAAGACTTAATTACAACATAGGTACATTTGTGTCTCAGGTTAATTTGGGTTCCATTGCCTAAACCATTCTTTCATTTAGTGGTTGACCCTAGTTTGCCACATCATCATCATACCTCTAAACCCATCTCACTATGTGAGGGTGTTGACTTACCTAAATATTCACTTAGTCCCTTACTTGAGTTATTCATGGATAATGTTAATAATTCTCCGACGAAACTCGTTGTGTCCATATTGTTAGTGTCTGATGGTCTTCCAAAGGTCACATCCACATCCATACCTTTGACCATAGATCCATTCCAAACCACATCCTTTTATGACTCTTTCTCCTCATTTTGGCAAAATCTTAGTGGAATTCTGCCACTTGGTACATCTAGGATTAGTGCATCCACATCAATGACCTGTACATCTCCATTCATAATGAGTGGAGGTTCTAGTTCCATTTTATCTATTATCCCTATGTCTAATGTTGGGGGGTCTATATTCCCTTTCATGTCTGGTTTCATGGGGCCTATGATGGATTATGATATCTTAGTATAATTGGTTTCCATTTGGATGGAATACTTTTAGTATATCCTGTTGGCTTGAGGGGGCTTGGACCCAGGTTTAGAGTTAGCTACGCTAACCATTAAAACCCTACACTACCAACCCTTTTGGCAACAACCTATGTAGCGTAGGCTGCAGTCTCACTCGAGACAGTATTGGGGGATGCTACAACCAGGCTTCTGCATTAAGAAGGCTATGTGAAGAGGGGCTAAGGTGCTTCTTTAATTATAAGCCTGATCTTACCTTCGCAAACCCTTATTCATGAAATTTCTGAACATAAAATGATTTTCAGTTAAATAGAGCTATAAACTTCGTGTAAACATTTAAGCATGCATAAAATAACATATAACAATAAATCCATATCTTCATGGAGTACTTAAGACAAAATAAAGATAAATGTCATTCGATTGTGCATAAATACAGAAAATACAAAAGTATATAAAATAGACACAAAATTGCTTAACATATACTTTATTACTTCAAATCTTTCTTATACAAACTTTCCTGTCCCTATGCAAACGGCTGCAGGGGCACCCACACTTAGCTGTGGACATACTAAGGTCTCCATGCATTTAGCTGCAGGAGCCTTCCCCTTCTCCAAAAACACAGAAAGATTGTATAGACTCAGAACATCTCAAAATCCCATTATGTTCATTGAGTTATCTCTTTAGACTCACTAAGACACTGTTTTGAATACTCTTTTCTATTACAATATCATGGTCTGAAAACCATTGGTAGATCTCAAAACAATACAAAAACTAAGGGGCTTTGACCTTCCTAATCTACTTGACTCCTAGTGACCTAAGCTACTCACACTCTGCTCCTCAAAATGCGGAAACTTACAATATTTTATCAAAATTTGACCCAGGGGATCCCGTTCGAACATAGCCATCCCATCCTCTAGTAGCACTAGAGGTGTGTTTGTTTCGAGTGGGATGATCAATCCTTTTGGGAGTCAATTGCTTGGAGGATCTACATTCTAGAGTCATACATATGATCCTCAAAATACCTTTAGGGGGACAAGAATAATTTACATGTATAATCCATGGGGTCCTAATCCTATCAATAACCCCTTTGGAACCTCTTATGGCTTAGGAGATCAAAAACCTCTTGGTAATTTTAGCTAGAATTTCCCCTTCTTCTGGAAATTGATTCAAGATATCGAAGCCATTTATTGGATCTAGGGATCTCTTGTTATTAGTAGGAGAGGTTCCCTCTTTAGGCATTGGTCTTTACGTTTTTGGAGACATGGGTCCTTTCCCTTTTTTCCTTGTGATCACTTGAGGAGGAGCTTGGTTGTTTTTCCTTATGGGGACTCTTCTTTTCTGTTACTACCGTTGTTCACCACCATCAGACTGCTTTAAATGCTCTTTTTCCTTCCTCTTGCAATTGTGTTTGAAATGACCATATTCATGGAAAAATTTTCATTTAAATAGAAGTTGATAGTAATCAACTTCCTATATGTGAGACCAAATTTTGTAGGTTTAGATTTATTACTATAGGTAAGCCCTTGTCGAAGTTTACCTCCACCCAAATCCTCGCTCAAGATTACAATCCTTCTTGTGGTTTAGGTTAGTCAATGTATTTTCGAAGGGCATTTCCTATACTCCAAAAAGTTTCCTTGTTCTAGCAATGTAGTGGGAAGAAGGGAAGCTTGATCCATACCAGGTCTCCTACCATAACATCATATTAAAGATTAAAATATGGACTCCAACTATCCAATTATAAACCTTAGGCCCCCATGATATTCAAGATGAGATCTCGATCTACTTTGTCTTTGAACATGGAGTTTTAAAACCATCATCTACAGAATGATGTTGAAACCTTATTTTTAATCTTATGTATCCATTTCTTATCGATCCATGTCTTTAGGGATCTCGGAGAGGGCCATAAGCTCATAAAATAACTAATCAACCCTTTATCTACAAGCCTCAGGGCCACCAATCTAGATTGAGAGGCATGCACTTACACCTTTGGAATTTCGTTAATCTTCTTCAAAATTTTGGAGGATTTGACAGTCTGGAAACACAACCTTCTAATAAAAAAGGCGTTGAATGCCACTATGTCTCGAGGGGGCGGTTGTGGGGGGAGGATGGGGTGGGGAGATGAGGCCCTAGTGAACTCTAATCCATCTTTAGCAAAGAGAGGATTGTAACAAGGGGCATTGGGATGAGCAATGATTCAAAAATCTTAGGTGCACTAGTCGGGAATCAAAGCCACCTTTGAGAGTTATTCAACAGGAAGTTTACTAATCATTTATCCTAACTTGCTCTTAAAAACTAGTATATCACCTATCTATGGTATAGTTAAGGTTATGTACCTAATGTAAAAGAAAAAATAAATGTCATGAATGACAAGAGACTTCATAGTTGTAATTTAAATTCTAAGAAAAATCACTTGTCACTTAAAAGAAGATAATATAAAAATGTTAATTGTTGGCTAAACCATTGAAGAATAAAATATAATGTACTTTTGTGAATATTAATACCATTAAAAACACTAAAATATATATATATATATATAGATAGATATATAAACTTTAAATTTTCTAATAAGTCAATTAAATCTTTATTATTTTTCTTAAAATTAAATAAATCAAAATTAACTTCAGTAAATTATAATCAATATCACCATTACAAACATATAAAATATTTATTTTAAATATTATAAACACATATATTTAGTTAATTTAAATAATTATTTATATAGTTGAATATTAAAATTAAAAATATCAATTTATATATATATATATATATATATATATATATTATTTAATTTTAAATAAATATGAAAAATAAAATAAGTTAATAATATAATTTATTTAAAAAAATAAATTTAAATATTAATAAAATAAAATACAAATTTGAATAAATATCCTGATAATACTTACACAATTTAAAATTATGTTTTTATTATCATTTATTCAATAAAAAAACTTAATTTATCATAATGCTTATCATAATTTATTTGATAAAAAATTTAATTTAAAAATAAATAATATAACAAAAATATAATATATATGATAAAAACATCTATGTACATACCATTTACAAAATACTATATCATATTAGATACTTTCTGTTATTTTAATTTAAAATAATCTAATTTACTCTATAAATAATTTAAATAAGAAGTAAATACAATGTAAAAAGAAGAAGTAAAAACAACGTAAACATATGATTTACAAAATATCAAAGCACGCAACGCTTTGTTTTTGAAGTTTACTTCTGAATGTATTTTTTCAACTTTTATATTTATTATATATATTCTTCAAGCACAAAATTTATTCCTCTTCTGCATTTACATGTGTAAAGGCATTTACTCTATTTGAAACTATCAACTTTTACCAACTAACCATTAATGATATTAATAATTTATTATCTATATCAGTAATAATTTTATGAAATAGATTAATGTGGAAATGAAATTATTTAAATTCTTTAAAATAACATTTTTTAATTTCCATTGCATTATCACCAAAAACGTGTTAATTTTAAAAAATAAGGGACATTATACTTACACTTAAATTTCAGCCTTAATTTTTTGAGATAATTAATTTTGAAAATTAAAAAAATTAATATGATTATTTTTATAAGATGTTATATAAAGATCTATCTTAATTTTGGATCTACTAAGGGTTTAAAAGAATCAAATCTCTTGTCACTCTAAAAAAAATTCTCATCTCAAGGGATTTGACCCCTCATTACACTTAGATAAGTTAAGATAAATCTAGGTTTGTTTTATAATTAATTGCAATTATAATTATAATTATTAATTTTATATTTTATTTTATTTCTAATTTTTGTTTTATATAATTCAATTGAGTCAAAATCTTTTATTGATTATTATCATTATTAATTTTCTAATTTAATTTTAATTTTAATTTTATTTTATTTTGATGTCAAAATGTTTATAGGACATTACATCATCTCTAGATATTGGGCTAGAGAGTGCCTCTCCATGAAATTACTTTTAACCTTTTATTACTTTTTAATTGAATCCACATTTGAATGTCCACAAACATTTACACCACTACAACTTCTCCCACATATTTTTTCATTTAAATTTAATTTTAAAAAGGTGTAGTCTAACTTATACATGAAATGCCTTTTGCATAGCATTTTTTTCTGGTTAATTTTAACAAAAATATGAGAGAGATTTTCAAAAACTTGAGTTTAAGTAGTTTAATCTATTAAAAATTTATTTCAATAAAAATAAATAATAAAAATAATAAAAATAAAATTAATAAATATTTATTTCAATATATGAGATAAATCATAACTTATATTTTTAACTTTATTTTTTATAAACTTGTTGAAATACAAAGATAGATAAAATTCACTTAAATACATTTCTTTTTTATTTTAATAATATTATTATCCACCATTTATGCCATGCCATTTATTCTGTCATTTCATGGTGTCTTAGTTTTTTACCATTGCCTCGTGGTTTAAGTAGACAATGTGCCCGTTCCCTTCCCAATTTAATTGAAACGTCACAAGTAATCTTGATCTAAAATTTAACACTTAAAAGGAAACTTCTCAAAAAATTGAAGTCATTTTAGGTCGATGGAAAAAAGAGAAAGGATACATGAATCTAGGAAGAATAGTCTCCACACTTCCCATTATATCTATTATAGCGAATGCCTCTTCTTTTATTTTAAGTTGTTAATATGTTCATATAAGCTTGCTAGCAAATCCATTCAACAAAGTTTATGTGATCCATTAGGTATTCCTCCACAAACTAGTTTCCCTCCACTCGAACATGATCGTGTGAAGTTCTCCACAAGTTCTCCACAAGATTGGATTGCTTCTCGAGCATGACCTCATTCATGTTATCTATATTTGATTCCTACACTCTTTAAACCTCATTTACATTTTCATCAATATTTTGACAAGAAGGCATGGTTGAGTTGTGGATTTTATGAATGAAAACTAAGATAAAAGAGACCACATATTCAGACGATTTGTTTTTATGTATAAAGTCATTGAAATAGAAAATGTAATTTTATATCAAGATAAATTTCAATTTATTTTTATACTGGGTGTGAAAATTTATCGCAATTTAGTTGTCAAACCAGCAGTGTGGACAACCATTTCTGGCTGCTATCAACGAACGCATTTATGGTTGCTATCAACGAACGTAGGCAACTCATTACCCTTATTCAAGGAAAGCCGACTCATTAACCTTATTCAAGGAAAACCATACCAAGTGGAATAACTTGCTGCTTTCACTCCTCCTAGATGCCTCTCGTTATTGGCCATTAACATGTGATTAACATGTTTCCAATGTTTCCACACCACCTGGAATAACTTGCTGCTTTCACTCCTCCTAGATGCCTCTCGTTCTTGGCCGTTAACTTGTGATTAACCTGTTTCCTTTTCCTTACCTCCAAAAAAGACAAACTCTTAACGAAACAAAAATAATTTTATGACATACTTCAAACCCAAACTCTCAACTGATTAAACAAAACTAAAAATATTTTATTTAAAGTTAAAACTTTTAAAATCACAGTTCATTATGAATCGTGCTTGTCACTTTCATGTGAGAAGAGTAACATTTTAAAAGTTGTGGGGGATAGACATGCCATGCTCATTTAAAAGCCTGCACCCACTTCTTTGTGGGATGATCGCCATCGTATTAAGAGAGTGACAACTGAAGGTGAAACTTCGTTGAGTTGAGAGGGAGAGAGATGGATGTACTAATTCTCAAGAAAGTCACGATGAAAGTGAAATATCGACGTATTGAGTGGGAAAGTGAGGGACGTATTGACAAATGGCTAGGAGCCTTCTTTCACGGTGGTTTTGATCCATCTTTAAACTTTAAAGACTCTCAAAATTCGTTTCCAGTCTTCCATGGGAAAAGCAAAGTCATAAATAAACGAGGAAAGACGGCATACGAAATTTCCATTGCAAATATCACCAAAAACCCACAACGCAATTACAATGCATAAGCGAGAGTCAAAACGGAAGTGAAATATGAGTGTATTGAGCACGGAAGAGACGTGGACGTATTGACTGGAGGTCTTACATTTTGACTGTTGGTTTTGATCCACCGTGAAAGACGCTGAAATTCGGAGTACAATAACATCATGAAAAAGAGAGGAAAAACTTGTTCAACATCATGAAAAAAACATCATGCAAGATCCATCTCAAATTTGTCATGGAAGAGAGGGACATCAAATAAGAAAGGAGATACGGGGGCAGTAGGTGAGAGAGGTGGACGTCTTGACTCAAGCTCTTCTATGATGTTTTTCAATTTGGTTAGATGGTGCATGCCAACTCATTCCCACTACTCTTTGTGTACCAAATTCCAATAACCTTAGGGACGTGGTGATGAAAGTCGCTAAAATTCAACAACTTATTGGAAATGGCCAATTAGATTGATGGCCTGGTAAACTCACTTGTACCAATCTTATGACAGTCGCTAAAATTCAACCCCTAATTGGAAATGCCCAATTAGATTGATGGTCGGGTCAACTCAGTTGTACCAATCTTATGAAAGCAAAGCGAAGACCATATGCATGGAAGGGGGCATGGGAAATGCTGCATGTTTAAATTCTCTTGCCCAAAATTTTATAACTAAGTTGAAATTAAAAATACAATATTTTCCAATTTCCCATTCTCATAATTCAATAAGTCAATTAGTGAGGTTCTCAACATCAAATTGAGAAGTAATGCTAGTCATAGCACCTATTTTTTTAACTCAAAATTGAAACATTTTAGAAACAAAATATGATAATTTGTATAATTGCAATATAACCAATAAAAATCCCTTTTTATTCAGGCATTAAAATTGCAACATAGATATTTAAATTATGGTCTCAAAAATCATCGCCAATGTAAACAATATCATAAAATCATCCCTAAAATATTCACTCCTTATAGGGTTTGTCTATCACCTCAAGCGCAATTTAATATATAATGGTGTGAAAATATCACCACATAATTTAAAAATACAATATTAATTTGATTTTTTTATTTATTTATAATCAAAAGCTCAACATTAATTCCATTAAATGAATTATTATTTTTTTCTCAAATTTAGTGTTGGATTAGCGATATTCAAAACACATGTCTAAGAAATTTGTTACATTCTTCATAATTAAAACATATAATCCAACAAACATAAAAATTACTCATAACTTCATCTAATACCATGTGCAAGTTAAAAAAATCCTTACCATGCAAACATCATGTTGATCAAAATTCATAAAATATTTTATGCAATCATTCAAACTAACTCATAAATTTTGACACACCATTAGAATTTACATAATCTTTAGATGAATGAATTATAGAAAAGTTGTGATAGGTTAACCCGATAATGCAATATAAATCAAAGCAGAATACTATAACCTACTTCTACTATCAATTTGGGGAAGCTTAAAGATTGAGCTGAAGAATATAACCAGAAGAACAAGAATCAATCGCACAATACACATGAAAATAGTTTGGGGAAAACCTCAGCTAAAAACCCCACCATCTGTATTATCATACAAGGTGAAAATACATAGGAATTATACAAAGACTTAGCTCTCACAGCTAGCCAGCTCTCAATACAATCCTCACAGATGCTCATAGGAAATCTTGGCTTCTCTCAAGCCTTCCTCTCTGCCCTTCAAGCTCCTATTTCCTTGTGTTGTTCCTCTGGGATGATTCTCCTTCAACCAAGTGGAACACTCTCTCACACACTGTCAGAACTGCGCAATCGTCAAGGAATGATGCCTTGACTGCATGCATGAGTTTTTTTATAAGAAAACACATGTAACTGATAGTACATTGTCCTTGTCTTTAATCTCAATTGGGTCTTTCTCAAAATGGGCACGCATGAGTTTTTGATGAGGGAATCTTCAGTTAACTGGAGTACACTAGTTGAGTGCATGCATGCATCAACTGACTGTTAACTCTCTATTAGTTCCTCATACAGTTTGGAATTAATTTAACTAGACTTAACTCAGTAAACTGAGTTAACTAATTACAACTCAAATATAACTCAAAGGAAGATGGCTCGGTCTCAATACATTCCCCAGCAAGTGCCATGTAACCAGTGTACCTCTCAAGTGACCTCCTTTGTCTGCGCTGAGAAGATGGTGCTCCCACATTCTCTCTCGCATCTTGCAACAATCTGTTAGCTTCTCTTGTGCACTTCCGTCTGTCTCTGGAAGACTCTTCTTGAGTAGATGTCTCCACTCCTGGAACCTCTGCATGCAGCTGCTCTGCATCAGTCTAAGGCTCCTCCTCCTTAGGAACCAACAGTTCCTCCACAACCTATAGTTGGAGCTCCCTCTCAAGGGAAACTTGCATGGCCTTCTACTCATCAAACTTGAGATCTCTGCAAACCACTATCCTCCGACTGGTAGGTAAGTACACCCGATAGTTGTGAGGTGTATCAGTGTACCCCAAAAATATCCCCAACTCTGTTGTTGCCTCAAGCTTCTTCCGTGCATCCTTTGTCACTTGGCAATATGTCGTTGAGCCAAAGATCCTGAAGTAACCCACATCTGGTCTCTTACCGGAGAAAGCTTCCTCTGGTGTCTTCATCCCAAGTATGCGATGTGGGCTTCTATTCTGCAAATAGACCGTTGTGTTGCATGCCTCAGCCCACAAGTGAAGTGGTAGGCCTTGGTCATGCAGCATTGCCCGTGCTACCCCTACAATAGTTCTGTTCTTCCTCTCGGCCACCCCATTCTGCTGTGGGTTATGAGGTGCCATCAACTCTCATTTAATTCCTTCCACTGCACATAAGTCCTTAAACTCTTAAGAGACATATTCTCCACCATTGTCGCTTTGCAAGGCCTTGATCTTCTTCCTTGATTGTTTCTCGACCAAAGCTTTGAACTCACAAAACTTTGTGAAAGTTTGGTCCTTCCTCTGCATGAAATAAATCCAGCATTTACGAGAATAGTCATAAACGAAAATCACATAATACCTTTGCTTCGTTGTGGATGTCGTCGAGAATGGTCCACACACATTAGTATGAACTCGCTCTAAGATAGCCTCTGCTCAACTGTCTCAATCATGAAAGGAAGACATGGTGTACTTTCCCAAGGTACAACCTTTGCATGTGTCAACTTGCTCAAGTTTACCTTTAGGAAGTCCTGTAGATATCTGCTGCATATCTTCAAAGCACCATGATGCAAATGGCCCAACTTCCTGTGCCATAATTCGCTAATGTCTTGGCTTTGCACCAATTCTGCTTTCGTACTCAATGCTATACAATCATCTACCTCTAGTTTATAGAGTTTTTTCACCTGAATCCCTATCATCTTGGTCTGACCCATGGCTATGTGTCTTAGGAACACCTTTCCTTTACTAAAGACAACATCGTAGCCTTTGTCCTCCAACATCGTGACTGATACCAAGTTCTTCTTCAGTCCAGGCACATACTTCACATCTGTCAAGGTGATAGGAGCTCCATGCTCCCTCTGAAAAGCAACTGTGCCCACTCCTGAAACACTATACCTTCCATCGTCACCCATCTCTATGCACATCTTGAGGTCTTTCTCCTCCAAGGCACTGAATAAATTTTTATCACCGGTCATGTGGAATGAGGCTCCACTGTCAAGATACCAAACACAACCCATCATCGATGACACCATGCATGCGATGAGGGTAAAGTCCATTTCGAACTGAGAGGCTAATGCCTCACCTTCCGATCTTTCCGAGGATCCCTTCTTGGACTTCTTCAATGAGAAATTAGTCGCATAATGTCCCATCTTGTGACAATTAAAGAATCTCACTTTAGACATGTCACCATTCTTCCCTCCATGAGAAGAATTCGATTTGAAATGGGAAGCCTTCCCCTTCCCTTTTCTTGCCTTGCTAAGGCCAGATTTTCTTCATCATCATTCTTGGATGAAGAACCATCTTATGTGCTCCTCCTAATCTCCTCCTGCATAAGATCCGATCACAGATGTTCCCAATCCGGTAGTTTCTCCCTTCCATTCATAGAGTCCTGGTAGCTATTCCAACTCTTTGCAAGGCCAAGGAGAGCGAAGCTCACCATATCATCATCGGCAGTAGTCATTCCCACACTGCTAAGCTCATCTCTGCAGGTGGGGATCTTGTTCAATAGTATCACCCTTCTCCATCTTGATTCTTCGAAGCTTAACCTTGAGCGCCAATTTCCTATGGTCATTCCTATTCTTGTAGAGGTCCTTCAATGTCTTCCACATTGAAAATGGAGTATCCTTCCCATGGAAACTCAAGACAATATAGTCTCGAACTCCGTCAAGGATGATCCATGTCGCCTTCACCACACACTTCTTCCACTCAGCCAACTCTTGTGCATTAGTTGAAGCTGGCTTTGGGATTTCTTGATCAATGAATTCCTTCAAGCCATTATCTTCTAATATAGCCTCCATTCTATCTTTCCATGCTATGTATTCGAGCTACCTTCCAAGGCATACTCGAGTCTCAAGCCATAGAACGCCATTGGCCAACCTTGAAGTATGATATGAATTCGATTTGCACCTGCAACCTCGAATTTCAAACTTTGAATTCTCTTCTCAGTATATTGTTCACGACACTGATACCATGTAGAAATTTTCTACAAATCTAGCTCTGATACCATGTAGAAATTTTCTACAAACCGGGCTCTGATACCATGTAGAAAATCTGTGATAGCTTAACCCGATAATGCAATATAAATCAAAGTAGAATACTATAACCTACCTCTACTATCAATTTGCAGAAGCTTAAAGAATGAGCTGAACAATATAACCAGAAGAAGAAGAATCAATTGCACAATACACATGAAAATACTTTTTGGAAAGCCACATCTAAAAACCCCACTATCTGTATTATCATACAAGGTGGAAATACATAGGAATTACACAAAGCCTTAGCTCTCACTGCTAGCCAGCTCTCAGTACAAACCTCACAGATGCTCACAAGCAATCTTGGCTTCTCTCAAGCCTTCCTCTCTGCCCTCAAAGCTCCTATTTCCTTGCATTGTTCCTCTGGGATGATTCTCCTTGAACCAAGTGGAACACTCTTTCACACACTGTCAGAACTGCGCAATCCTCAAGGAAAGATGCCTTGACTGCATGCATGAATTTTTTTTATAAGAAAACACATGCAATTGATAGTACACTGTCCTTGTCTTTAATCTCAATTGGGTCTTTCTCGAAATAGACATGCATGAGTTTCTGATGAGGGAATATTCAATTAACTGGAGTACACTAGTTGAGTGCATGCATGCATCAACTGACTGTTAACTCTCTATTAGTTCCTCAAACAATTTGGAACTAATTTAACTGGACTTAACTCAATAAACTGAGCTAACTAATTACAACTCAAATATAACTCAATCTTATCTCCTTAATTTAAGGGATAACTCTTGCATGACTTCAGAAAGACTTCTAACTTGAATTTCTCAAACTAATTAACTTAGAATAAATTAATCAATTATTTCCATGTAGCTATTAAGACTAAATTCGATTTTAATTCACAATTGAATTCAAGGACAAATTAAATTGGAATATTCTTGTTGCCATATTTCAACATGAATAGATGAAGCAACATATGACCTATATTCTTATCTATCATAAATCAATGAACCATCTTAGTTTACATGCATGCTCAACATTGCAGATGTCAAAATCATTTTAGATCTATGATTAGGTGCAACAAACTCCTATATTGCTACTATTTGTTGTAGTAGCAACCTATTGACAATTTTTGTGGTCCTATAGCGAAGAGCTCCTCTCTTTGTCAAATTGAAGTCTAAACAATTATCTTAACATCCTCTAATTATAAGAGGTCAATGTGTTGATGATTTATATTTTGATTATTTCCTTTTCTCTTTCTACTTATTTGTTTGTCAACTACCATGTATGGCTTCTACACACTATTGAATGGGTATGTATTTATGACATACAAATGTACTTCAACTGTTGTAGCATCTTAATTTTCTCTAATGAGCTTTATAACCTTTGAAACCCATAATGGGTAACCATGTGGATCTCTAGTCGCTAATACTGCAACCATGCACGTGATCTTCTAGAACTAATATACATTTCTCTTTCCTTTAATTGTGAAGATTTAAGAATACCTTGAGATTATTGTTGTTCAATAATGTTTTCTTTACTCATATTCATTTGGTATCATTTATGGCAAAATAAATGGAATCTTCAAAAATCTATCTCCATTTCTTGAGCTTGAAATTATGTCAATTTGATCATTGGAAAAGGACTTCCACCAAATAAAATCAACAACATCAAATACTAATATCTATCTTTAATATATTGTTTTAATTTATTCCAACATTCAAAATAATATATATCTCTATGATGCCTTCCCGTATTATAGATTTTGATAATTTATTGCAATAAAAACAACTTTAATGCAATTATTCGATGAGTTGTGTTGGACCTCCAAAATAGGTAAAACATAAGGCCCATCTAACAACTCTTAGGAACATAAAGATTATATTAAACCTAACTTTTTACACTTAGTGACACACTTTCCTAGCTTCATGAGTTCTTAGGAGAGTTAATGAGGCTTTTCATACTTTATGTGCCTAACATAATTATTGTGCGAGAATTTGAAGAGATTTTGCACAAATTTTAATGAGATATAGCTAGAGATATTTTTGGAACTTGTTCCCTATGATAGGGGAGTCTCAACTTGGTTAGTTGAAGGATTTTAATGCCCCTTCGCACTACTACAAGGTGACCTAAGAAGCAAGATTCCTTTTTCTAGGGATTTTTGGAGGGAAATGTAGTTCTCCCCTCAAGGAGGCTACCCCCTACTCATTGTATATAAAAGAAGCTTGAGTAGCCTAGTAGAATAGTGTAGAGAAGTTTATGAAGCATAGATAAAAGTCTATATTAGTGTTTTCAACAAGTTTTCTAACTATGCAATGTACAAGCAATTTATTTAGTTAATGAAAGTGAAATATGATTTTAGCTCCTAGTTCATCATTCCTCTGAGGGTTTGGAGCTTCCTTAGATTATGGACACCCCAAGGTGCTTCACATAGGGGATTCACTCAATAAACCTCTGACATATCACGTTCTTTCATGACATACTAAACACTACCCTTAATTTGACTACATATTCAAAAATACCTCTAAAAATCACATGATTTATCCCCCTACCAATCGAAACCCAATATACATTCTCAATTTAGAAAACCCCTACATTCACTAGATATTATAGGTATCCATTTTTTTCATTAACTTTGAACTCCATTTTTTATACATTCCAATATAAAAGCCCTTTACCCTTATTATATGTTCAATATATTATGTCATTTTTCCTCAATATATATCCCCTAATATGAATGCTCGTGGTATGGTATTTCTCCCCCAGTGAATCCCCCATTGTGATCCAAATCCCTCTTGTACTATTTTTTTAATGCATTTACCCACTTTTGAAAAGTATTTATGAAAGTCATTTTTGTTTATAGCATTCATGCATGGTTAACAAGGGATTTTTCATGAATAGTCTTTTCTTGTAGGTTATTTGAGCACTTGATGAAGATAGTTGTAGTAGTTACAATAACTAAACAACATTTTCACTTTGCACTTAATTCATTCCCTTTACTTATATTTACTTATTATTCATTGTTCTTTGTTTATTATTTCCTACACTGTAACATGTTTTGCAACTACATGAAACCCACATATTTGAGTTTTTGTAGTTTAAACTTGCAACAAGATGTCTTAATGCTTTGGAATTTTATTTTTTTTATCATTTTCCAACTTCTCCATACCATCTTTTCTTCTCCAACTTGGATTTTTCTTGTTTACTTTCTTGTTGGGCTATCTCTTGTAGAAAAACAAGAACTCTTGTAGTTGTTGTTAACCAACCTTCCTATCTCACTCATATCTGCAATAAACTCATGATTTTTTTGCTTTGATATATTACTACACTCTTGGAACCCTGATAATGGAACTTGGAGGTAGATATACCATATATATGATTTCATTGGTTTGGTTTAGAAATCTTCTTGTTCTACAAATTAGGGTTTATGGTTTACATGCTTTCATTTCAGCGACATGTTTTCCTTTCCTTGCAAGATAGCATGGAGTTGTGTAAGTGTGCTTTCATTTCATCGAACATAGTGTACAAGTGTACAAGTGTTCCATCCTTTATTCTAAGTAGCTTTCATTTTCATGCCATTTTCCTTTCATCAAGTTATTTCCCGCAATTATAATCTTCTTTTAGAATAGATTGATAAACTTGGTCTTTGTACATCTAGCTTTCATTTTAATATTTCCACCCACATAAGAATTCATGAGAGAAGGAAATAGTGCATATTGTGCATATAATGTTGTCTCCTCTTAATTTTGTATGAATCCCATGCTGAAAATTAAAGATAATACCCTTAGGAGTTGAAGCATTGTTATTGTAATACCAAGGTCCTCAATTTTTGGCACAGTTTCCATAGAGGTGTCATAGTATGTACTGCCTTTTACTTTAGTTGATTTTTTGTTTAGTTCATTTCATATCTTGCAAAAGAAAAAAATCTCATTGGCATCTTCTTTTCAAAAACAAAAAACAAAAAAAAAACAAATACAAAAAAAAAGAACATTCTTTTCTTTTATGCCTCGAAGAATTAGGGATTAAATAGGAAAATTCTTACCAAAAACCCCCACTTGCACTAGTAGCCATCCATTTTTAGTTGATTGTGAGCCTTCTACTGTATCCATAGGGACCTTTGAGGCCCTTTATGGTGATCAAGTGAGGATAGTTGAGGATCTTGTAGAAGGAGAAAGATTACAAAGGATATTGACACTTTCATGTTTGAGTTTGTTGTAATATGTAGGACTACTGAGATGAGGAACAAGTTCCACATTTAGTGAATGGATATTAGTTGAAAAGTTTCAAAAAATACTCTCTCAAGGGATGAGTTTAAAATTAAATAAGGAATTGAATCTAATTGAGAGAATTAGGTCTCCTAATTCATTTAGTCCCTGACCAACAAAAAAAAAGTAAATAAAATAAAAAGAAAAGAAAAATAACCTCAAGCGAAAACCTCTTTGAGGAACTTTAGGCAGAATCACTAACTGAAAACCTTTATGAGGAAATTTATAACTCTGAAGAAGAAGAAGAAGAAGAAGAAGAAGAAGAAGAAATGCAAAAAATAAGAAGTCTAGGTGAAAACCTCTTCCAAGGCACCCATAACAGGCTCACTGGCTAAAATTTGAGCCATGAGGCTATTGGTAAGCACACAAAAGAAGAAAAAAAATAAATGATGAAAAAAAGAAAAAAAAGAAGGGAAAAATAAAACAAAAAAAATGAAAGATAAAAAAAATTTGTCCCACCTTGATTCGTGTGCAGGTACCGTGGAAAAGAAACAAAAGAGGTTGAACAATTCAACTTGCATGCTCGGTCCAAGCCATCAACCCAAGCACCCCAAAAAGGCCCAGGTGGCATCCCTGCACCATTTTCTACTTTCTTTCATCATCCATCAAATTAGACTTCAATCACCATGTCCTTCTTATATATATATATATTCATTTTCTTTGAATTGTTACAGGAAAGTATTATATTGCTACTGGAAATCCCAATTATGAGAAAAAAAACTACATAATAAGAATTTCTTTAGCATCTAGGTTAGAGAAAGACACCAAGAAAATTGTAGCACTTAGCTCTTTCATCATCATGCATCATCACCTACTTTCTCCCCTACGTTTCAACAATTTTCACACTGAAAGAGTTCAGTTTCTTCATTTTTTCCACCATAGTCACAATAAAGGCCCTATCCATCAACATTACCTGCTTCTCCATAAACTATCAAGTATACCTACTAATTCAGAATTATTTTTGAGTGAGCATGAGGGACCTTTGTGACTACTACATGAGACTATTCATTCTTGTAGTAGACTACAAAAATGCTATAGGATCAAGTTCTGGAACAACATAAGTACTCCTAAAGAATTCCACACCCTCAAAAAAATATTAGCAACTCCATATCAACAATATCTATATGAAACTCACTCCAACTTTGGTAAAAGATGCTTGGGAAGCTACAAGATCACCTATAGACTACGACAAGACTTCCTGTTCACCACACAACATAATGAAAGGTAAGCATAAGGTATGGGAATCTCTAACATTGACCTAGTGAATTCATTTTAGTATAGGAGAAAACATTGTTTATGCAAAAGGAATGGTTTAAATAACTAGCCAAATTAGCAACAGTATTGGTTAGATTAGAAATCAACCTTCACTTTATCTAAAGTTGTTCCCATATGTGGAAAAACAAATGATAGAAATTGACTATCCTTTAAAAAGTTAGGAATCACCATTAATGATGATCAACTGAGGTGGATATATGACCAACATGAGTTTATGAGGGTAGGTGGGTTCCTTCTCCACCCCCCAAACTCATCTCAAATTAACTAAAATTTGGCTCAAATTCATCACCTGGCTTCCATTTAATGTTGTGCATGCAAATAAATGTTAAAGAGCCAACAAAAATAGTGTTATTGATACAAGAATAAGCTACAAGTTATAGGGTTTAGGTTACAAAGCTACATGAATTAGATTACAGAACACTATAGGAGATAGAGGATTTGATACAGGAATACAAAGTGCCATTGAAATCACTCATAGAGAGCTTTGAGTAGGTCAAAAGTGGTTGGTAATCGCAGAAAAAATTTACATTTAAATTTTTTCCACCAGCTTGTCTTACATTTGGAACCAACCTGTTAGTTAATTACTAAACATTTCCAGTCAAATTTTTAGATTTTCTATACCAAAATTATGAATAAATGGAAAAGAGGGTTTATCAATATCCATACATATTGCTTGGCCTAATTGTGGAGATATAAGGATAATTTGTATTTTTTTTACAATTTTAGTTGAGGTTGTGTGTTTTTATAGTTGAAAAAAATAGAGTATCCTACTGCTTCAGGAAAGTCTATATCCTTTAGAAACATAAGAATAATTTTTCTTGTGATTAAAAAACATGTCAAAATTTTTGAAATCAAGCCCCCACGTAGTGAACATTTCAAAGAAGAGGCACGTGGAGGCCATCCTCCACTTTGACGATAATTTCATATTGTTAGGGGAGGAGAGCTCAAAATCTTGCCAAATAAGATAGAAACATTTCCCCATAGCATGAAAACCAGAGAATACCACTCTCCTGACTTGTTAGAGAAATCACTATCCAAGACTCTTTTATATAAAAGGATTATCCAAAGAGCTGAATTCCAATGGATTGGGTTTAGGTTTAGTCCACCCTTGTTGTTGGGGCTCCAAGAACATCAGAGTTAGAAAGAAGAATCTAAAGAATGACAAATCCTAGAAGAAAATGCAGATAGAACCACTTCTAGCTTAGCTTGGGATGTCAAGTAGGATATTAGAGAGATAAAAGAGAAAGCGTAGAAGAGAGAAGAAGACTAAGTTTCTAAAAGGGTGAGCAATAGTTCCAGTAGTGGGGTATGATGGCCCCCCAAAATAGACAAACATAAGGGCCACCTAACCACTCATAGACACATAAAGGCTATATTAAACCTACCTTTTTGCACTTAAAGGCACACTTTCCTAGCTTAATGAGTTCTTAGGAGATCCAATGAATTTTTTCATACTTTATGTTCCTAACATGATTATTGTGCAGGATTTTGAAGATATTTTGCATATATTTCCAAGAGATCTAGCTAGATAAATTTGTAGGCCTTGTTCCCTATGGCAACAAAACTTCAAATCAACTAGATAAGGGAGTTTAATTCCCTTTACTACTATTGTGAGGTGACCTAAGAAGAAAGTTCCATTTTTCTAGGGATTTTTGAAGGGAAATGTAGTTCTCCCCTTAAGGAGGATGCCCCCTACTCATTGTATATATAAGAGGATTCAATAGCCCAGTAGAACAATGTATAGAAGTGTGTAAATCATAGATAAATGTATAGATTAGTTTTTTCAACAATCTTTGTAATGATGCAATGTACTTGAGAATTTTTTTAGTTTAATGGAAATGATATCTGATTTTAGCTCTTAGATTGCCATTCCTTTAAGGGTTTAGAGCTTCCTTGGGTTAGGGCCCACCCCAAGATGCTCCAAATCCATCTTGTATTATTTTTATTATCCATCTGTTCACTTTTACAAATTATTTGTGAAATTCATTTATGTTTATAATATCCATCCGTGGTTAACTAGGCATTTTTTATGAATAGTATTTTCTTGCAAGTTTTTGAGAACTTGGTGATAATAGTTGCATTAGCTACGCTAGTTAAATGAAAATTTTACTTTTCACTTAGTTCATTCTCTTTGTTGTTGTTTATTTGCTATTCATTGTTCATTGTTTACTGTTTCCTACATTGTAACATTTTTTCAGCTACATGAAACCCACATATTTCTTTTTCTAGTTTAAACTTGCACCCATATGTCTTGATTCTTTGAACATGTTTACTTTATTATTTTCCAACTTCTCCATGCGTTCTGTTAGAGCTTAGATTGACCTCAGGCTGAAAGAAGGCAATCCTAGGATAACCACAAACCGAGCTTAACCTGGTAGCTAGCCCTACCAGATCGGGAGAGGGCTCTCTCCTTTTGAATCTCAATCAAGATAACTGGATCAGATATGGATTTTAGGCTAGGCATAGTAGCTCTAGGGTTTTTGAATTGTTTTTTTGGTTTTGTTGCTGGATCAAATGGAGCAACAACTTTGGGTCCAGGAAATCAAGTCAGGATGCAGGGTGTTCTATGGGGCAAGGTAGCTAGGTGTTTTGGCACTTGAAATTGAGTGAGATGAGAGGTCTAAGACTGGTGAGGAGCTGAGGAGGGCATGCAAAGATCATGTATCCTTATCAAACAGTAGAAAACATCAAAAACTGAATGGTTTCCCAAGGCAGAGCACTGTAAACAATGAATTCTACCTATCTATCTTGATATCATTTAGCTAGAAGCAATGAATTAGATTGTGGCACACACAAAACATGAGAAAAAACTGATAACAGAAGAAGAAACTATGCAAAAACACCATACCACAAGTATCCCATAAAAATAGCTGCAAATCTTGGTTTATTTCCTTGCCAAACTATTGATAAAGGTGTACAATGTAGCTTAGAGGATCCAAGAGAGTCCAACCTTTGCTAATGACAGAAAAAATGCATAATATAGACATCAAACCACCTATTCTAGCCATCATGGGTCTAAACCAAGAGAAAAGGAGTTGTTACAACCATTTCCAAACAGGGACTAGGAATATAGGTAGTGGAACAACTTGCCTCTATATGCATGGTAACTGATTCATTGACCACCAAAACACCTTAAACTGATGAATCTACCCTCTAAGATCATTTCACTATTATATTTACATACCAAAGCATTAATTACAATCATAAAATAATCCATGAAGAAAGAGAAAATCAACTCGAAGTGAAAGTAGGCGAAATTTGATTTTTTGGCAAACTGGCCCAATGCCCAGCGCCACTGGCCAGATGTGCAGCGCTGCTTTCCACCCACTTTTGGAGTCCTTCCCCTTAGCCAAATTGAGCCCAAGATAGCTCATTGGAAAGGTATTCCTGTCTAGTTTCTGGAACATCTTGAATTTTTGCATTTGGAGGTCATTTCCCCCCTCAAAAGTGAAATATCCCAAGGCTGCTTCTGTGTATCCAAAAAGAGGCAGAGAGGTCATTTTTTGGTAGTTTTTTGACCTGTTGGTGACCTAGTTTTGCCCCAAAATCGCTGAAATTTTCTGGGTTTTATGCTCTCATCATGCTGAATCCAAATATATAAGCCTTTCCTCCAAAAAGTGCTCCAAGGAAAAGCGAAGCACCAGTGGCGCTGTCCATCTAGGCCAATTTCCTGTTTTCAAAATTTCAAAATTTGAAAAAGACGAAAAATCATCAAAACTTGCCCATATTTGGTATGGCACACCACCATTAGTTGCTTTGATGGGCTAGTGAGGCTTTAGCCAACATTTTCAACTTATCTTGCTCCTTTTTGCTCTTTAAAGCCTTCCTCAACCTAGCTTTAAGTTTCCTGATCCTCATGTTAGATATTTTGTTGTGGGTCAAGTAATGGTAGGCCATGTGGCGAAACATCTTCTTATCCCTGTTGGCCTTCTCAATCAGCCTCTAAAGATGTATGTTGACCCTCTCAAGACAAATTTCCCTAGCATTCTCAATTTCTTTAGCCTTTTGTCTTTTTGCTTTGCCTCTTCGCTTCCTAGTCACTTGGCCTCTTTGCATCTTTGTTTTCAGTATCTCAAGCTCCATGAGATCTTGTTTGTCACTCATCTGTTTGTTTTCCTGTTCCTGGAGGAATTTACAGGGTAAGTTCCTCAGAAAGAATACCAAAAGGACACCGCTCACAACCAGATCACAGATCAATACACCAGTATTTTTGACGTAGTTAAAACCCTCAAAGAGGGAAACAGTCCACGGCCTGTCCCAACGTGGGTACTACAGGCAATTTATTAATCAAAGAATGAAAATTTACATAAGCTTCTCTCATGCACGGATTACCCGAACAATGACCCTCCATGCGCTTTAAATATAACTCATGGACCAATCGAGTGTCAAGCCACAGATCAAGTGTCGGTAATACCGAGGAGAGAGTGAACCGTCAGATCACTACATATCGTGACCGTCGGATTGTAAGTTACAAAATGTACAATGGTAAAGAAAGACACTTTACCTAACTCTATACCTAACTCTATACTAGACCAAGTTGAACTTAAGTATATCCTATGTGTCGGAATATCCTAACATCCCCCCTTGAGAACAACTTGGGATAGGATTAAAGGATTTACAAATATGACAAAATAGGAGAAGGAAGGAGGCACTAGAGCCTATCCCCCCTTAGTGACAACTTCCTGAACTCCAAGCATATATCGAAGTTTAGTGAACTTCGCCTCTGTGAGAGCCTTTGTGAAGATGTCTGCAACCTGATCATCTGTTGAACAATATTGCACTTCAAGAACATGGTCATGAATGAGCTTTCTGATGAAGTGCATGTGTAGTTCAATGTGTTTGCTGCGCTGATGCTGGACTGGATCTTTGCATAGCTGAATGGCACTTTGATTATCACACCAAAGTGTGGTTGGATGCTGCTGCTCAAAGCCAAACTCTGATAGGATCTGACGAAGCCACAAGGCTTCCTTACTAGCTTCCATGGCACCACGATACTCTGCTTCTGCTGACGAAAGAGAAATGGCAGCCTGTTTCTTACAAGCCCATGTAATAGGTCCTGAACCAAGAGTGAAGACATAACCGGCAGTAGACTTCCGATCATCAGGGTCACCAGCCCAATCAGAATTAGTGAAACCAACTAATAGAGGAGCTGCTTTGGCACTGTAATGAATCCCAAACTATACTGTACCTCGAACATAACGAAGTATTCTTTTGGATGTTTTCCAATGAATTTCACGGGGGTTTTGCATAAAACGAGCAACAAGGCCAACAACAAAGGAAAGATCAGGACGAGTATGGGTTAAATACAAGAGTTTTCCTACAAGTTGACGGTATAAGGTAGCATCAACTTCAGGAGAAGTACAAGAGACTGAAAGTTTGACTCCAGACTGAAAGGGAGAAGGGGCTGGCTTACAGTCTTCCATGTGAAAATGACAAAGAATATCACAAGCATACTTGGACTGGGAAAGGGAAATACCCTCCTTGGATTGCAAGACTTGAAGACCGAGAAAATAGTGTAAGTGTCCTAAGTCTGTCATTTCAAATTTCCTTTTGAGGCTAGACTTCACATGGTTTATAAGGTTGGGATCACTACCAGTAAGGATAAGATCATCAACATAAAGAACAAGGATGATAAGAGAGTTGCCCACTTTCTTGGTGTAGACAGTATTGTCAGAATGACACCTAGAAAAGCCAGATTCTAAAAGAAAGCTATCCATTTTGGCATACCAAGCCCGAGGAGCTTGCTTGAGACCATAAAGGGATTTCTTAAGTCGACAGACAAGGCTGGAGTCTATTTGTATGAAGCCAATGGGTTGTTCCATATAGATTTCTTCCTGCAAGTCCCCATGCAAGAAGGCAGATTTAACATCCATCTGATGGACTTCCCATTTTAAAGAGGCAGCAAGGGAAAGAACAAGGCGGATAGAGTTCATTTTGGCAACAGGGGAGAAGGTTTCAGTGTAGTCAATGCCTTCAACCTATGAAAAACCCTTAGCAACAAGACGAGCTTTATGTTTATCAACTTTCCCATCTGGTCCATACTTGGTTCTGTAAACCCATTTACATCTAACAAGTTTGCGTCCCTTTGGTATAGGAACAAGATCCCATGTATCATTTGTCAACAATGAATGATATTCTTCATTCATAGCTGCTTCCCAATGGGGATGGCCTGAAGCTTCTGCAAAAGTGTCAGGATCATGATTTACTGGAGCTTGAGCCAGTAAAGAAGAGGCTCTTTCAAACTGAGAACGTGTACGTCGCTGATCTGTAGGATCACCGGCAAGATCACCTACTGCATCCCGAGTAGCACGGACCCATCTTGGAAGTTGAGGATCCTGAGAAGGTGGGGGAGGATTATCATCCTCACTTTCATCATCTGAAGAAGAAATGTTTTCAAAAGTAGAAGAGATAGGAAGAGGTGGCACATCCGCCAGACTAGGCTCGCGGGCCGATTTATTTTCATCAAATTTTACATCTCTTCTAATGATAACATTTTTGGACTTAAATGGAATAAGTCTATAACCTTTTACATCTTCAGAATATCCAACAAAAGTACATTTCTCACTCTTAGGTTCTAAAGCTTTATGCTTTTCATCTGGAATATGGGCCCATGCTTCACTTCCAAAAACACGAAAGTGACTTACATCTGGTTTAATGGAACTCCAAGCTTCTTCTGGAGTGATATTTTGTAGAACCTTAGTAGGAGTGCGATTGATTATATAATTTGCACAATTAATTGCTTCGGCCCAAAAACTAAGACTGAGTCCTTTAGATTGCAGCATACAATTAGCCATTTCCTTTAAGGTGCGATTTTTCCTTTCAGCTACACCATTTTGTTGTGGAGTGTATGGAACAGTATGTTGCATTTGAATTCCATTTTCGGTGCAAAAGTTGATGAATGTGTTTTTAACATATTCTCCACCATTATCAGTTCTTAGCTTAAGAATTTGATGTCCAGATTGTTTTTCAACAAAGGCTTTGAAGGCCAAAAATGTGTTAAATACTTCGCTCTTGAGTTTTAAGAAGTATACCCAAGTGCGTCTGGAGAAATCATCAATGAAAGTTAAGAAATACTTGCAGCCAGAGAATGAAGCAACATGAAGTGGACCACATAAATCACTGTGCACAAGCTGTAAAGGGGCTGAGGCGTGCCAAGAGGCACGTTTTTCAAAACTGTCCCGATGATGTTTTCCGAGTACACATCCGGAACAAACACCATCTCTACAAGATACCATAGGAAGACCTGTCACCATATTTTCTTTACATAGATGCTGAAGGGAGTGATAGTTTAAGTGACCAAATCGCTCATGCCAAAGTTTGCTCACTTCATCATTATGAGCAACAAATACTGAGGGAAGATTTGATGACCCAAAGTTGTGAAACTTATACAACCTTGTGGAATCATCAGTAATACCAGTAGCTAGAATCTGTTTAGGATCTCTTAGATCCTTGATTACAACATCATGAGGTGAAAACTCAACAATTTTACCTTCACCTGAATGCGTTATCTGATATACAGATAGAAGGTTGCAGGATAAGGTTGGAACACATAATACATCATTAAACTGACCATTGTCTAGATGAACAGTTCGAGTCCCTACAACATTAAGAGATCTATCATCACCAACATATATATTTTTGGTGTTACAATCATTTAAAGAAGAAAACATGGCTTGGTTTTTGGCCATGTGATAAGAGGCCCCAGAATCAATGAGCCACTCATGAGAAGGAGAAGAAGAAGATATATTTAATGCATAACCAGACTGAGATGATTGAGAACGACATGCAGAAAGTGCCATTCCGGAAGTTGAAGTTGAAGTATGCTCCACATGGATGTTATGTTTCTTCATTGCGGCTTCCAAGGCTTCCATCTTCTTAAAGCATTTAGATTCTAAGTGGCCATCTCGATTACAAAAGTTACAATGTCTATCAGTCTTCTTCCATTTGTTTTTATTTGTCTTATCATTTTGCTGAAATGATCTTTCATTTTGAGGCTGAGTTTGCTTAGGACCCTGTTTGGTTTAGGACCATTCTTTTTAGGATATGACTTCTTAGGATTCTTTGAATTTGGTTGCTACTGGGCGGCTAACGCTTTCTTGGAAGAGTTTCCAAGATTAAGAAGACCAAGGTGTAAGAGTTTTTCTTGTTCTCTTATTAAGGAATCACAAAAGGAGTCAAAGGAAGGGGCCTTGTAGTCTTTTCCTTGACAAATGAAAGCTTCCCTTGTAGAATGGAAAGTGGAAACAAATACAGAGTAGGCTGGTCCCAACTTAGTAAGGATGGAATAAATAAGGTTACCATCTTCTTTCTTAACCTTAACACCTTCTAAGAGATATCTAAGGGTCTTGAATTTGGACAAGAAATCTTCAATGCAAGAAAAATTATTAGGATCCAAAGTAAGCAACTCATTTTCAAGTTGATGGGCTCTAATTTCATTTTTAATCCCAAAACTTTAGCGATTTTTTCCAATGCTTCATGAGGAGTCTCAAGTTCTGCAATATGGAATCTAAGATCAGGAGAAATAGACATCCCTATCAAACCACGTGCTTGATCTTGTCTATTTTCCTATTTTGCAGCCTTGTCTTCATCGTTTGGTTTCTTCTCTTGGTCTGTGGCTATTCTGTAGAGACCTTTACTTCTAAGTAAATCTTCCATGTAGGCTACCCATTGGAAGTAGTTAGTGCTGTCAAGAGTGACTTGGCATGAAATTTCCATTTTAAAACAAACTGAAGGTGAAGATGCTGAAAGTAAGTGTTCCAATGGATAGATCTCGAAAAAATAGGCGGTTTTAAAAAAAACGGCTCTGAAAAAGGCGTCCGGATGAAGAAGTTATGGCTTTTTGAAAAACAATTGTTGAAGTTGTTGGCAAAGTGCGCGAATGTGTGGGAATGAAAAAATCCGCCCCCACAAAATGGAGACTTGAACCCAAGACCTCTACTCTCTTAAAATAGCTTTGAACCAATTGATCTATACAAAAAATTTGAGAGAGAGAGAGAGAGAGAGAGAGAGAGAGAGGGGGGGGGGGCTTGGTTTGCGTGCTTGCCTTGAGAAAGCTCTTTTTCCCTACAAAACACAAAACACAAAACCCAACATGAATATGCAAAGAAAAACGAACCTTGCGGCTCGAAGTTAGCTTTAGCCAAAAAACTAGATATTTTTTTTAAAAAATCTCAAAGTTAGCTTTAGCCGAAAAACTAAATATTTTTCTCAATGTTTCTGATTTTCCGAGATCACACTAAGGTGCAGGGAAAAGAGCATACGCATGAGAAAAATCCTTCCTTTCTGTTTCTGATTTGCCCAGATCGCATAGAGTCGCAGGACAAAGAGCATACGCAGAAATGAAAGGTATAGATCCGGTTAAAAAAAAGGGCTAAATAAACCGAAATCGAAATAAGCAGAGAGAAAATAACAGTAAAGTGCAAAAACACTGTATACCTCCCGATCTGAAAAATGACGTAGCTAGGGCTACCGGAAACCTTTTCGCGTGAAACGAAAGGGGTTCCTCACTGGAACAGATGCTCCGAACGCAACAGAGTAGTCCTCTCGGCCCGAGAGCAGTCAGAAACAGTAGATCTAGGAAACGACAGCCGCGTGCAGTTCTACCGGCTTCAGATTTGGATCACCAACGGACGCGGCCCTCAAATAGCTCTGATACCATGTAGGAATTTACAGGGTAAGTTCCTCAGAAAGAATACCAAAAGGACACCGCTCACAACCAGATCACAGATAATACACCAGTATTTTTGACGTGGTTAAAACCCTCAAAGAGGGAAACAGTCCACGGCCTGTCCCAACGTGGGTACTACATGCAATTTATTAATCAAAGAATGAAAATTTACGTAAGCTTCTCTCATGCATGGATTACCCGAACAATGACCCTCCGTGCACTTTAAATACAACTCATGGACCAATCGGGTGTCAAGCCACGGATCAAGTGTCGGTAATACCGAGGAGAGAGTGAACCGTCGGATCACTACATATCGTGACCGTCGGATTGTAAGTTACAAAATGTACAACGGTAAAGAAAGACACTTTTCCTAACTCTATACCTAACTCTATACTAGACCAAGTTGAACTTAACTATATCCTATGTGTCGGAATATCCTAACAGTTCCAAGTACTTAATGACAAACTTGGCTCTCTCAAGGTTATCTGACAAAACTTGAATTTGAGCCTCCCTCTCTTGAATAATAATGTCCTTGACAGTTTCTTCATCTTGATCTTCTAGGTCAATGATATCATCTCCATGATGAGTAAAATGCTACTATGGCTCCTCATGCTCAATGAGATTAAAATCTCTTTCTTGCTCATCACTAACATCCTTCTCTTGCATCTTTTTCTTGCCCTTACTTTTGCCCTTGCTTTGCTGCTCAACCTGTACTTATTTTGTTGAAGAAGAAGGCAAAGCCCCTTCCACACCTTGTGGATATAGAATTGTCCTGTGGCCCGATGATGAAGGCAATACCCTTTCCACACCTAGTGGAGATAATACTCACCTAGAAGCTACAAAAAGTTCCCTAGTGCCCCTCTTATAAGTCACAAACACTGGCACTCCAACAGTTTCAGTGTCTTTGACCTTTTCATGTCGTGAAAGTCCACCTTCTTCATGATGTACTGATGAAAATATTTGTGGGCCTTTGAACATCTCATGAGAAATGAAAGTCTCCCATGGCATGTTAAGAAGGTTCAGCTGATGTAGAACAATGATTTTAATTAAAGAATAATGGAAAATGCTATTCAACTGCTGGGGCTATGGCTTCCTCTTTACAATATGTGCCATCTTCTCAATGTTTCTGAACATGAAGTAAGGGATATTAATCATTATTACTCTAGTGAAATGCATCAGAAGTCTAATGTGTAGGCATACAACCGGGAGAACCTACCTTCACAAGTGAAGTACTTGATAATGATTTTCATCAATAGAGCAAACCTATTGTTATCACTCAAATTTTCCTTGAAGTTGTCAGAAGAAGGAAAGGGGTCCGAGGTAACCACAAACAAACTTTTAAGTACAGAGTCTAGCCAATCTGTACTTAGAGAGGGCTCTCTCTTTATGATTTAGCTTTGTTTATGGGATATTAGGCTAGTTATGAAAGCTTAGGGCGTTTTGATTTTTTTTGGTGGTGGAATTCGGGAGCAGATGGGTAGAACAAGATATTTCAGGCCATTGGGCTATGGAGTCAACTGAAGATGGCTTAACTGGATCAGAATGATTCAACAAAGGAGGGCTTCACAGGGCAAGATAACTAAACAAGATACAAATGATAACTTCAAAGGATGAAATGGTCTTGAAAGGGAAGAAGGGAAATTAAGAATCCTTCAACAAGGCCTCAAGATGAGGGAAAGTGGGTGATCACTAACAAAAAGCAATTAAGAATTCTTTGTTAAATGACCACAATGATAAACTAAGAAGTAGGGAGCAATTAAGAATTCCCTACCTATGATAGCTTGGAAGAAAACATTAAGAATATAAACGATTTTAAAGACAGAATGCAGTAAAGCACTTTCTGAAATATACTTTTTCGTTTATCATTCAGATATGAAACAAAAGTGAAATATTTAAACAAGAGAACTGTAAAAACATAAGATATAGAATACTTATTTGTCCCTCATTTGACACAGGAATCCTGTAGAAGTCCTTTTCTTTATTACTTTGTCCAGCCAACCATACAAAAGTTGTTCAATATCACTTTATTCCAAAATAAAGAGTCTACAGAAATGTCTAAGAATCCACCCTAAGTACTTCGAATGAGGAAGTACTTATACAAAAATTTACAACAAAATATATCCTAACTGAGATAGATATATTCTAGGAATACTAAATATATTTTACATGAATATAGAGACATATGGTCTTGAAAATAGAAATTGGAAGTGAACTACTGGCTTGCTATCCCTGTTTTTGTTGAATGCGCTGGAGGCAGGCCCTATGATTGAGCATCTTGTTGTCTTGCCTGTAATTCTGTGTTGGCTGATTGTTTTCATATTTTCACTGATACTCTTTAACCTGTGACTTATACTCTTTACCCGCTTTATCGTCATTCATCTTCTTTTACCAAAATTGACTATGGTAAATAGTTCAATTTAATTTTTACCAAGGTAAATCATAAAATGTCTATCATATCAGTCAACCAGTCATCCCTTGGTATCCTTGTCTGCGTAAGTTTTCTGTAGATTTTATTAGCCTCTGTCTATTTTAAAAAAATTGGCTGTACTGGAAACAAGTGTTTCAGTTCATGCTCAACATAAAAGAGGTTCTCTAAACTGTCATAGAGAACTCTGCCTGTAGGTAATGCTTTGGGTGCAGAGGAACTCGCTTGGCTGTTTGCATACTGATCTAATTTGTCAACATAATCCTCATGCCTCATTAACTTATCATTGATGACTAAAGGACTTGGAAGTCCTTTACTCTGTAAGATGCCAAACTTTTCCATAAATTCATCTATGTCTTCTTGCATGTTCTGACATTTTCTTTCCAGGTTCTGCATTAGAGTTCTTTTTGTCAATAATTTCTTGATTTCTAGGATAGTTCCAATTCTATCCTCAATATTCAGTTGTTCCAATTGATGCTTGTTTCTGCTGTTTAGAAAGTTTATTAACCTGATAGCTTCTTCAGGTTTCCCTCCTAGCTCTTCCTTGGTTTTTTGAATCTCTTGAAGAGAAACTTTGACTAGGTCAATCTGTTAAAAAATGATTTGTATTCATGACCAAACATCATTGATTGATTGAGTGATGTTGGTCCATAATATTTTCCTGATATCTGTTAAAGGATTTTCAAATGTGAGATCCTTTTCCAGTGTTTTTACTTGTTGAGCCAAGCCTTTTTTTTCCTCACTTCTTCAGCAAAATTGATCTTTGACACATCATATTTCTGCTCTAAGGTAACGAATTTTTCCTTTACCTTTTGGAGCTCAGTGACCTGGAGCTTCATTTCCTCCATGGATTTGATCAATTCTTTAGTTCTTTGACTGGAAGTTCCTACCTGTGTTGTACCTGTACCTATACATGTTACTTCAATGGTTTCAGCAATTGCCAAAGGGACATTTGGTGCAAGGGCTGTTGCAAGTGTAGAAGGGATTGCTGTGGAAACCACTGGTACTACATTTTGAGGCTGAGAGGTCAACTCACTCTGCCTTCTTTGTAGTTTTTTTTCTAATTCTTGTTTTGTCTCCCTTAATTGTTCATTTAGCTTGAGGACCAAGTCCATAAGCTCTTCTTCATTCTTCTTTTCAATTACTTCAGCAGTTTGTGGATGCATCAGTGGTGGAAATTTTAGCTGCTTTCTCAAGGTAGCTATATCTTCATTTTTCTTCTTTATTAGGGCCTCTGCAGTTTTTACATCTTTTGGGTTATGGCCCAATCCAATAATCAAATCCTCCAATGATTTGATTCTATTGTCTTTTGCCTGTGAGGAGGCTCTTTCTAACTGTAATTGAGCAGTGGTATTGTTCAGTGAATTTTCCAATCTGTGTGCCATCATGGCCTTGCTTGTCAATGTTGAATAAACCATTTCCCCCGTTTGCTTATGCAATTCTATTTGATCTATGGGGTGAATGTCCTTGGCCAAGACCTCAAAATTAGTTTTGAGGTAGTCTGCAAGTGATTGGGGCTGCTATACTTTAGGCTTTAAAAAGCTCATCTGCATTTTGCCTTCCTTGATGTCATAAGCTGACATCAACCTAGTTTGATTGGTAGGAGCCATCTTCAAATATTGAGTGTAAGCTTGGGCCTTTAGCTGTTCATTTTTGGCCTTTATTTCCTTGAATTTTTCTTTGATGTCTAAGGTCTTGTTAGATGAAGACTTGAAAGATGAAACTTCAATACTTTGCTATCTTTCAAGCTCCTGTCTTTGTGAACTGGAAGGTGTCCCACCTACTGGGAATGTATGCTGACTGTCTTCACCTTCTTTCCTCAATCTCCCTGTTGTTTCTTCCAAAAATTCTTCTTCTGAGTGTGGATTTAGCTTGTGCCTCTTAGCACCAAGCTGGTCTGAAGGACCACTGGTAGGGGTAGCTACTTCCTTTTCTCTTTTTAAGTTCTTTTCCTCATTCAGAGGAGTCTGCAAAAATGGGGGATCTCCCATATTAACTTGAGCCGGATGGGTTTGTGGTTGAGCCCGTTCTTCAGATATTTCAGGTTGCTTTGACATATCTGATTGCCCTGATGCTGGAGTACTAGTTCCCTGTTCTTTCCCATGTGATGATTCTATAAGGGGTGCACTAGTTTCCTGTTAGTGCTTTTGAGAAGTATCTGTGGTAGAGGCACTAGTTCCTGGTGTTGGCTTTTGAGAAGTCCCAACTGGTACCTGTTCAAAAGAGTCCAGGTCAAGTCTCTTTTCTAGGTCTTTCATCACATTTTCTACATTAACCTGATCACTATCCATCTCAACAAGAGTTCCCTCCCTCCATTCATCCATATTTGCATATTGCTCTATTTTAGGGATTTTGTGATGAAAATATGGTGATAACCTATTTTTCATTCTCCTATCACAAATGAAACTATGTGGGTCATATCTCCAACCAAAACTTTTACTTAATTTCAGGTGTTCTAGGATTTCATCTGCTGCTTTGCCTGCTTCTCTATTGTTGTAAGATAAATGGGCCTAGGTGATCCTTAATTCTCAGCTGTGCTTTCTTCTTGGCCTTGGTAAAATGAATTTGATCAGAGTTTATCATTTGCCTATAATATTCCAATGAAAACAACCTCGTAGGAACATATTTTGGTAGTTTGAATGGAGGAAGTTCACAACCATAAACTCTGATCTCTATGTGATTCTGGTACAACTACCAGTTACCTACCTTGTACTATTTGGATAGCTAAAGGATTCTTTTTATTTCATCACTAATCCTAGGAGGAGGATTTCTTGTCAGCATGGTGGTCACTGGGTGGACAAATTGGTCAATGAATTCATTGTATGAATAAGGACAAGCGAAAGAATGGTGGAAAATAAAAGTCCAAAAAATGACTGATCTGGGATTACCCTTTGTGTCAAGTTTATTTACAGAAAATGGGAACTTGTCTGACTGATAGTAAAGGATAAGGTGATATATGAATGTGGAATACTTGAATACTTTTTCATTTTCCAGCCTCATGAATTGGTCATGGATTTTCTCAGCAATGAATGTAGCATAGTTATACTTGACAGTAGGAGGCTGACCAGGGGTAAAAATGGACATTAAAACTAGGGTCAATTCATCCACATATTCACTAGTATTGAAACCCATGACTGCAGCTATCATATCGATTATATTTTTTCCTGTCTGTGTGAAGAAAACTAACGAATAGGGAGGGGGATTTTTGGCTTGATGTTGCTTATCCATAAAAGTCTGGAAAAGGCGACTGAGTTCAGACTGGGACAATTTACATGATTTCTCTAGCAAATCTCCAAGGGAAATGGGGGTGAGGTCTTTACTGGGCTAAAAATGAAGCATCTTATTGATTGAGTTTGCAGTAATTGTGAAGAGAATAGTGTGATTGGGGGACATTACTACTCTGAGGTTGGGATCATAATTGACATGAAACTGATGGATAATGTCAGTGAAAATGCACACAGAGGGGAGAAAGTATATTGGGAGGTTTTATTCCCAAAGTCCTATGGTATCATAGCCATTCAAGTAATTGTCTCGACATTGGAAAAATACTTTCAGGTGGTCTTGGTCGGTATCAAGGTCTTTTATTTGAAAATCTTTATCTCCTAAGGGTAGATAATCCAAATCATGGTGAGGGGTAGTGATAGGTGCTACACTAAAGGCCGCGGGGGTTTCCACTCTGGTTCTTGTGGATTCAGATAGGAAACTGGGTTTTTTATGTGAGATTGGTGAAAAAGAGGGTCTTGGGAAACTTGAATTCTTAATGTAGTAACAAAATTATGGTGAAATTTGGGTTTTTTCCAATTAATTGCATAGGAAACCAAGTATTCATAGAGTTTCTGGACGGAAATTGGTAAATACTTGTTTTTAATGATAGGCAATGGAATGCAGGTTCACTCGGTGTGAATGGCGGACTTGGAGGGGCGTCAACTGCAAGTTTGGAGGTGGCGGATGGTCGGGTGCACGAGCTGGTTGATTTTCAACGTTCAGGTTGCTGCATGCATGCGTTCGTAGAATAGGACGACAAACTGATTATCTTTGTTTTTTATGCAAAGTCAACTTTTGGCGGGTTCAGAATTTGGACAGGTGGCGTCAGTGGGAAAAATATTTGATGTTTTTTCAGTAGCGGGAGGCAATAAGCGGTTTTCATCACACCACTAATGGAGGGGAGGCGGTATTTGGGTGCGACCGCGCGATTCCATACGATGATCAACACATGGCGATGGCACTGTTCAGAAAAACACTCGCTAAAGTTCGGCTGTGGAGGCCCATGCGATATGCATGACAACCGTCAGATCTATGGGGTCTAATCGGACGGCTATCGAGGAGGTGAGATGGTGGAAGTTTAATGGAGGGCGGGCCCAACACAATTAAGGTTTTTTTAATTACATCGAGGGTGATGTGATTGGTTACAGAGTTATTAATTAATCTTGGTGACTAATTAATCCTCATGGCAGGGATCGAGCTCTTAATTAACTATGGATTAGTTAATTAATCTCGTTTATCGACTGTATTATGGTTATATTTAACCGAGGGGTGGGATATATAAGAATTTGGGGTTTTTTCATATTTATAATAATATGGGAGTGGGTAACTTTTATAGGGGAATTATATAATAATTACATTAGTGGTTAATATGACTATGAATACGAAGTGCGCTAAGTTCAAAACATTTTCATGTATATTTAAAACTTAGGCTAAGTGAACATGAGGGTTTATATGGAAAATATTTTAATTTCCCTAAGTAAAATAGGATTTTACTTAGGAAAAACTTTATTAGGGAAATGAATAACTTATGAAGGGGGGTGAATATTGATGAAGGGGTTTAAGTACTTAGGCATTATAAATTATTGGGCTGAGGGTTCGGTCCCTCCAATAGTCAGAGAAATGCTCTGAGCCCCTCTAACTTGATAAATACGTTGGCACTTTAGGGGAAATTAGTGAAAATTTAGGGGAAATGAGGAGGGAAGTTAATTATTTTTTATTTTTCTTGCTTGATGTGCCTTCCATGGGATACATGCCTTTGCCTTGTGATGACAGTAAAATATTTACAAATTTAGACTTATCATTCACCACATATTATTTTTGCAATCATCATCTACCTACCCTACCTACTTAACCTAGCATTTTTACTTCCTTATTAGGGTACACTTAAACTGGAAAACCCTTATCAAACTTTCTTTTCTTTTAAATGGTGGTGCCTATCTAAGTCTACACTTATTACATCCAAAGGATTAGATTAAACTATTGAGCTCCTTTTTTCACTCTATCTATCTACTTATCTACCAAGATTACACTATTTGGTCTGATCTTATTCTCTATTTCTACAATATGAAATTGAAAATATGAACTAGCCAAAATTAAACCATTTGACTATTCATGCATTGTGGCATAAGTGACAAGCTGCACACAATTTTATTATACAAAAGTAAAAAGTAGTGGCATTTAGACTTGCACACTTTCTTGGTCTTCCTTTTTGTTGGGGTTCATTTTTTTTCATTTTTTGACCTCTTTTTATTTCTTTTCACCCCTTGATTTTTCTTTTAGGGTATACGCTCTTTACATTTTTTTTTATTTTTTTTATTTTTTACAAATATGGAAAACCTTTTCAACAAGTAAATGTATGAACATATGACAAAGCTAAACCAAGTCAATCATGATATATGACACCTATTAGTATAGGGGCATAACAGTGGCTCCACTTGGGGATGGCTTTCCCTGGTGGAAAGTCAAGAATAGTAGATCAGTGGCCTCTTAATGACTTTGACTGTGCTCTACAATCTTCTTTTGCTTGTTGTTTTATTGTATGTATGACAGTGATACTTCTGAAGCTTAGGGCCTTCTCTTTGGGCTTCAACTCCAAAACTTTACTATCCAATCAACACTATGACATTACAAAGGATATAATATGTATTGTAAAGAACATGGTAACATTAGTAAGTAGGATCAAAGTAATGCTTTAACATCCGACCATTGATTGGTCCTTCTTCTACTTCTATACCATCTAACTCTTTAAGAAAATATGCATTGTTTCCTTTGAAAGCATAGATGATGTATGGTCCTTTCCATAGGAAGTCAAACTTCCCATGTTTCCCCTTATCCTCTCTTATGGAATCCCATCTTAACACTTTATTTCCAAGGTAGAAATCTTCTGCCTTGGTTCTTCTGTCAAATATCTTCTTAACTTTCTCCTACAACACTTGGGATCTTTGATACACCTCCTCCCTAGTCTGTTGTAAATTAATAGTCTGGTTTATCCTTCTTTGAATATCATTAGGTTCCACTTGAGCTTCTTGGAGTATTTTCATGACGAGAACCCCTAGTGATGAAGGAAAAATAGCCGCCATGACATATACTAACTGATAAGAACTGGTTCCAACGGATTTTTTGGTTGTAATCCTATCTGCCCACAAAGCATTTATCAGTTTTTTTGTTTTCCTTCAATAGTTTTTTGATGATATTTATCAAACTCTTGTTGGAAGATTCGTCCAACCCATTCCCTTAAGGGTAGTAGGCTATGGAATGGCCCAGTGTAATGTGATACTTGTTACAGAAACTAATCATTTTCTTTGACTTGAAAGCTGCAACATTATCAGTAATGATTTTAGTGGGACAACCAAACCTGGACAATATATTGGTTTCTAGGAAACCTATGATCACAGTGTCATTGGCTTGTCTGGAAGGAATGGCCTCTATCCATTTAGTAAAATAGTCAATGGCAGTGAGTATCCTTTTGTGTTGGCCTGAAGAGGGTAGATGAATTTCTCCAATGAAGTCAAGACCCCATTGTTGAAAAGGTTTCTCGGTGGAAATGGGTTTTAGGGGTAAAGGTAATAATTCTCTTTTGACTTCAAAAATTTGACATTTATGGCAAGAAGTTACAAATTTCTTCACATCTGCAAACAAGGTTGGCCAATAGAATCCAGCCTTTAGGATTTTGTCTGCAGATGAATTCCAATAGAGGTGTCCACCACAGTCTCCTACATGAAATTCCTGGAGAGCCTTGTCAGTTTCATATTTTAATAAACAATTCAATAAAATTCCTTCATGATTTTTCCAAAAAATAGTATTATCTAAGATGAAAAACTTTGAAACTTTCATTTTTAAAAACCTATTCTTGGTTTTGGATAACCCTGGAGGAGCCTGCAGGTTTTGTAAAACATAAATTACATCAGCATACCAAGGTGAGTCTGAAAAGGCCTGGCTGATTTGTGGAGTCGCCATCTCTTGCTCGTTATCCAGTTCATTTATGTCTAGGGCTTGACAATTAGTTTCTGCCATGAGTTTGGCCAATCCCTAACCTTTTATTAGCTTGGTAGGTTTTATCTCTATATCATACTCTAAGATGGTAGCAATCCATTTTCCTCGTTTACCCTCAATTCCATCCTGAGTTAGGATGTCTTTGACAACTGCATTAGGAACATAAGCTATCACATGAGAGTATAATATGTAGACTCTGAAGTCTTTAATGGCTTTTACCAGTGCAAAAGCTTGTTTCTCCATTATTTTGTATTTTAATGATGCATCTTTGAGTGCTTTACTAAAAAAGGCTATAGGTTTTTCACATCCTTGATCCTTGATCATCCTTTTGTAATAAAACTGCAGCTATGGTGTGTTCTAATGCAAAAGAAAAAATGATGAAGTCTCTATCAAATCGTGGGCTGGTGAGGATTAGTGTTCTGGTTAAGGCCATTTTGATTTCTTCAAATAATTTCTTGGCCTCTACTATCCATTTGATACTTGAATCCTCTTTTAGCATGTTATTTAGTAATCTAATGAGTTCTGCTAAGGTAGAAATGAATCTTCTTAAAAAATTTATCTTCCCTAGGAAAGCTTGAAGTTCTTTAATACTTCTTGGATGAGGTATCTGTAGAATAGCTTCGATTCTGGAAGGGTCAATTCGAATGCCATCTTTGGAAATTATGTGGCCTAAAAGTTTACCTTCCTCCAGTCCGAAGGACTTCTTTGGATTCAAAGAAATGCCATATTTTCTGCATTTTAAAAAGACTGGCCTGAGATGGTCCAAGTGCTATTGACCTGATTTAGAAAAAGTAGTTAGATCATCCAGATATATAACAAGAAAATCATGAATTTCTTTGGCAAAGGCAATGTCCATTGCCCTTTGGAAGGTTGCTCCTACGTTTTTTAGTCCAAATGGCATTTTGATGTACATAAAAGTGCCCCATGGTGTTGTAAAAGCAGTTTTCTCTTGGTCATCAGGATGAACCAAGATTTGGTTATATCTTGAAAACCCATCTAAAAGTGAAATTCTAGAAGAACCCACTACCCTTTGCAAAATATGATCCATTTTGGGTAAAGGATAGTTATCTTTAAGAGAGACCTTATTCACATTCCTTAGATCAACACATAACCTTATTTCCCCAGTCTTTTTCCTAGTAGGTACCAAGTTAGACACCCACTCTGAAAATCTAATAGGGGCAATAATCCCTGCTTCATACATACGTTTGATTTCTTTCTCAATTAATGGTAATAACACAGGGTTAATTCTTCTGAGTTTTTGTTTAAAGGGCTTTTGATTTTCTTTCAGAGGTATAGTGTGCTAAATAATAGAGGTGTCATAGGATTTCAAATCTTCGTAACTCCAGGCAAAGACATCCTAGAATTCCCTCATAAGTTCAACATACTTTAGCTTCTGATCAGGAGGTAAAGATTTTGATAATTTTATCATTTTTGGATTGTCCTATGTACCTAAGTTGTATTCTTCAATATCTTCTTTTAATGGTTCCATTTTAGGTTTCTTGGGAATGTCATTGGAATCAAACAGATCTTCTAGAGGAGTCAATCCTTTGGGCAGATGATTGTCTTTTAGGTTGATAACCTCTGTTTCTTCTTCAATTATCTCATCTAGGTCCATTTGTTTCAGATCTTGAACTTCTTTTTGTGTGAATTTTGTGGGATGAAGCATATTTATTGAACTTTCCTCGAAAATGTTTGTTTCCACCTCATCTTTTTTATTAGAACTAATAACTATATCAACATCTATGTTACTGTTAGAAAACTCTTCATCTTAAGTTAAAAAGTTATTGATCTGCTGATCACTATCAAAAACCTGCCAGTTCTTCAAATTATCAGGGATGGATGATCTATGCCTAATCTCAGCAATGAACTGATGATTAGGTTGAAAAGGTAATTTGCAGGTGCTGGCAAACATGGCTAGACTGTGGGCTTGCATGTTGTGTTTTCTAGGAATAGTTGCAAGCTGTGTTTCCAAAAAAGTATTGATTATTTCTATGACTGTTCCTCTATAATATCCTAGTCTAGGATACCTAGTTGAGTAAGTTCCTTTCATCTGTTTGATTACCAATTCTGAATCTCCTATGATAGACACCCTGATTGCTCCTAATCTTTTGACAAGTTTAAGACCCAACAAGAGAGCCTCATATTCTGCTATGTTATTGGTACACTTAAAATTTAATCTGTAGGCATGGCCTTCAACATGAGAATTTTCTAAATTGTACACCCAAACTCCTTCTCCTGCCCCTAGTTTATTGATTGAGCCATCAAATTCTAAATGCCAAAGGATCTCATGCTCATAATTGGTGTCTAGGGTAGTAGGAATTTGTTTAACAGTGAGATCTAGTTTTTCATTCTCATATGATTTTTCTTTGTTATCTGATATTTCCTAAATATGAAAACTTGATTTTTCTTTTTAATTTCTTTTGGTTCTGCTGCTAAAACTTCTAAAGTATTGGAAGGATTGGTTTCTGCATTGTAAAGAATGAATGAATCCATATCAGAGTGTACTGAGTAGATAGGGAAATTTTGGGGTCTTTCATAACTACTTACTACATATTTCATGAACGTTTCTTTGTATAGTTTCTTTAGATGTCCAATAACCGATATAGTAGCATATGACATATCCAATTGAAGAGATCCCTAAAGCTTAGCACCCCAGGATCTGGATAATAACATGCCATATTTAGGTGGTATATATGCTACCACTATATCCATTAAAATTGTTTTTGCAGGGTATTGAACCAATGAAACACACAAGTCTTTTATCAGTCCTAAACATCTCACTTGACTAGAATCAAAAGAAAACAAATCTTTGTATGGTCTAGTGATGTCTAGGTCTAGCTTTTCCATTACAGACTTGGGCATTAGATTGTGAGATGCCCCAGAGTCAAACATGGCATTTTGATGAATCTTATCATGCATGTTTAAGCTCACATAGAAGGGAGGAATTCCTCCTTCTAATGGTTTTCCATTCACTTCTAGGCCAAAGATTAATTTAGGCTGGTCATCAAAAAGATTAACTAAGTCTTCAGTTCCAGTAATTTTCAGTGATCTAGTGATTTGAGTTCGGTAAGCATCAAGTTTGGCTAATTTAGATAATGGGACAACAATTTTGAGCTTACCTACTTCAGCTTCCATATTAAAGGGTATTTCTATTTGGGCTTTAGGATTTCAAACAGTAGTATTCTCTCTGTTTTTTGTGTTTCCTATGTTTTTCTCCTTTTCAGGTGTGGAATCATGATTTGTTGATTCTCCTACCTCAATTTCTGGAGGTTCTTCCATAATTCCTTTGGAAAGAAGGGAAGTGGAGGGTTGTTTATTGTTTGGTTGATTATCAGAGACATCTTCAATTATTGGGCTAGAAGGATTAGTGTTTGATCTAGAAAGAATATGTACAGGTGTGGTTACTGTCTTACCTTTTTTGGGCTGATTTAGAACCTTTTGCTTGTTTGTTTCAGGGACATCAATTCTCCTACTTCTTAGATTATATTGCTTGTGAACCTCAAATATGGTTGTGTCATATCCTTCCCTAAAGTCGAATGATTCACTTGATTGAGTTTGAAACTGTTTAAGTATGCGGGCCTCTTGATCCTCTTGGGTCAAGAAAACTTATCCTTAATTACCAAGTCCCATCAAATTAATTTGAGTATCTTCTTCTAGACCTTCAGAGTTGGAAGCTTCTGCATAATTCTCCAGGAAAGGGGGTCTAATGTTTTGGTCAGGACCACTCTTTCCAGTGTTCGGGTTTTGGTTTTTTCTAAAATTAGGATTTTTCCCTCTATTGGTTTGCTAACCATCCCAAGGAATTTCATTTCAATTGTCTCCACTCTGTCTCCTAGTCTATCCATCCCTTTGATTATGGCATCTAGCTTTTGTTCGAAGGGTGAACTTTCCTCCTTTAATGGTATCTTCCTTTCACTCCTAGCCCTGGCTCTTTTAGATATTAGGTTGGCTTCAACACTGACTACTATGATTTGCATATCTTCCAAAGTAGGAGGGGCTCATTCTCTTAGCTGCAAAGCCATATCAGAATCAAATCCATCAGGGAATTTGATTAAGGCTAAACCAGGTGGGTGTCTAAGGTTTTGAGGGATGGAATTATACACACTATTGAATCTAGTGCAATAATCCTACACAGTTTCTTGTGTTCCTCTCTTTAGGTTTTCATATTCAGATAAAATCTGAAGAGGGTCATTCTTTTTCTCCCACCGGTTCAGGAATTGTCTGTAGAGAGTTGCTAGACTGTTTATACTATTTGCTACTAAACCTCTGAACCAGGTTCTAAATTCCCTAGATAAAATCTAAACGAATATTCTCATTTGCACATCATCAGTATCTATTTCATAAATTTCAAAATAATCAATCATCTTCTTGGTGTGTTGCTGGGCTGTATAGGTACCAGTGCCATCAAAAGTAGTGATCTTACTTTGGTAATCCTGGGGCATGGCACCTAATTTTGCTGGCAGTACCAAGGGGTCATATCTGTTTGCCATTGCTGTGGGTAATGGTGAAACAAAAGCTGGGGTTGGAATAACAGTGGATGTTTGAGTTGTGGATGGAGAGCTAGAGGTGATGGTCTGATGTGGAGTGGTTTGAGGTTGAGATGTATGAGGAAATGATGATGAACTTGTAGAAACAGTAGTGATTACAGAGGGATTAGGGGTTCCTTCAGTGGTAAGATCATATTGTGGTGAGCTCTGCAAATATCTATCTATTGACAAATTGGCAGCTTGGAGCTCTAATTCTTGGATGAAAACTGGGTCTTGGACTAGGTCTGCTAATTCAGAGTTAGATGAAGTCCTAAACAAAGAAGTCTCTAAGTCTTCGTCAAAGGGTTGGTCTTCGAGGTAAATCCACCTAATAGGATATGATGAGGATCGAGGACTAATAGAACTTTCTTGTCTCCTAAGAATTCTGGAGATTAGATTAGGGTTATCAAACACTTGTGGTGGATTGGGATAAGAATTAGCTCTAGTGTAATGAGTCCTTTCTGAAGCCAGGTTTTTGGATTATGATTTTTAATTTTCTTAACTGATATCAAAACAACTTCTATAATTTCTTTAATATGCTTTATATTTAGGATTTAAACTTTCTTAAAGATGTGTTATGACTGAGGATTTCGTTTCCCCAGTGGATTCGCCACTATGTTATCACTCAGATTTTCCTTGAAGTTGTCAGAAGAAGGAAAGGGGTCTGAGGTAACCACAAACCAACTTTTAAGTACAAAATCTAGCCAATCTGTACTCATAGAGGGATTTCTCTTTATGATTTAGCTTTTTTATGGGATATTAGGCTGGTTATGAAAGCTTAGGGGGTTTTGATTTCATTTCGTGGTGGAATTCGGGAGCAGATGGGTAGAACAAGATATTTCAGGCCATTGGGCTATGGAGTCAACTGAAGATGGCTTAGCTAGATCAGAATGATTCAACAAAGGAGGGTTTCACAGGGCAAGATAGCTAAACGAGATACAAATGATAACTTCAAAGGATGAAATGGTCTTGAAAGGGAAGAAGGGCAATCAAGAATCCTTCAACAAGGTCTCAAGATGAGGGAAAGTGGGTGATCACTAACAAAAAGCAATTAAGAATTCTTTGTTCAATGACCGCAATGATAAAATAAGAAGCAGGGAGCAATTAAGAATTCCTTACCTATGATAGCTTGGAAGAAAACATTAAGAATATAAACGATTTTAAAGACAAAATTCTGTAAAGCACTTTCTAAAATATACTTTTTCATTTATCATTCAGATATGAAACACATGTGAAATATTTAAACAAGAGAACTGTAAAAACATAAGATATAGAATACTTATTTGTTCCTCGTTTGACAGAGGAATCCTGTAAAAGTCCTTTGCTTTATTACTTTGTCCAGCTAGCGATAAAAAGTTGTTCGACAACACTTTATTCCAAAATAAAGAGTCTACAGAAATGTCTAAGAATCCACCCTAAGTACTTCGAATGAGGAAGTACTTATACAAAAATTTACAACAAAATATCTCCTAATTGAGATAGATATATTCTGGGAATACTAAATATATTTTACATGAATATAGAGACATATGGTCTCAAAAATAGAAACTGAAAGTGAACTACTGGCTTGATGTCCCTGTTTTTGTTGAATGAGCTAGAGGCAAGCCCTATGATTGAGCATCTTGCTATCTTGCTCGTAATTCTATGCTGGCTGATTGTTTTCTTGTTTTCACTGATACTCTTTAACCTATGACTGATACTCTTTACCTACTTTATCCTCATTCATCTTCTTTTACCAAAATTGACTATGGTAAATACTTAAATTTACTTCTTACCAAGGTAAATCATAAAATGTTTGTCATATCAGTCCACTAGTCATCCCTTAGTATCCTGGTCCTAGTAAGTTTTCTGTAGATTTCATCAGCCTCTGTGTATTTTACAAAATTTGGTTGTACTGGAAAAAAGTGTTTCAATTCATGCTCAACATAAAATAGGTTCTCTAAACTGTCATAGAGAACTCTGCCTGTAGGTAATGCTTTGGGTGCAGATGAACTAGCAGAGGAACTGGCTTGGCTATTTGCATACTGATCCAATTTGTCAACATAATCCTCATGCCTCATTAACTTATCATTGATTACTAAAGGACTTGGAAGTCCTTTACTCTATAAGATGCCAAAATTTTCCATAAATTCATCTATGTCTTCTTGCATGTTCTGACATTTTCTTTCCAGGTTCTGCATTAGAGTTCTTTTTGTCAATACTTTTTTGATTTCTAGGATAGTTCCAGTTCTATCCTCAATATTCAGTTGTTCTAATTGGTGCCTATTTCTGTTGTTTATAAAGTTTATTAACCTGATAGCTTCTTCAGGTTTCCCTCCTAGCTCTTCCTTGGTTTTTTGAATCTCTTGAAGAGCAACTTTGACTAAGTCAATCTGTTCAAAAATGATTTGTATTGATGACCAAACATCATTGATTGATTGAGTGATGTTGGTCCATAATATTTTCCTGATATCTGTTAAAGGCTTTTCAAATGTGAGATCCTTTTCCAGTGTTTTTACTTGTTGAGCCAAGCCTTTGTTTTTCCTCACTTCTTCAGCAAAATTGATCTTTGACACATCATATTTCTGCTCTAAGGTAACGAATTTTTCCTCTACCTTTTGGAGCTCAATGACCTGGAGCTTCATTTCCTCCATGGATTTGATCAATTCTTCAGTGCTCTGACTAGAAGTTCCTACCTATGCTGTACCTGTACCTGTACCTGTTACTTCAATGGTTTCAGCATTTGCCAAAAGGACATTTGGTGCAAGGGTTGTTGGAAGTGTAGAAGGGACTGCTGTGGAAACCACTGGTACTACATTTTGAGGCTGAGAGGTCGACTCACTCTGTCTGCCTTGTAGTGTTTTTTCTAATTCCTGTTCTGTCTCCTTTAATTGTTCATTTAGCTTGAGGACCAAGTCCAGAATCTCTTCTTCATTCTTCTTTTCAATTACTTCAGCAGTCTGTGGATGCATCAGTGGTGGAAATTTCAGCTGCTTTCTCAGGGCAACTATATCTTCATTTTTCTTATTTATTAGGGCCTATGTAGATTTTACATCTTTTGGGTTATGGCCCAATCCAATAATCAAATCCTCCAATGATTTGATTTTATTGTCTTTTTCTTATGACGAGGCTCTCTCCATCTGTAATTGAGTAGTGGTATTGTTCAGTGAATTTTCCAATCTATGTGCCATCATGGCCTTGCTTGTCAATGTTGAATAAACCATTTCCCCCATTTGTTTATTCAATTATATTTGATCTGTGGGGTGAATGTCCTTGGCCAAGACCTCAAAATCAGTTTTGAGGTAGTCTGCAAGTCATTGGGGTTGTTGTACTTTAGGCTTTAAAAAGCTCAACTGCATTTTTCCTTCCTTGATGTCATAAGCTGACATCAACCTGGTTTGATTGGTAGGAGCCATCTTTAAATATTGAGTGTAAGCTTGGGCCTTTAGCTGTTCATTTTTGGCCTTTATTTCTTTGAATTTTTATTTGATGTCTAAGGTCTTATTAGATGAAGACCTGGAAGATGAAACTTTAGTACTTTGTTGTCTTTCAAGCTCCTGTCTTTGTGAACTAGAAGGTGTCCCACCTACTGGGAATGTATGCCGACTGTCTTCACCTTCTTTCCTCAATCTCCCTGTTGTTTCTTCAAAAATTTCTTCTTCTGAGTGTGGATTTAGCCTGTGCCTCTTAGCACCAGGTTGGTCTAAAGGACCACTGGCAGGGGTAGCTACTTCCCTGTCTCTTTTTAATCTATTTTCCTGTTTTAGAGGAGTCTGCAAAATTAGGGGATCTCCCATATTAACTGGAGTTGGATGGGTCTATGGTTGAGCCTGTTCTTTAGAGATTTTAGGTTGCTTTGACATATCTGATTGCCCTGATGCTGGAGTACTAGTTCCTTGTTCTTTCCCCTATGATGATTTTGTAAGGGGTGCACCAGTTTCCCGTGAGTGCCTTTGATAAGTATCTGTTGTAGAGGCACTAGTCCTAGTGTTGGCTTCTGAGAAGTCTCAACTGGTACCTATTCAAAAGAGTCCAGGTCAAGTCTCTTTTCTAGGTCTTTCATCACATTTTCTACATTGACCTGATCACTATCCATCTCAACAAGAGTTCCTTCCCTCCATTCATCCATATTTTCATATTGCTCTATTTCAGGGATTTTGTGATGAAAATATGGTGATAACCTATTTTTCATTCTCCTATCACAAATGAAACTATGTGGGTCATATCTCCAACCAAAACTTTTACTTAATTTCAGGTGTTCTAGGATTTCTTCTGCTGCTTTGCCTGCTTCTCTATTGTTGTAAGACAAATGGGCCTAGGTGATCCTTAATTCTCAACTGTGCTTTCTTCTTGTCCTTGGTAAAAAGAATCTGATCAGAGTTTATCATTTGCCTATAATATTCCAATGCAAACAACCTCATAGGAACATATATTGGTAGTTTTAATGCAGGAAGTTCACAACAATAAACTCTGATCTATGTGTGATTCTGGTACAAATACCAGTCACCTACCTTGTACTGTTTGGATAGCTGAAGGATTCTTTTGATTTCATCACTAATCCTAGGAGGAGGATTTCCTATTAGCATGGTGGTCACTGGGTGGACAAACTGGTCAATGAATTCATTGTATGAATAAGGACAAGCGAAAGAATGGTGGAAAATAGAAGTCCAAAAAATGACTGATCTGGGATTACCCTTTGTGTCAAGTTTATTTATAGAAAATGGGAACTTGTCTAACTGATAGTAAAGGATAAGGTGATATAAGAATGTGGAATACTTGAATACTTTTTCATTTTCCAACCTCATGAACTGTTCATGGATTTTCTTAGCAATGAATGTAGCATAGTTAAACTTGACAACGGGAGGCTGACCAGGGGTAAAAATGGACACTAAAACTAGGGTCAATTCATCCACATATTCACTAGTATTGAAACCCATGACTGTAGCTATCATATCAATTATATTTTTGCCTGTCTATGTGAAGAAAACTGACAAATAGGGAGGGGGATTTTTGGGTTGATGTTGCTTATCCATAGGAGTTTGGCAAAGGCGCCTGAGTTCAGAGTGGGACAATTTACATGATTTCTCTAGCAAATCTCCAAGGGAAATTAGGGTGAGGTCTTGACTGGGCTGAAACTGAAGCATCTCATTGATTGAGTCTGTAGTAACTGTGAAGAGAATAGTTTGATTGGGGGACATTACTGCTCTGAGGTTGGAATCATAATTGACATGACACTGATGGATAATGTCAGGGAAAATACACACAGAGGGGAGAAAGTATACTGGGATATTTGATTTCCAAATTCCTATGCTATCATAGCCATTCAAGTAATTGTCCCGACATTGGAAAAATAATTTTAGGTGGTCTTGGTCGGTATCAAGGTCTTTTATTTGAAAATCTTTATCTGCTAAGGGAAAATAATCCAAATCACGGTGAGGGGTAGTGATAGGTGCTACACGGAGGGCTGCGGGGGTTTCCATTCTAGTTCTTGTGGATTCAAATAGGAAACTTGGTTTTTTATGTGAAATTTGTGAAACAAAGGGTCTTGGGAAACTTGAATTCTTAATGTAGTAACAGAATTATGGTAAAATTTGGGTTTTTTCCAATTAATTGCAGAGGAAAGCAAGTATTCACAAGGTTTCTGGATGGAAGCTGGTAAATACTTGTTTTTAATGACAAGCAATGGAATGTAGGTTCACTGGGTGTGAATGGCAGACTTGGAGTGGCGTCGACTACAAGTTTGAGGGTGGCTGACAGTCGGGTGCACGAGCTGGTTGATTTTCAACGTTTAGGTTGTTGCATGCATGCATTCGCAAAATAGGACGAAAAACTGATTATCTTTGTTTTTTACTCAAAGTCAACTTTTGGCGAGTTCAAAATTTGGACAGGTGGTGTCAACAGGCAAAAGATTTGATATTTTTTCGGTAGCAGGAGGCGGTAAGTGGTTTTCATTTCACCACTAATGGAGGGGAGGCAGTATTTGGGCATGACCGCACGATTCCATACGATGATCGACACGTGGCGATGGCACTGTTCAGAAAAGCGCTCGCGATCACACACTAAATTTCGGTCATGGAGGCCTGTGCGATATGCACAACAAGCGTCGGATCTATGGGGTCCGATCGGATGGCTATCGGGGAGGTGAGGTGGCAGAAGTTTAATGGAGGGCGGGCCCAACATAATTAAGGTTTTTTAATTACATCGGGGGCGATGTGATTGGTTACAGAGTTATTAATTAATCCTGGTGACTAATTAATCCTCATGGCAGGGATCGGGCTCTTAATTAACTACAGATTAGTTAATTAATCCTGTTTATTGATTGTATTATGGTTATATTTAACCGAGGGGCGGGATATATAAGAATTTGGGGTTTTTTCATATTTATAATAATACGGTAGTGGGTAACTTTTATAGGGGAATTATATATAATTACATTAGTGGTTAATATGATTATGAATACGAAGTGCACTAAGTTCGAAACATTTTCATGTATATTTAAAACTTAGGCTAAGTGAACATGGGGGTTTATATGGAAAATATTTTAATTTCCCTAAGTAAAATAGGATTTTACTTAGGAAAAACTTTATTAGGGAAACGAATACTTATGAAGGGGGGTGAATATTGATGAAGGGGTTTAAGTACTTATGCATTATAAATTATTGGGCTGAGGGTCTGGTCCCTCCAATAGTCAGAGAAATGCTCTAAGCCCCTATAACTTGATAAATAGCTTGGCACTTTAGGGGAAATTAGTGAAAATTTAGGGGAAATGAGTAGGGAAGTTAATTATTTTTTATTTTTCTTGCTTGATGTGCCTTCCATGGGATACATGTCGTTGCCTTGTGATGACGGTAAAATATTTACACATTTAGACTTATCATTCACCACATATTATTTATGCAATCATCATCTACCTACCCTACCTACTTAACCTAGTATTTTTACTTCTTTATTAGGGTGCACTTAGACTGGTAAACGATTATCAAACTTTCTTTTCTTTTACATGGTGGTGCTTATCTAAGTCTACACTTATTACATCCAAGGGCTCAAATTAAACTGTTGAGCTCCTTTTTTCACTCTACCTATCTACTTATCTGCCAAGATTACACTGTTTGGTTAGATCTTATTCTATTTCTACAACATGAAATTGAAAATATGAACTAACCAAGCTCAAACTGTTTGACTATTCATGCATTGTGGCATAAGTGACAAGCTTCACACAATTTTATTATACAAAAGTAAAAAGTAATGGCATTTAGACTTGCACACTTTCCTGGTCTTCCTTTTTGTTGGGGTTCATTTTCTTTCATTTTTTTACCTCTTTTTATTTCTTTTCACCCTTTGATTTTTCTTTTAGGGTATACCCTCTTTACATTTTTTAAATTTTTTTGATTTTTTACAAATATGGAAAACCTTTGCAACAAGTAAAGGTATGAGCATATTACAAAGCTAAACCAAGTCAATCATGATAGATGACACCTATTGGTATAGGGGCATAACATCTGTCTTCCAAAAACTTGAAGGGGAATACTCTCTTCATTTTGTCTTTGTATCTAGCCTTGATGTAAGGCTCATAGTACTCCCTATCAATATCCTGACCTTCGTTCCATTTTTCACCCACATTTGGAATGCATGTAGCCTCTAAGATGACAGCTAGTGATATGGTGAATGTTATTCCAACAAGGGTTACTTCATTATTGTGCAAATGTGTCACAAACAACCTTACCAACTCATGATGAAATTTGACTCTTTCTATCATTTCACAAAAATCAAAGCATGACTGGTGTTTAAAGCAAGAAATGGCAAGTGGACAGGCTTGCAACTCCCTCAAACTAGTGGGCTCCTCTCTGATAATCCTTCCTCCTTTATGAGGCTTCCTTTGTTGTATGTTTCTCTCCCTGGAACTGTCACTAAGGGTGTCTTCTTCAAACTCATACTCACTGTCTCTTTCCATTGCTTTTGGTGGTTGTGAACACTTGTGGTCAATGATGGGAAGGGTGGATGAAATAAAGATGAGTATGAAGAGATTTTTATGGATGAGTAGGGTTTTAGGGAGTGTGAATGGGATTTGTAGGGTTTGGGGATAGTGTAAGTGGGAATGTGGGAATGGGATTTAGGAAATAGGTAATTGGGAATGGGGTTTGGTCTAGGGAATAATGGCAAGAATAGGGTAAGTAAAACAATGGAGAGGTGATGAGAACTAAGGTTTCACCCTAGAGGCTAGGGTTTTAATTTTAAAAATGCTAAATACAAATCTTAGCAATAAAAACCCTAGATCATAAGATAGGAGTAATGTACTTACTTGTTAGAGAGAGGAACTGAAGATTTCAAGGTGAATTTCCAACTTGGGAGAGTTTTGGGCTTGGCTGGACAGATGTGCAACGCCTCACACAGGTGCGCAACACCTCCTAGATGTGCAGCGCCTGTGCAATTTTACACTGGAAAACCCTGCCAGGTGCACAACGCCTCCCAGATGTGCAGCGCCAACCTCAGATGCGCAGCGCCGATCAGAATTTCTCCAAAAACGCAGCAACTGCACTCTTTTGCTCAATGACACTTAAAAATCGCCTCTTAGCTCTCCTTTTAGCACTTTGACTTCAACATTAGCATAATGAAATGATCAATAGAGATATGGCTTTATATGGCTTTCACTTTTTGATTTTTCATGGTGAAAACCCACTTTTATAATGTCTATGTGCTTTTTCAAATACTTTATTTTCTAATGCTTGGTCTTCTTGCTTTGATAGGTGGACTGATGCTCAAATTCTTTGACTTTGCAGTGGCAGGTACTTGGCAATATCATCGGGTGACCAGGAGCAGCATGGAACCATTTATTACATATGAGAATGATAAAATTACATCAAATTTAAATATGAAATACAAATGCTCTGTTTTCACCTCAAAACTAGTTTTGAGGTGAGAACTTCATTAAGCTTACAAATTAACAAATTTTGACTTTTCTAATCGTTATTAACCTCCTCATGTCTTTGCTGACCATTATTAGCAATAATCACTGAAATTTGACCATGGAGGAAACCCTAGACCTAATGAGACCAAAACCCTATGTAATTAATGAAATAGACTGAAAATGAGCATAAACCATTGACTGAAAGGTATGAAAGGAGGTCAGCAAGTACATATCATGAGGGAAAAACTAAAATGAACCCTACCATCAGTAGATCCATGACCTAATGGAATGTAACCTCATTAGAATGGGACTCCTAGTATGAAATGCAAAAGAGTAAATTCTGATCACTGATGGTAGTGTGAAGACACTGACACTAACATTGGCTCCAATGGGGATGATAGCTCCTTGGAGGTGCCAAGAACCATAGACCTCTGGGAACATGTAGACTAGTGCCTCATCCATTGGGAAATATGGTCAAGACACTTCAAAAACTGAAACTGACACTATGAAAACTGACTCAAGACGCAAACTGACTCTGAAACTGACTGAACCATGCTCACTTCTGTGAGCTTATTAATCACACCCCACTCTAAGTGATACATTCCTCACCTGATCAAGTGAAATGAAACAACCAATGCAACCAAGTAAGCATTCTAGTTGTTGTTTGAATTCTCCACAAGTGCTTGTTTATGAGCAAGAAGAAAGAACTACTGAAAGGCAACTCCCATGAAAACTTGTAAACAGACCCAAATTTTCCTAGATTGAATAATACGAATTCTCTATCTGACTCCAAAAATACTGCATAAGGATCTTGAAATTCATATGCACTGGGACTTAGCTCAGCCAATGGATTACTTTTCTTCTCCTCATGCCATGAATGCAAACTTTCATCTGAGCTTTATGACGAGACTCCTGCTGAAAATGACAAAGAAATCGCCTGCCGGATCAAGTTTGTATCAATATTTTTTCCAAGCTCAAAGTTAGCTAATGGAGAAGGACTTTGACTACAGATATCATCCAACACATCAGCTATTGGATCGAGAAAGACTTGAAAAGACTGTTGCAACTCATTTTCTATTGTTTCTAATGAGATTGCATGATTTTCTACAGGGTGCTCATTTGAAGATATACTATGCAAATTTCCCTTCAAAAACTAAAATGATTCAAAATAGAATGGTACGGAATCGTCTTGCATCATTTCATCATATGTTTTAGCTTCCAAATTTTCATCTGCGACTGGACTTTCAATGGCATTCGAGGACTGCAAATCTAGATATGAGAAGTCTTGAACAAGGATTTCATTTCCCTCTAGATGGTCCAGATCAAAACTTATTGACGGTTGATTTTTGATTGCACGAAAGTTGTCTTTGATGAACTGAAATGAAGAAAAACAAAAAGGCAAAGATCCTTCACTTACTTCAACATTTTTTGCACTTTCCTCCTCACTTTCATAGCTGATATGCAACATCTAATCACTATATTCGAGCTGATGAAAGTGAACTTCCTCCTTCCACAAACCAGTTGCTGATTTGTCTACAAGACTAGCTTCTGTTTGGAGAACATAATCATCATCATAATGATAAAACTTAGGCAAATCATCAGTACAAAACACATCATCAAGCATACATGTCATATCAACAGATCTCTCTTCTGCAAGCCGATCTCTAAAATAATAATTATCTGATCTATGACAATTGGGATAAGAAAGAAAATGTTTTGGATCAGCCACTTGTTCTTCTTCAATCAGCGATCCATGGTCTTGAACATCATACTCTTTCCTTGTGGTGATCTTTTTCATCATCTCTTCCACTGCACTTACCAAAATGTCGAGCTTTACCTCTAAAGATGTCGATTCCTATGGATCTATGTTCTTCATCTCTTCTTCCTTCAAATTTTCTCTTCTGATCAGCAGATTAGCCACTACATCTACTGCACTGTTTTGCATCTCTTCAAGTGTTGCAAGGTTCCTTTCCCTCAGCTGAAACTCCATTTCCAGACCAAAGGCTTTCGGGTAGTGTAAGAGAGCAGATCCAGGAAGAGGTCTTATTTTAATAGGCATCGAACACTAAACTTGGTTAAATATGGCAGAAAACTATTGTACTATCTCCCCTAGCAGTCTTTTTAGCTGGTTATACTCTTCTAGAATCAAGAAAGGGTTCTATCTGATCATCCCCTTATCGAGGAAAACTTCGATGAAGTGCTGGAAATCTGAGATGCTCGCATCAGGCAGGGTTTTGAACCAACTCTTGACTTTGCCTTGCAAAGAAAGAGCAAAAAGCCTAATACTGACATCTTATTCATCAACTTCAAAAAGGTCAAGAAAAGACTCAAAATTTAGTACATGTCCCTCAGCAATGATGTTGTCACATTCACCATCAAATCTTGGTAGATATAGGTAATGATTTTTAGGGAAAGCATGGGATATAGGAGGTAAAATCAGAGGCTTGTATCTATCTGGAATTTTACAAGGTATAGGAGTATGTACAGAAGGTGTAGAATTAGTCTTGGTCTCTTGAGGCTCATCAGTTTGAAGACGATCATCATAAGATTCGAAAGAAAGGTCTTAATCAAGATCAAAGGCATGCAAACATTTTGTATTCACAATCTTCAAAGGGAATGAATCAAATGTAGGTCTAGGATCTTTTCTCAAATACAGTATACTTTGTAAAGCCTTCTTGACGTTCTCTAGAAAAGAGAACAAATAATTTATAATAAAGAACATGATGTCTTGGATGAAATTCCAACTTCAATACCTAATCTTTCCATATTGTCCTTTCATGTTTTTGCTGGTCAGGTTCATCCTCCAGTGGAGTTCTTGGATCTGATATCAAAACTGATTTATAGTCGCTAGGTGAATGATTTCAGCCTTCCGATGTCTGATCGTTGTCCACCATCAATAATCAAATCTAAAATTGATACATTTTGCTGAGGAACATAAAGCTATGCTCCTGCGTATGGTCGCCACTATGTTAGAGCCTAGATTGACCTCAGGCTGAAAGAAGGAAATCCTAGGATAACCACAAACCAAGCTTAACCTCGTAGCTAGCCCTACCAGGTCAAGAGAGGGCTCTCTCCTTGTGAATATCAATCAAGATGATTGTATCAGATATGGATTTTAGGCTAGGTATAGTAGCTCTAGGGTTTTTGATTGATTTTGTTGGTTTTTTTGCTGGATCAAATGGAATAAGCGGCTTTGGGTCTGGGAAATCAAGTCAAGATGTAGGGTGTTCTATCGGGCGATGTAGGTAGGTGTTTTTGCACTTGAAATTTACTGATATGAGAGGTCTAAGACTGGTGAGGAGCTGCGGAGGGCATGCAAAGATCATGTATCCTTCTCAAACAGTAGAAAACATCAAAAACTGAATGGTTTCCCAAGGCAAAGCACTGTAAACAATGAATTCTACCTATTTATCTTGATATCATTTAGCTAGAAGCAATGAATTAGATTGTGGCACAAATAAAACATGAGAAAAATTGATAACAGAAGAAGAAACTATGCAAAAACACCATATCGCAAGTATCCCATAAAAATAGCTGCAAATCCTGGTTTATTTCCTTGCCAAACTATTGATAAAGGTGTACAATGTAGCTCAGAGCATCCAAGAGAGTCCAACCTTTGCTAATGACAGAAAAATGCATATTATAGACATCAAACCACCTATGCTAGCCATTAGGGGTTGAAACCAAGAGAAAAGGAGCTGTTACAACCATTTCCAAACAGGGACCAGGAATATAGGCAGTGGAACAACTTGCCTCTATAAGCATGGAAACTGATTCATTGACCCCCAAACCACCTCAAACTGATGAATCTACCCTCTAAGATCATTTCACTATTACATTTATGTACCAAGACATTAATTACAATCATAAAATCATCCATGAAGAGAGAGAAAATCAACTAGCAATGAAAGTAGGCGAAAATTTGATTTTCTGGCAAACTAGCCAAATTCGCAGCGCCACTTTCCACCCACTTTTTTACGCCTTCCCCTTAGCCAAATTGAGCCCAAGATAGCTCATGGGAAAGGTATTCCTATCTAGTTTCTGGAACATCTTAAATTTTTGAATTTGGAGGTCATTTCCCCCCTCAAAAGTGAAATATCCAAAGGTTGCTTCTCTGTATCCAAAAAGAGGCAGAGAGGTCATTTTTTGGTACTTTTTTGACCTTTTGGTAACCTATTTTTGCCCCAAAATTGCTAAAATTTTCTGGGTTTGAAGCTCTCATCATGCGGAATCCAAATATATAAGCCTTTCCTCAAAATTTGAAAAAGACAAAAAATCACCAAAACTTGCCCAGATTTGGTATGGGACACCAACATCAGTTTCTTTGGTGGGCTATGGAGGCTTCAGCCAAGATTTTCAACTTATCTTGCTCCCTTTTACTCTTTAAAGCCTTCCTCAACCTAGCTTTAAGCTTCCTTATCCTCATGTTACAGATTTTGTTGTCGATCAAGTAATGGTAGGCCATGTGGCAAAGCATCTTCTTATCCCTATTTTCTTTCTCAATCAACCCCTCAAGATGTCTGTTGACCCTCTCAAGACAAATTTCCCTAGCATTCTAAATTTCTTTAGCTTTTATATTTTTGCTTTACCTCTTCCCTTCCTGGTCACTTGGCCTCTTTGCATCTTTGTTTTCAGTATCTCAAGCTCCATGAGATCTTGTTTGTCACTCAGTTATTTGTTTTCCTGTTCCAAGTACTTAATGACAAACTTGGCTCTCTCAAGGTTATCTGACAAAGCTTGAATTTGAGCCTCCCTCTCTTGAATAATAATGTCCTTGACAGTTTCTTCATCTTGAGCTTCCAGGTCAATGATATCATCTCCATGATGAGTAAAATGTTGTTGTGGCTCCTCATGCTCAATGAGATTAAAATCTCTTTCTTGCTCATCACTAAGATCCTTCTCTTGCATCTTTTTCTTTCCCTTAATTTTGCCCTTGCTTTACTGCTCAACTTGTACCTGTTTTGCTAAAGAAGAAGGCAAAGCCCCTTCCACACCTTGTGGAGATAGCATTTTCCTGTGGCCTAATGATGAAGGCAATACCCCTTCCACACTTGGTGGATATAATACTTGCCTAGCAGCTGTGAAAAGTTCCCTAGTGCCCCTCTTATATGTCACAAATACTGGTACTCCAACAGTTTCAGTCTCTTTGACCTTTTCATGTCCTGAAGGTCCACCTTCTTCATGATGTACTGATGAAAATATTTGTGGGCCTTTGAACATCTCATGAGAAATGAAAGTCTCCCATGGCATGTTAAGAAGGTTCAACTGATGTAGAACAATGATTTTAATCAAAGAATAATGGAAAATGCTATTCAACTACTGGGGGTATGGCTTCCTCTTTACAATATGTGCCATCTTCTCAATGTTTCTGAACATGAAGTAAGGGATATTCATCATTCTTACTCTAGTGAAATGCATCAGAAGTCTAATGTGGTAGGCATACAACCAGGAGAACCTACCTTCACAAGTGAAGTACTTGATAATGATTTTCATCAATGGAGAAAACCTGTCTTCCAAAAACTTGAAGGGGAATACTCTCTTCATTTTGTCTTTGTATATAGCCTTGATGTAAGGCTCATAGTACTCCCTATCAATATCCTGACCTTTGTTCCATTTTTCACCCACATTTGGAATACTGGTAGCCTCTAAGATGACAGCTGTTGATATGGTGAATGTTATTCCAGCAAGGGTTACTTCATTATTGTGCAAATGTGTCACAAACAACCTTGCCAACTCATGATGAAATTTTACTCTTTCTATCATTTCACAAAAATAAAAGCATGACTGGTGTTTAAAGCAAGAAAAGGCAAGTGGATAGGCTTGCAACTCCCTCAAACTAGTGGACTCCTCTCTGATAATCCTTCCTCCTTTATGAGGCTTCCTTTACTGTATGTTTCTCTCCCTAGAATTGTCACTAAGGGTGTCTTCTTCAAACTCATACTCACTATCTCTTTCCATTACTTTTGGTGGTTGTGAACACTTATGGTCAACGATGGGAAGGGTGGATGAAATAAAGATGAGTATGAAGATATTTTTATGGATGAGTATGGTTTTAGGGATTGTGAATGGGGTTTGTAGGGTTTGGGGATAGTGTAAGTGGGAATGTGGGAATGGGGAAAATGTGTGATGGGAATGGGATTTAGGAAATAGGTAAATGGGAATGGGGTTTGGTCTAGGGAATAATGGCAAGGATAGGGTAAGTAAAACAATGGAGAAATGATGAGAACTAAGGTTTCACCCTAGAGGTTAGGGTTTCAATTTTAAAAATGCTAAATACCAAGCTTAGCAATCAAAACCCTAGATCATAAGATAGGAGTAATGTACTCACATGTTAGAGAGAGGAACTAACGATTTCAAGGTGAATTGGCAACTTGGGAGAGTTTTGGGCTTGGTTGGATAGATGCACAGTGCCTCACACAGGTGCACAACGCCTCCCAGATGCACAGCGTCCATGCAATTTTACACTAGAAAACCCTACCAGGTGCGCAACACCTCCCATATGCATAGCGTCTGCCTCAAATGCGCAGCGCCGATCCAAATTTCTCCAAAAAAACAACAACTGCACTCTTTTGCTCAATGACACTTAAAAATCACCTCTTAGCTCTCCTTTTAGTGCTTTGACTTCAACATTAGCATAATGAAATGATCAATAGAGATATGGCTTTATATGGCTTTCACTTTTTTATTTTTGATGGTGAAAACCCACTTTTATAATGTCTATGTGCTTTTTCAAATACTTTGTTTTCTGATGCTTGGTCTTCTTGCTTTGATAGGTGGACTGATGCTCAAATTCTTTGACTTTTGTAGTGGCAGGTACTTGGCAATATCACCGGGTGACCAGGAGCAGCATGGAACCATTTATTACATATGAGAATGATAAAATTACATCAAATTTAAATATGAAATACAAATGTTCTATTTTCACCTCAAAACTAGTTTTGAGGTGAGAACTTCATTAAGCTTACAAATTAACAAATTTTGACTTTTCTGAGCATTGTTAACCTCCTCATGTCTTTGCTGACCATTATTAGCAATAATCACTAAAATTTGACCATGGGGGAAACCCTAGACCTAATGAGACCAAAACCCTATGTAATTGATGAAATAGACTGAAAATGAGCATAAACCATTGATTGAAGGGTATGAAAGGAGGTCAGCAAGTACATATCACGAGGGAAATACTGAAATGAACCCTACCATCAGTAGATCCATGAACTAATGGAATGCAACCTCATTAGAATGGGACTCCTAGTATGAAATGAAAAAGAGTAAATTTTGATCACTGATGGCAGTGTGAAGACACTGAAACTAACAGGTTCTTTGCTTCTCCAACTGACATTTTTCTTGGTTACCTGCTTGTTGGACTATCTCTTTTAGCACAATAGGGACTCTTGTATTTTTTCTTAAGCATCCTTCCAATATCACTCAAATTTGAAATAAAATAATGATTTATCTTCTTTGATATATTACAACAATCCTTGAATCCTGATAATAAAAATTGGAGATAGAGAGACCTTATAGATACTTTGATTGGTTTTCTTTAGAAATATTATTTTTCTACAAATTAGGTTTTACGGTTTAAAGTATTTTATTTCAGTTGTGTGTTTTCCTTTCCTGACAAGATAGCATAGAGGTGTGCAAGTGTGATTTCATTTCATTGAAGATAATGTAGAAGTGTGAAAGTAGCCTATATTTTCATGTCATTTTCCTTTCAACAAGTTATTTCCTGCAATTACAATTTTTCTTTAGCATAGATTAGTCAACTTGGTCTATGTACATCTATCTTTCATTTCAGTATTTCCACCTACATAGAAATTAATGAGAGAAAGAGATAATTCCTACTACACATAGAGTGTCGACCCCTCTTAAGTTTCTACAAACACCAGGTTAACAATTAACGTTAAAGCCCTTTTGAGTTGCAACATTGTTTTAGAAATACTTAGGGCCATCAATCTCGAAGGAATTTCAAAATGCTAAAGTTGATGAAGGCCCCTATTTTGTAGTAGTGAAAGACTTCACGCCACATATAAGTGTTTTCCATCATTTTTTTCAATACAAAATTGATGTTGTAAGGTAATGTCATTACACTATTTAGTGCATTTTTCTTCACCCTGCTATCCCATGATAAATCTTTTCATGTCAATAGTTTCTTCCAACATTTGAAAATTTATGATTTCTTGACAGTTCACGTAATGATGGAAGGATCCCAATGTTTTCCTCTTCAATGTCATTTAAAAGTGACTAAAAGAATGATCAATATGGTCATGAGTGTGCTCAACAAGAAGGACACCAACTTTTACCTTTTGAAATATTCCCAATCCAGCAAGCATGCTTAGATATACTAATGTAATTTGATTTTTTTCATGACCAATGTTGTCTAATTGTAAATACACAACTTGAGGAATATTAGTAGACCAATGAGTGAGGACATGATGAATTATGGTGATGGTAAAATTTGCATCGTTATAAATACTTGGAGTTGTGAAGTAAATCCTTGGGAACATTTTTCTATTAAAAACCATACAATCAACCAAGTGAAATTGAACATAATTTCCATCTTGTAATTTTTTTGGTTTGCAAAAGAAATTGGCAGAAGTATTTTCTTTTAATCTATCCAATAAATTATCAATCATAAATATTTATTTGGAATAACATAATACTTATTTTCGAAGCCTATATAACTTTTCCCTTTCATTTTATTTATTGGTTGTGATGCTCTTGATGTGTTTTGAAAATGGAATATGCACATAACATAAAAAAAAAATATTAATAGTACACTTTCATAGTTGATGACTATTCAGTTATAACGAATAATGTTTTAAATACATACCTCTTTCTACCATTTCAAATTTATCCCTGTTTTGTGTTTAAAAGAAGCACATGCACCACAAAACCCCATCCATCATTTTTAGGAATATAGACATTGTTGAATTGTTTCTTCCATACTCTTGTAAAATATACATATGTAATGAAATTACCATTTTCTTTAGCACCTTTAACTTATCCTTTTATAAGTTTCATATTTCTTATCTCAAGAGGTTATATTGAATATGTATTGTCTTTCTAACTTTCATACACTCTTGTTGTTTGGAAAATAACTAATTCCATCCATGACAACATAGTGTTTGTTAATGGCCCACTCCCTTATCTATGATGTACTTTTGAATAAAATGTAAGATATTTTTCCAATCTTGGTTGAATTCTTAATATATGGAGATTACCAATTGAGTGAAATATTTTTAAATCCTTTCTAAATAGTGAATGGCATAAGTATAATTGTTTTTGATTATATATCATAAACTTGTTAGCACTCCATAATTTCCTTTGGTTGTAGGAACGAAACCCAAAGGTAATCGCAAACAAATTGTAAGCTAGAACCTAGCCCTTGTAGCTTCAGAGAGGGATCTCTCTATATGATTTCAATCAATGTATTGGCTGAGTAGTTTGGATTTCAGGCTAGCTATGATGATCAAAGGATAATTTTAAGTGGTGGCTTGAAGGTAAGTGAAGGAAGGAAAACCCACTTTGAACATGTTCATATTTTTAATGATTTAAATGAATAAGGGATAATGATGATATCTTGAGCAGGGGCAAGATAGGTAGCTCCATTTGTAATTAATAAATTTTGTTGTAGTAAATGGATGAATATAACATCAGAGGTGAAAAGATGAGCATCAAACTAGGATGAATTCAAATTGACTTTAGAAGAACAAGAAGAACATAAATATTCAGTAGATACAAAGCAAAGCATAACGTGAATTATGCAAATTCTCTTATCTGAGCATGAAAAACTATCTTAGTATCACAAAAGCATAAGTAACAACAACGAAATAGATAACACAGATACAAACAGATATCAGACATGAGAATCCCTAGAAAAATACCCTCGGCCTTCTTTTATTCATTTAAGAAATACATGAAATTGAAAAACACAAGTCTTTGCTTCTAGCACTAATGAATAAAAAACCAACCAGCCCTTTCTACATTACCTTTCATCATATTAAATAGGATTACAATGTGAAATATTATATGACCAGATTCAATGAATGAGTTATCCATCCATAACAGATGGAAATTCAGGACAGCGAAACTTAGTGTTTATATAAAAAATTAGACACAACAATTCAAAATGGTGCCTTTGGAAAAAATTGCAACTGTCTACCATCATGCTAAAAACCCTGTTAGAAACAACATAAATTCTCTAGATGCCTTGGCTCATTCATTTTCTACTTTTTAATCTCTTTCAAACATATCAGGTCCGTTTGCTTGAGTTTATTAGGTCCCTGATCCAGGTGGATGTTGGTGGCCACCCACCAACCCATTTGGACCCCCACAACTGTCTCTTTCAGTCTTTTCAGTTTCCTAAATTGTAGCACAGTTTACTATTTTTAGCAGTTTTTTCGGGTCCCGAACTTCCGGAGCCGTTTTGAGGCCCTAAACGACGTTTTTTTGGGATTCTGGGGCAACATGGGTCGTAGACCAATGTTGCCTCCCAAAGTGGTAGTACTCGGATAGATCTTTCTAACGAGCTATCGTACGCGTCAAACGGAGATCGTATGCCAAAGTTACGACCCCGGGAAATTGATGTACCAATTTACCCAAACGGGGCCCACAATTTGGCGTTTCATCTTCTAGGGTTAGGTTTCGGGATGTGAAGGGTTTTCCATTGTTTCTCAACAATAAATAGGCCTTCGAGCCTCATTGTAAGACAGTTCGGAACAGTTCAGAGGCATGTAGCCGCCACATCTCTTCTCAGAGATAAGCTACCATCGCCCTAGCTGGTTTCTTTCCATTTCTGTTTGTAAACATATTTCAGTATTTTACAGTAATGAAATGAAGTATTATTTCCGCTGCATCTCTGTTTTTATGGTTATCGCATCTCTGTATTTATGGTTATCTCTGTAATCTATTGCGTTCCTGTTTAAATCCGGATCAGTGGTATCAGAGGGGTCTGCTTTTTCTCTGTTTTTCTTTGCATGTCCCCAACGAGGTCGGGATATAAGGAGTTAGGGCTTGAACTGGTCGAACCTTTGCAAGACCAGCCTCGCAAATCCCGACGGCCTCCCATGGCGGATCAGAAGAAAGACGAGGGAGCAGGAGATCCTATCAAAATCTTGCTCGAAGAAGCACTCGAGCGGCAAAGGAACGCGATGATGGATAGCTTTGCACAGATTCTTCAGCGGCTACCCAGAGGCGACGCATCGGCTTCCAACAGCGACTCTGGAAATGCCACACCCTTCAAGGTACAAGTTAATTTTGAAATCCCCATATTCGAGGGTCAAATAGATGCAGATGCCGTAGATAAATGGTTAAATCTGCTAGATGGGTATTTTTCTGTTCATGAATTTTCAAGTCGGGAAAAGATTGTTTTCGCTCTTCTCAAAGCAGCCCCCCACGTCAAGGACTGGTGGGAAACCTACTGCGAGCAGAAGAATGAAAGTACAGGCTCACTATTTTCAGCCGCACCCACTTGGAATGACTTCCGGGATGCCATCAAGGAGCAGTACTACCCTGTCGGAAGCTATGAGGACAAATACATCAAATGGACCACATTGCGGCAGGGACGAGACCAAGATGTGCCAGAGTTCACAAACATTTTTCATACCCTTCGCACACAGTTGGGTATCAAAGATTCTGAGCTACATCTGGTACTCAAATACCGTGGCTGCCTACACAGATACATCCAGGAAGAGATGGTGTTCTTGAACATATCCTCACTCGGCACAGCATACCGATACGCTGTCAAAATCGAGCAAAAGTTTAAACAGAAGAAGCGAGACTTTGGATCTGCAAATCCGAAGCCCAAAGGACAAAGCCAAGGCGGGGTGACCCAAGACAACCCGTCAAAGCCGCAAGAAAAGAACAACACCACGAAGCCGAAGAAGGACACAGGAAAGTGGTGTGAGTTCCACAAGAGTCCCACTCATAACACAAGTGAGTGTCGGACCAAGCAGTCGCTGGTGGCCGAGTTGAAGGCTTCCGAATCAGATGCATGTTCCGACCCTGAGCCAGAACCTGACAAGGGGAATGGTAAAGGGAAGCAGATCATTGATGCGGATCCCAGTGCCACTGTTGCCACCGCCAAGATCAAGAAAAATGAGCCCGAAGATCCAGAGGAGGGGGAGCGTCTTTTCCACTCACAGATGTGGGTGAAGGGTTCACCGCTGCGATTCATTGTCGACAGTGGTAGCCAAAAGAACCTGGTTTCAGCAGAGGTCGTGAAGCGGTTGGGCTTACCGACTACACCACACCCACAGCCGTACAGTATCGGGTGGCTTCATGAAGGACGAGATCTCAAAGTTCGCCAGCAGTGCCGCCTTCCCTACAGCATCAAACCCTTCACAGACGAGGTATTGTGTGATGTTACACCTCTGGATGTTTGTGATGTATTATTAGGCCAGCCATACTTATGGAGGCGACATGCTGTGTATGAGTCAAGGCCTCGTGCTGTCATTATTTCTTTGAATGATTCATTATACAGGATACCAGAGGTAGCCCCACCTACCGCCACATCTTTGATCACTACCAAAAAAGGCAGCAAGCTCATATCACAGACCAGGAAATTCATCTGTCTGGTTCACTCCCAAAGTAAGGGGAAGATCGTTGCTACATCCATGACCCCTGCAAAGGGTTCCTCCACGCAGCAGCAACAGCAAAGGGATACGGTCATGACAAAACACAGGAACAACTTCTCCTCACGGACATGGGTACCACACAAGTTTCAGGTGGGCAACAAAGTTTGGTTACATCTGCAGAAAGAACGCCTTACAAGAACCCATCAGAAGCTCAGACCACTCCGACATGGTCCTTACAGCAGTACCAAGGCTATGGGGAACAATGCTTTGGAGCACAGCATTCCTCCATTCCTTCGCTTGCACCGAGTATTCAATGTGGACCATCATCGACCATGCTTCCCACCATCACTGGACACATCACAGATTGCAGGACAAGTTCAGCAGATGGAGGAACTCAACGCAATGGGGACCATTGCTTCCTAAGGGGGGAGGAATGATCCAGGTGGATGTTGGTGGCCACCCACCAACCCATTTGGACCCCCACAACTGTCTCTTTCAGTCTTTTCAGTTTCCTAAATTGTAGCACAGTTTACTATTTTTAGCAGTTTTTTCGGGTCCCGAACTTCCGGAGCCGTTTTGAGGCCCTAAACGACGTTTTTTTGGGATTCTGGGGCAACATGGGTCGTAGACCAATGTTGCCTCCCAAAGTGGTAGTACTCGGATAGATCTTTCTAACGAGCTATCGTACGCGTCAAACGGAGATCGTATGCCAAAGTTACGACCCCGGGAAATTGATGTACCAATTTACCCAAACGGGGCCCACAATTTGGCGTTTCATCTTCTAGGGTTAGGTTTCGGGATGTGAAGGGTTTTCCATTGTTTCTCAACAATAAATAGGCCTTCGAGCCTCATTGTAAGACAGTTCGGAACAGTTCAGAGGCATGTAGCCGCCACATCTCTTCTCAGAGATAAGCTACCATCGCCCTAGCTGGTTTCTTTCCATTTCTGTTTGTAAACATATTTCAGTATTTTACAGTAATGAAATGAAGTATTATTTCCGCTGCATCTCTGTTTTTATGGTTATCGCATCTCTGTATTTATGGTTATCTCTGTAATCTATTGCGTTCCTGTTTAAATCCGGATCAGTCCCTCTGCCTTTAGGATGAAAAAGAGGAAACATCGGCTCCTCTGCGCTGTGCTACAACTATGTGACAATTCTTCTCGACGTGTTTTGATACATTTCTTCTTTTGTGTGACCAAAAGGAAAAACGGGGGCCACTAAATTAGAACTTTAAGAAATTGGAGTTTCCTGCTTGAGTATTACTTTAGACTATGCAGGGATGGAGATATTTTGTGATATGCCTAGCCCCTGGGGCTTAGGCGGAATCCTTTATGATCAAATCTTGAGCACTTAGGGCTAATCCTTTTTAGGGGCTAAACCCTTTGGCTAGGATGGGGGACGATTCTTTGAAATATCACATTATGAGCATATAGGACAACAAAACCACAACATATATGCACCTGGGCCCCTTTGGATATTGGAACTTTGGTGATTGACAATTTCACAATCTTGCATTTGGTTGCACCTTTTGAAATTTGTGATATTCAATCCATGACATGGCCCGATCCGTGTGGAGAGGGGATGAGGGAGGGCTTGCCCCTTTGTTTAATATAAAGAACCTGTATTAACCATTTCCACCCAATTTCATGATTTCAGCAGATGAAACACATTTTCTTGTTGTTGTGTGCCTTCTGCCGATAGCCCCTAACTCTCTGAGTTCTCTGTGACCATGACTTAGCCCCCACATTGGGGATCCTCTCCTAACATTTTCTAATTGATGGTTTCAATATAGAATGCATCACGTATCCACTGATCACTGAACACTGACTACCCTTTATACTTAGCACCTGGTCCTTTGGCCCCTCATGTGATCGCGGTCCAACCCTCTTATTGGAGCCCCCACATCGAAGGCTTACAATAAACGGTTTCAACTTATGTTGCGATGTGCCTCAACCTTATGATCTCTGATCTCTGACTGCTATGTCATCCTCTACCACGTGTCACCTTGTGAGTGATGACACGTGTCATGCTGAAATGTTCCCTTATGACCCTTGAAAATTCCAATATGCATAACACATGTCCACCGTACCCCCACGTCATTGCTGAAATCATATGCCATGTGGCATATCAGAACCAATCATGCATTACCATGCATCTCTCTAGAGGAGAGAGAAATACCCACAAAAACTTTGATTTTCAATGAAATCCTTTGTAAAATGTTTCAGGCATTCCCCGACGATTTTATACTTAAAACATATCCCCCGGTGATTTAATTGCATATAACAACTTTTATAATATCGCAACATTTTAGAGTATTAACCCCTACGACATGCGATCACTGATCTCCGACTGTGATATGACTATTCATTGATTAAACACCACTGATATTTCTTTGATGTGGCGGCATGCATTGGACCTTAAGTCGCCAAATCGTCGCAATCTCGCATATCACAACTTTTAATACATGATTGTCAGACTAGGTAGTAACTCCAGCAAATCAATTCATATATTATTCCTTCAGGTTGGTCTTTATTATATACATGAGGGAGAGACTTTTCACTTCATCTCCTGATGACTATTCATATTTCTCATTATTTATTTACATCAATTACATTTATTCACCCAATCCTGATGATTAGGTGTCAACATTCCCCCCTAATCTAAAGGGATGTTGGTGAGTCCAAGCATCATTCTGAATCGTTCAACCTTTTCTCTTCCAAGTGCTTTGGTGAAGATGTCTACAATTTGCACATTAGTGGAACAATGATGGAGATGGATTGTTTTGGCCTCAACATGATGTCGAATCAGATGATATTTAGTATTGATGTGCTTTTTTCGATCATGGAACTTTGGGTTCTTGGCCAACTTTATTGTAGAAGTATTGTCAATCATGAGTGGAATGATTGTACTTGTTTTATCTGCAAATCTTCGAGAATTTTCCTGAGCCACACAATTTCTTTTGTTGCCTCAACTGCTGCCACGTATTCTGCTTCTGTTGTGGAATCTACTGGAACTGATTTTTTGCATGATCTCCAGGAGACAGCTCTTGATCCAAGACTCATAGCATATCCTGAAGTAGATACCCCAATTTATTTGTCTCCATCGAAGTCTGAATCAGAGTATCCAATCAAGCTGAAGTTGTCCACCTGTGTATACTTGATTCCAAAGTCTTGAGTTCCCTTCAAGTACCTTAGAACTCTTTTTGCAGCAGACCAATGTCCCTCACAAGGATTTTGCATAAACCTGGAGAGGATTCCAACAACAAATGAAATGTCTAGTCTAGTAGTAGTTAGGTAGTTGAGACTTCCTACAAGCTATCTATACTTTGTTGTATCCTGAAATTATTTTCCTTCAATAGATGTGAGCTTTAAGTTTTGTTCCATTGGAGTAGTAAGAGGATTTCATTCTGTCATGCCAAATCTATTCAACAGATCTCCAATGTACTTCTTTTGAGAAAGAAATATGGACATTGGATGTTGAGTTACTTCAATACCAAGATAGTAATGAACATAGCCCAAATCAGTCATTTCAAAACTTTTCCCCAATTCATTCTTTATGGATGCAATGTAGCTTTCATTGTTCCTTGTCATCAAAAGATCATCTACATATACCACAAGATATGCAACTGTTTTTCCAACTTTCTTAACAAATAAAGTTGCATCATCAAGGTCATAATGTTTGAAATTGAGTTTCAGAAGATGCTCAGTCAGTTTTTCATACCAGGCTTGCAGTGCTTGTTTGAGGCCATACAAGGATTTCACAAGTTTGCATACTTTATGTTCATGTCCTTTCACAGCAAATCCTTCAAGATGGGACATAAAAACATTATCTTTTAGATCTCCATTCAAGAAAGCACTTTTACATCCATTTGATGGACTTTCCAACCGTTCTGAGCTGCTAGGGAAAAGAGTGTCCGGATGGTAGCCCATTTTATTGTGGGGAAAAAAGTTTCCTCATAATCGACCCCTTCCTTCTGTGCAAAACCTTTTTCCACAAGCTTGGCTTTGTGCTTGTCAAGTGAGCCGTTAGCTTTATACTTTTTCTTGTAGACCCACTTGTAGCCAATTGGTTTGGTTCCTAATGGAGGATCAACCAGCTTCCAAGTGCCATTCTTTATCAGGGCATCATACTCCTTTTGCATCGCTTCTTTCCATTCATCATGAGAAGCAGCTTCTTTGAAGGAAGTTGGTTTGAAATCTGTAGACAAATTCAATTCACAATCATAAGAAACATCCATATCAACAGGTGAATCGGAGTCATCTACATCACCTCCATTTTGCCGGTTTGAATTTCTAGTTCCTATCTTTCCAACCTCATCAGGATGAACACTTTCAAGTGTCTTTGTCAGCCACTTTGGGAGACCTTTCTCAGATGGTACCGGCTTCTTCGTTGATTGAGTTGGGACTAAATCAAGATTGAGTCTCCCAATTCTATTAATCACATCACTTAAAGCATCATCCGTTGTTGGAGTTTCATACGGGGGAAAGAGTTCTTCAGAAGAAGATTCCACATGTTGATCTAGTATAGGAATCCCCCCTTCAAGATGTGGAATCTGATTATCAAATTCTTGAAATGATTTTGCATTTTTGAATCTATCCAAGCGATCAAGTTGCTGCTCAACAACATTGTCAGCTTTGAATGATTCAAGAAAAATTACATCCCTAGATACAACAAACTTTTTTATTGACTTCATCATAGAGACGGTATGCTTTGGAGGTGTTTGAATACCCCAGGAAGATAGACTTATAGCTTCTTGTACCAAGTTTGTTTCAATGTACCTTTGGTATCAAGGCATAAAAGGTGGAACCAAAGACCCTAAGATGCTTTATCGAAGGAATGTGCCCATACCACATTTCATATGGAGTCTTGTTTCTAATAGCACTAGATGGACATCTATTCTTTATATATACAACACATAGAATAGCATCAGCCCAAAACATTATTTTTACATTTTTGAAGAAGATCATGGAGCGTACCATATTTAAGATTGTCCTATTCATTCTTTCAGCTACACCATTCTATTGGGGATTATAAGGCATAGTTGCTTGATTTTTGATCCCATGTTGGCAAATATAGTTTTCAAATTCATTTGATGTGTATTATTTTCCATTATCAGTGTGAATAGACCCAATATGAGATTGTGCATAATTTTCAATCCATTTATGAAAGTTCTTGAATGTTTGAAAAGCATCAGATTTGTTCTTCAATAAATAAACCCAACACATTTTGGTGTAGTCATCAATAAATGTCATCATATATTTATTTCCATTTGCAGAAGGAACAAGCATTGGACCACATAAATCTAAATGAATGAGTTCAAGTTTTCTATGTGCTCTTGAATGTGAATCATGAAAAGACTGTTTGCTATGCTTTCCTAGAATGCAAGCATCACATTGCTTAAATTTCCTAGGCATTGTAGGCAAACCAGCAACACCATTTTTCTTCAACAAGCTGAGGCTATCATAGTTCAAATGTCCAAGTCTAGCATGCCATAATAAACTTGATGGAAGTGTGCCTTCTTCATGATGAGAATTGTACAAGAAATGTTGTGCACGAGCAAAGGTACCTTGCAGCTTGAGAAGCCTTTCTTCTTCTATTCCCCTAATGACAAGCGAGTGGTCAGATGATTTTCTCACCTCAAGATTTCCCTCAAACATATGAATGGAGTGACCTTGCTGGGGGATGTGGACCAAGGACAACAAGTTTATCTTCAGTTGTGGGAGATATAGAACATGCTGTGGAAGAAAGTCTGGAAGACCAGGCAATTTAAGCCTGATGGTGCCAGGCCCTGATGGCTTGATTTTTTATTGGTCTGCAAAGTATACTGCTCCATCAACATTGTCAATAAATTCTTCAAAAAAATCTTTGCTATGATTCATGTGGAAAGTTGTTCCTAAATCAAGCAACCAATCATTTTTCCAAGAAGCAAGTGAAGCATGAAATAAGTCTTCATTTACTCTAATATTAGAGTGTGCCACAACATAATGAGCGGATTCAGGTGCTTTACCTTTGTCTGTGTCATTTGTTTTACCTTTGGGTTGGTTTCTTTACTGCTTAATTTTGTCCCAAGGTAATTTTCATGTAGAGGCATCATGTGATCCATTTCTTTTGCAGCGTATGCAGTGCAAATCTGCCTTTTCTCCTTGAAAGTGTCTGCGCCCCCCCCCCCCCCGCCTCTGAAATATCTTCCTCTTCCTCTTCCACCACCTCTTCCTCCGGAAGAGTCTTGAGCAAGATTAATTTCTTTTTGAGCAAGGCACACAACCTCTTTAGAAGATTCAGGGGATGTCTTCTTTCCAAAAGCTTTCTCTCTTTCAACAATTTTTTTTCACAAGAGAGTCAAAGGTAATATATTTAAGATTTCCATTTGCTTGCAATAACTCAAGATAATTGGAGTAAGTAAGAGAAAGTGCCTTGAGAAAAGCGATAAGAGGAATATCCAATTCAACCTTAGTGGCTTTGATATCATGCATTATAGACTTTAGTTCGGATGCAAGAGCAAGAGGATCATTATTTTGCAATTCAAGAGTGAAGAGTTTAATCATGAGATGAACAACTTCAAGTGCAGAATGTGAGTCATAGAGTTCTTTTAGCTTTTGTAAGGCTTCAAAAGCAGTTGAAAATGGCGAAATATGGTGACTCACCTCTTCACTTACAGAAGCTACAATTAATGCATAGGCTTTGCTGTTCTTATTTTTCCAAATGGCGAGCTCTTTGTCTGAGGTAGGTTGTTTTGGCTCTTTGTCTCCGTCTCCAACACACACTCCTTTCCACCACTCATTGAAAATGAGGGTGTGTTTTATCATACGGGACCACTTAGGATAGTTCTCCTTGCCAATGAGAACTATTCCCACAATGGATATCATTGAATGCATTGTAAAATATGTGTACTGTAAAAAATACTTCTGGCAATATACTGTAAAAAATTGTACTTCTAGCAATATACTCTAAAAAATACTTCTGGAAATGTACTATAAAAAAATAATGAGGGATATGGAGGCCAACACATGTATTAAAAAAATGATGTATTATAAAACACAGCAGTATTAAAATGAGAGTACAGCGTGTAGCCAAACGCAGTGTATGGTGGTATGTGGGTACAACGTGGGAGCGTAGTGTATTTACATGGAGAAGATTTACCACAACTAGCACCACAGTCCAACAACGTGGTATAGACACTAGAATGGAGAAGAAATCGTGTATAAATTGGGAGACCAAACCAACAAATCAGTCACCTCGATTAGACTGTTCCTCTAACCGGTGAGGAATTTAGAAAAGAATGAATCAGCCTTGGGATGCGCCACAAGCACTGACCCCTTTCGTTTTTAAATGTCGATGAAAGACAACTTAGCTTCATATGTTTTCCTGACCGCTGTGCAGTAGGGAGAGGACCTGTGCATGTGAGGTTCAATGCAGTGGGGAGAAGGACTGTTGAATGTTGAATGGTTTTATAGTAAAAAAATTGGAGTGGTGAGAGGTGTGGGGGTTGTATGCATTTTAACGAAGTTGAAAATTGGGAGCGGAGAGGGTTGAGACTGCTGTGGGAGCATGGTGGTATACAGTGGGTTATAATCCACAATGGACAACAAAATTATAATGCTTATGGAGGAGGAAATAATATATAATCGGGGAAGATCAATGCAATATCACTAATCAATGCTTAGACGCACATGGAATTTAATTATTCAAACTGATAGACAACCCTGGGGGCAGTGTAATACCAGACCTCCGTTGTCAAACCTCACACTGCAATGAAACACTGGCAACACTGTAGGGACGCTGGAAATGGAATGCTGACAGCACTGTAGGAGCAGGTATTCGATGGGAATACCAAGCATTACCCATATTATCACACAAAGAGTAGACCCAGATTATCACACAGAGAATAATAAGAAGAATATGGCAGAAGGGAGTTACAATGACAGATAGAGGCCAAAAATTCCGCTGGCTCTAATACCATGTCAGACCATGTAGTAACAAATCAATTCATATAGTATTCCTTTAGGTTGGCTTTTATTATATACATGAGGTAGAGACTATTCACTTCATCTCCTGATGACTTTTCATATTTCTCATTATTTATTTACATCAAGTACATTTGTCATTTATTCACGCAATCTTGATGATTAGGTGTCAACAATTACCACCCTACCAACCTTTATAAATCACAAATTGATGATCTATGATATGCCTGATTGGAGATCGAAGTTCATTGGTTTTTCTCTGACCTTCCATTTCTTGCCCCTCCAAACCTCTGATTATATCCTGGATCTGAGGCTTTACTTGGGCATTTCTTCTTTTCTTATGCTTTATGAAGGGGAACTATGATTTGATCTATCTTTGGAGTCTAGGATCCATTTGGAGAGATCTATAGCTTGTTGGAAAGTTAATGTAGAGCTCCACCTGATGGTTTTACCTACAAGATCAACTGAACCAAACATCACAAGCAAAAAACTACTCCCAACTTTGGAATGACTGGCCTTGTGACAGTAGTGACTCTTTTGACATGAAAAACCTATGTCTATTGGAAGATGCTGATAAATAGGCTATTATGGCATTTTAATTACATGGTAAGAGGATAATATCTTGATTCCTAGTATAGGACTCAAACATCATCTCCAATGGTGATGGAAGCCTCCCAGTGAGGTGACAAGAACAAAAAGAAGACCAGTAGTCTATTCAAACCATTGGGCAATGGAGTCAAAATAAAAATTTAAAAACATGACTCACTGACAGACTGAAATAGCTCAAATAAAATATAACTTATTGAATGACTGAAATACTTATGGCAACATACCATCAAGATCTTAGGGCCTTCACTCTGGGCTTCAAATCCTAATGACAACTTCCCACACTTGCAGTATTTAAAAGTAAAATGATATATAAAATGGACTGTGAGATCAACTATAAATTAAAGAAGAAAATGCTTCAACAACTTTCCATTGACAGGCCCTCCTCCAAGTAACTCTCTTGACAGATCTTTCAGTAGGTAGGCATTATTCCCATGAAGTGCAACAACTTTAAAAATACCTTTCCACAAGCTATCAAACTTCCCATGTTTTCCTTTCTCTTCATTTCGGGTGTCCCATTTCAATACCAAATCTTCAATCTGGAAATCAACTGCTTTGGTTCTTTTGTCAAAAATATTCTTGATTATGTCCTGTATCAGCTGAGTATTTCCAAATACTTCTTCTCTTGATTGTTGAAACTGGATCATCTGATTGATTCTGTTATGTATATCATTTGGTTCCACATCTGCCTCTTGCAACAATTTAATCACAAGAACCCCTAGTGAAGAGGAAAAGACTACATCAATGCCATAAACAAGTTCAAAAGGAAACATACCTATTAACATTTTGGCACTCACCTGATCAACCCATAATGCATTCACCAATTTCTTGTGCCAATATATTTTGTTCTCTTGCAACATATAATTGATAATATTTACCAAGCTATTATTGGAAGATTTATCCAAGCCATTACCCTGAGGATAATAAGCTGTTGAGTGGCCCAGAATAATGTTATACTTATGACACAAACTTACCATCTTCTTTGATTCAAAATCAATTGCATTGTTTTTAATGATCTTCTGTGGGCAACCAAACCGGGACAAAATATTAGCTTCAAAAACTGAATTATCACTGAGTCTGTAGCCTGCCTACTTGAAACTGCCTTGATCCATTTGATAAAGTAGTCAGTTGCTGTCAATATCCACTTGTGTTGTCCTGAAGAAGTAGGATGAATTTCTCCAATAAAATCAAGTCCCTATTGTTGGAATGGGGACTTGACTTTTATGGGTTTCAAGGGTAATGGGAGTAATTTATTCCTTCAAATACTTGGAACTCCCGACAACTAGCAAATCTTTTGTACACATCAGCAAACAAAGTCGACCAATAGAACCCTACCCTCAGGATCTTGTCTGTAGCAGTTTTCTAGAACAAATTACCACCACAGTCACCGTTATGAAATTTTTCCATAATTTTCTGAGCTTCATCCCCCAACAGAGAGTTAAACAAAATGTCACCAAGATCCTTCTAGTACAAAAACTAATCTATAATACAAAAATTGACTACTTTTAATTTCAAAAACCTAGATTTTGTCTTAGTCAAACTTGGGGGTGCTTGTAGGTTCCGCACTACATATAAGATGTTTGCATACCATGGAGAGACAAAAAACCTTTTTGAAACCTATTGGATTGGTCTCAACTCATCTTCTTCTGACAAGGAAGCTAATTTTTTTATCTCCAAAGCATGCAAATTTGACTCTACCTTCATTTTTGCCAACCTTTGTCCCTTAATCAACTTTGTGGGCTTGATTTCAATATCATACTCAAGTATGGTAGTGATCCACTTTCCATGTCAACCTTCTGGATCATTCTGCGTAAGAATATCTTTGACAGTAGCACTTGGCACGTAAGCAATAACATGTGAATGTAAAATATACACTCAAAAATCCTTCAGAGCCTTCACCAAAGAAAATGCTTGTTTCTCCATAATATTATACTTGAGAGAAACATCCCTAAGTGTTCTACTGAAAAATGTTATGGGTTTCTCTTCCCCCTACTAATTCTTTGGCATCAAAACAATTGCAATACTATTCTCTTAGGGGAAAGAGAAAATAACAAAATCACGTGTGTAGTTCAGACTAACAAGAACAAGGGCACGAGCCAGTGTGGTTTTAACTTCATTAAAGGATCTTCTACTTTCTTCATCCCATTTTAATTCGATGTCCCCTTTCAGCATGTCTGTGATCTTCCTCAAAATTTCAGCTAGATTGGGAATAATCCTTCTTAAGAAATGTATTATGCCCATAAAGGACTAAATATCTTTTTTGTTTCTAGGAATGTCCATCTTCTGAATAGCTACAATTCTGTTTGGATCGATTTTAAAACCATCTTTATAAATAATATGGCCTAACAATTTCCCTTCTTCCAGGCCAAACATATATTTTTTGGGGTAAGTGATATGCCATACGCTCTACACTTCATGAAAATACCCTTTAGGTGTTGCAAATGCTACTCATCTGATTGGGAATAAACAATGATATCATTTAGATATATCACCAGAAACTTGTCCTTCTCATCTACAAAATATAAGTCCATATCTCGCTGAAAATTTGCACTTGTGTTCATCAATCCGAAGGGAATTTTTACATATTTGAAAGTCCCCCTAGGTGTAGTGAATTCAGTCTTATATTGATCTTTTCGGTGGACCAAAAGTTGATTGTACCCCAAAAATTCATCCAAAAGTGACATCCGCCTTGCACCCAGCACTTTCTAAAGGATATGATCTATCTTAGGCAATGAGTAGTTGTCCTTGAGAGACACCTTTTTCAAGTTCCTGAAATCTACACACAATCTAATTGATCCTGTCTTCTTCCTTATTAGCATTAAATTGGGTAACAATTTAGAAAACCTAAGGGGTATAATGATGCTGGAATCAAATAATTTTCTCACCTCCTTTTCAATCAAGGGAATCATAATAGGACTTTCCCTCTAAAACATCTGTTTAAATGAATTTTGATCCTCCTTGATTGGTATTATATGCTGGATGATGCTCATGTCATACACCTTTAAATCTTGATATCCCCAAGGAAAAACATCAAAAAAATCTTTCAATAGGTCCAAATACTTATGCCTCATTTCTAGGATTAGGGTCTTGGACAACTTGATCATCCTCAACTAGTACATTGTGCCTATATTACATTCCTTCACACTAGATTTGGTAGGCATGAACTTTGGCCTCTTGGAAATATCATTCTAGTCAAATATCTCCTCCAGCAATACCAGCCCCCTTGTTATAACATTATATTTCAATTGCAACACCTTCAATTATGTCCCTTGTTTTTCCAACTCTTCCTTAATTTGATTTATGTAGCTCTTCTTTTCTTCTTCCTCTATATCACAGTCCTTTTCAAACTTTAACTTGGAAAATTATTCTTTCATTAATAAGAAATTTTCTAGCTATTTATCATTCTCAAAAACCTACTAGTACTTCAAATTGTCTAGGAAAATGGGTCTATGTTTCACTTCAACCTTATACTTTCCCTTCAAATTGCTAGGACTCTCGAAATCAGAAACCGATGTGGCTAAAGTGTCTTCAACCGCATTTTATTTTCTAGGAACAACTAAAAAACTATATTTAGAAAAACTTTGCAAGAAATCTAGAACAACATTGCAGTAGGCACATATCCTGGGATGCTTTGTCTGATACTCACCTTTGACTTGCCTGATGACCAACTCCAAATCCACATAAACAACTATCCTTCTGTCTCTTGATTTATTCAAATCTTTCAAACCCAAAAGGAGTGCTTCACACTCCCCCACATTGTTGGTATAGTCAAAACCAACTTGTATGAATAGATCCTAGTCTTTCCGACTACCGGGATGACTATCCATACACCAACACCTTCACTACTTGTTGCTCCATAAAAATGAATGGTCCAAAGGTGCTATTTAGGTTCTTCTTCCTTCAAATATTCAACTTCTACTTGAACCATTTTTCTGCTATGTTCTTCAACTTGCTTGCTGGTTTGTTCTACATTCTCTACTTCTTCGATTTTTGATAACAAAACTGTATTTTTCTCCTCTTCATCAGAACAAATAGAATTAAATAAAATAAAAGAATCTAAATCAGAATGAACAACATATACCAGATGATTTGTAGGCTTCTCCTTGTTTCTGATCATATATTTCATGAGTGGTTCTCTGTATAACCTCCTTGTCTGACCACCAAAGACTAAGACAACGATGTAAGACATATCAATCTGCATTACACCGTGTAGCTTCACTGTCCATGATCTTGATAAGCGCATACCAAATTTCGGAGGTATGTCTTCTACAATGATGTCCATCACTGTACTCTTGGAAGGAATATGAGTTAAAGAGACTGCTAAATCCTTGATCAATCCCAACCACTTCACTTTGCTGGAATCAAAATAATATAGGTCCTTGTAAGGTCTAGTGATATCAAGTCCCAACCTCTCCATAATCACTTTCGGCATCAAATTTTGTGGAGCCCCAAAATCCAGCATAGCATTGTGCAATATCTGGTCATGCACATTCAGAATAACATAAAAAGGAGGCACATCCCCATCTTGGGTTTTGTCATCAATCTTCAGCCCAAAAATTATAGTTGGATGATCATCAACTATATTGAAAGTTTTAGAGGCTTTATCAATTCTTAGTGCCTTTAAAATTTGAGCTTTGTATTGATCATTTCTCAACAATTCACCAAGGAGAATGGAGATTTTCAACTTTGCGAGCTCAATCCCAAAATTACAAGGATTTGGTACTTTCTCTATCTCCTTAGGAACAACATATCTCTTATTTGCAGTCTCCTTTGAAGGATTCTCTTTCCTCTGCAAAATTTTGATCGAAGGGTCTTTCTTTTGGTTGTTGCTACTTGGGATATATTTCTTCACATTTCTTTCTTACACATCTTTATTTGTTGCATTATTTCCTGCATCTTTATTTGCACTAGTTCCCGCATTTATGATCCTTATATTGTACTATCTTTGGATATGTATGATGGCATTTTGATACACCTTTCTATACTCTTCGGATTTAACCATCATCATGTCATTGTGGTACTGAGAAAACAACATTTCTTCCTCTTTTGTCATAATATTTCCACACTGCTCTTGTTCTTGTTCCTCCTCCTTGGTCACATACATAGTCTCTTGTCCATCGTCAAAGCAAAGAATTTTCTCCTCTGGTGATTTTTCATCTTCCTCATCCTATTTCTGAGCATAATTCTACTGGAAAAGTGTCTTTATTTGTTGTTGTTATTGCTCTGGACCTTTCTACACCCTTTACTTGTTTTGCATTTGTGGCTGTCTCCAGAAATTAGGATTCCAAATTTGGGGACTAGCTTGAGGCTCTCTGGCAACATCCCAATCAGTTAATGTCATCTTTTCCATCATATTCTCCATTCTTTTGACCAAGATGTTGAAATTTGCATCAAAGGAATGTTACACTAAAAAATGTCACCATGACCACTTACAGTTAGTATGGCTCAAATCAACAGTCATGCTACCCTCTTAGGCAAGTCTTATGCCTCTGCTATCCATCTCAAACTCAAAGAAGAGAGAAAGTCTTGTAAAAAATGTGTTTATCTCTGGGGTCGCAGGTTCTCTCTAGCCTTACCTGCGGGGACGCTTACCATGTTCACAAAAGCTGCGTCCATGGACGCTCTGTATGTTAAGGGACAGGTGCGTCCTTCTGTAAAAGGCAAAATGCGCGAGTTTCATCTTAAAAAAGTTACTTGTGGTTACTTCTAGAACCTTCTAGAGGTCGGTTTGATGAAATGGATGCGCCTCCAGTTGGTTCATGTATCTCTATTAAGGGGGAACTTATCCCATCAATAAGGGAGCTATCCCACCCAAAGAGGGGGATTATCCCATTGATAGTGGACCTGAATAACCTCTTTACAGCACTATAAATAAAGACATTGAGCCAGAGGGAGGAGAGGTTAGAGCTATACATTTTCTTTGGGTAAACGCTGCAGGAATTAGGACCTCCATTTAGAGCCTTGTGAGGAGAGATTGTCTTTGCTTGATTCTACTTGGAAGTGGGTGAGCTTTGTCAAAGTAGAGGAAAACCCTTGATGGACCCTGGGAGGAACTTGCACAACACCAAGGCCAGGTTGTAAGAGTTTCTTTGTTTCGTTATTAATACAAACTGGTTTATTTTTCTCAATAGCTTGTGTTAATGAGTTATTTCATGTGTTCCTTGGTCTGCATGTTGAATATATGTTTTATTATATGAAATACAAGCAAGTGCTTGGTAATTGTTTGATTGTTTGTGGTTGCAGGAATTGACATGAAGGAGGAGCTCATCCGGATCGCCAAGGACGGACTACAACAACAGCGTTTTGGAATAAGGTAAGCCTAAACACTCGTAGTTTTCATGTTATAAAAGGTATATTTAGAGAAAGATCACTCCATTTTGTCTTGTTTGTCACTAGAGAGTTTAGACTCCTAGGGAGGTCAGTTGTGCCCGCACAAACGACTTTTTCCGCCACGACAAATTGGCGACTCCGCTGGGGAATCCATTAATGAGAGAGTCTTTTCCTTTGTGTGAACTTTGCTCTGAGAAAATCACTTTTATTTTCTGGTTTTTGACTGTGAGAATTAGTATTTGGGTGGCTTAGCTTTAGATTTAGTTAGATTTGGTTTTTCTTCATTTTTCCAGAAGGACGCACACTCTGAGTACTGCACAGTGCGTCTTTGGACGCGCTGTTGCCGTTTGCACAGAGCGGGCCCGCACCTGTTATAACGGGTTGCCTGCGTCTTCCTGTAAAATTTAGGAAAATTCCATTTTTGCTTTAATTGCTTTTAGATTTTGATTTTTCTTAGTGTTTTCTGCCCAGATCCTTTAGTACCCTGTCAAAAATTTTCACCTGAACTTGTTTTGTGAGCTTTGAGTGTTTTAGTGGATTTCAACGAAGTTTAGACCTAGGGTTTGATTTTTGGATAGGTTCTGTAGTGACTTTGATAGTAGAAAGTTGTCCAGCCTTAGATCTCTCTGGTTAGTCAGCCTTCTTAGAAGTCGGGCCTGTCGTAAAGTCTCCTTGTGTGAGCAGCTTGCCATTTAAGTTGTTTTGGGTCAAATTTCAAATTACTTGTTTATAAAGTGTTGATTTCCATTTTACAAAAAGAACAAAAAGATTAGAGTTCTGTTTTGGCTAGTTTTTGATTCTGCAATAAGCTAGTCCTTGATTTGATTGTGATCAAGTAAAACACCTTAGAATAATCATTGTTAGTTTTGGCCTCGTTAAGATTGCTTAGAATAAATTTGCATTTTAGTTTGCTTATGAGTGGATTTTCGTAGATTTTAAATAGTCGTTAAGATTGATTTTTGGTTATATTAGATTTATTTGCTTTATTAAAAGAAAAATACAAAAACATCTTCTTTAAAAGTCTTGTTTCAAGTAGCTTTTTTGTTTTCGAAAGAGGAAAAGAGTTTTTTCGTGCATGTAAAGAGCGGTCATGTTTTTATGCTTTGAAAAGACAAACGAATTGTTTCTTTGATTGTCTTCAATTAAGAAGTTGCTTTTATAAAGATTGCATTCTCTCAACTTTTTAGTTAAAGCAATTCATCGAAAAAGTAAAGTAGTGGGTAAATCATCCTAGGTGCATTTTGTAGTGGTTTCGAGTCGAGTCAACACACCACTGGTTTCACTTCCATCACCTTTTGACTTAAGAAACAACCTTAAAAGTAACGCTTAAATTAAAATCAATCTAGTAATTTTTATTTTCTAGGGCTCTAAAGCACCAACATAGCTTAGGCTAGTGTCTTGGAATAGGTGAGTACTTAACTCTCCAAGGCAGTAAAACAAACAAGTAGTCGATCTTGTGATAGAATCAAATCCAATTGTTACATTTACACTCTGGGAAAGCTCCTCTTAAAGGAGAAGCACGAGCTCGTGTCCGAACCAGTGAGGGGATCATTCCTCCCTCGTTGGGAACGACGCCAGACAGTACGTATTACAAACGGTAAACCTCGGATTAACCATTGTCGAGGAGCCAGGGGTCACTTATCGGTAAACCTTGGATTACTGTCAAGGAGCCGGTAAGGGGATTGAGCTTGTTACTCTGCCCTTGCGTGCTGTCGGAGTTTAGACTGTTCCCCCAGGTGTAATTGTGGTGTTGGTAACCTTAGTGACCATAATCTCTAGGATTCTACCCAAGGTGACGGTGGAGGGAAGGTCCCACTGTACCTGGAGCAGACGTCGGCTATACTCACTTGGATTTTCTGGGGGGTTCGCTTCACTTCGAGACGGTTAAAGTGGAGGAACTTGGTCCAGTCTATTCATTAAGCAGGTTGTCGGCGTAACTGTTCCACCCGCCATTTCTGTACTGAATCCTGCGAGGTTGGACCTAATCACCAACTAGCGCTTTTGGTCCGGAAGATACTGTTTGTGTTTGGTTTGACGCTCTAGATTCTTTAGGCGTGTGCTTCAAATTTGTTTGTTTCTTTAGAAGACTTTAGGTGGTTTGATTTGAAATTTTTACTTTGTTTTCGTGTGTTGTAGTTAAAAATCTTTAATTGTGGCGGAATTACCGAGACAGTCCCGTCGACTTCGGGGCAAGTCTCCTGAGATTGTTACCGGAATAGATTTGTTAAGAAAACTCCGTAAATCGCGGGGTGAATCTCCTGAAGACATTCCGGGTCAGTACGAAGGGTTAAAGGTCCTTGTAACTCCTCCTAGTGACAGTAGAGTAGGTTCACCTGAAGAAGGAGAATCTTCCTTGGTAGTCCATCCAGATTACCAAAGTTTAGAAACAGGTTACAATCCCGAAACTGTTACAGTTTCCGAGCTTGCTGGTAGTTTTTCATCTGCCAGTGAAACAGGCGAAGAACCTGAAATTTCCAAACCTGTTACTCCAACTCCTAGTGTTCCTGATTCACCAAGAATAGAAAGAATTATCACCGAAAATCTTCCTGTTGGTTTAATTGCTATAGAAGAACTTGTTCCAGAGGAAGAAATAGGCGTCTTTAATCCTGAAGATCAAATTACCCTTGATCTAAGGGAGCGTGAATCCATCTTTTACAGTCCTCCTAGAAGTGAATCTTGGTACCTTGCATTAACCAATTTTTTAGACAACTCAGTAGGTTTTTCTACACCTCGTACTCCTTTTCCACCTAGAGGAATTCATACTCCTGTAAATATGTCTGGTCAGTCATCTGTGTTTACGCAAAGTCCTGAATCATTTTTACATGGCGGTCCTTCTGTTCCTACTGGGTATCAATCTCTTTCTGGTACCTTTGCGGGAGCATCTCCTCAACCCATTGATCATGGGTTATTAGTTGGAAACAGTGGTAATGTACCATTGAGTATAGGTGACATTTACATGATGTCAGGTTCAGTTCCCGTTACCCAACCTCAAGGTGGCCAATTACCGCCTGGGGGGCAACCTTCGTTAATGCCTGGGGGGCAACCTCAAGGTACTTCATTCGTGTCTGGGGGGCAACCTCAAGGTCAGTACGCTCCTATGGGGCAATACATACCTCAAGGTCAACCCCAGCCTCAATATGTACCCCAAAGTCAACCTCAGTATCAATATCAACCTCAAGGATGGCAACCTCAAGGATGGCAACCCCAAGGGTATCAACCCCAAGGGTATCAACCTCAAGGATACCAACCTCAAGGTCAAGGTCAACCCCAGTACCCGTATTTACCTCAAGGTTATCAACCTACGGGTCAATACTCTGGTCAAAGTTATCAACCACCTCAAGGGCAATCATATGGGACTGCACCTTACAATTATCAACCCTATCCTCAATCCGGCTATGGATCTCAGTATCCTCAACCTGTTACGGGTCAGTACCCTGGAATGTTAGTGTGGGATCCGTCACAGGGTCAACAGATGTCGCAACCAAGTATACAGTCGGTACCTCAAGCAGGACAACCTGTAGTTCCTGGTCCACCCCAGCAACCGCAACCTGTCCAGTCAAGTGTTCAGACCCCTGTAACTTCGGTAGTTACTCAGCCGCCAATTGCACCTGGTACTCCACCTCACACGGCTGCAGCAACTACCGCCACATCTACCATACTTACTTCTGGAGTATCGGCAGCTCCGGTTTCTACTGTCCCTGTAACCACTCCTCAGACATCTGTACCGTTGTCTGGATCTACGATTCAAACCACAGTCCAGATGCCTGTAGGCCAACCTGGTACAAGTACGGTTGTTACTACTCAACCTCAATTTGTTCAACCTCCGTACCAGGGACAGTATCAACCTGGGCAAGCTGCCCAACAACCGGTTTACCAGTATCAACCGTATCCTGGGTACACTTATCAACAACCTCAGCAACCCCAGTACGGTCCGGTTAATCCTGGTTTTCCAGGAGGATATAATATCCCAAATGCGACTCCTGTTCCTAGTTATCCTGGATATCCTCCTCCTGGGGCTGGTATTGTGACCCAGAGTTTTAGAGATCCTAACCGGCAGTTACCGTTTATCGCAACTTTGGATTTACCAGACTTGACGCGCCTAACGAACGATCCAATTCAATATCTTCCGTTCTGGCCGCCAATGCCAAATAAGTTGCCCAGCGATATACCCAAGTTCGAAGGTAAGTCTGGAGAGGATCCGTCCAATCACGTGATGACTTACCACCTCTGGTGTGCTTCAAATTCCATCTCAGATGATTCGATCCGCTTACGTCTTTTCCAGCGTACACTCATTGGTCTCGCGGCCAAGTGGTACATTGAGTTACCACGGGCCTCTTTTTACAACTTTTAGCCAGTTAGCTACCTCGTTCTTAACTCATTTTCAGTTACCAGTCAGATACGATAACGGTACAGAGTTATTAACTTCACTAAAACAATCGACCCACGTATATTTCTGATCACATTCATGAGTGGAGACGTCGAAGAAGATTAGTGAAAGTTTTTATCCCGGACCAAATCTTAGCTGAATGGTTTGTTAAATCATTATTACCAAGAATTACTGAAGATGTAGCTAAGGCCGGAGTAGTTACTGAGGAGCAAGTCATTGCTCAGGCACAATACCTTGACTTAGTTTACACTCAGTCGGGTACGTTACACGAGAAGATTCCGGATCTTCCAAAGTCGAACCAAATCGCTGCTGCTCCTTCGGGATCTCATGCCGCTGATGGTATGATTGGTATCGTGACTACAAAGAGCAAGAAGAAGTCTTCCAAGGCTTCAACTACTCCAATTATCACTTTGCCTGATTCCCCGACAGGAGAGTCTTCTCCTGAACTTACCGCCGACATTCACGCTGTAGAGTCATCTACGGCCAAATCAAAAAACGGTGGAAAGAAGAAAGGAAAGAAGAAGGCTAAAGCAGACAAGGCTCCAAAGGAGAAAAATGAAAAGTCGGAAACCAATGACGAAAAGCGCAAACCTCGATATCCTTGTCTCATTTGTGAAGAAGATCATTTTACGAGAGACTGCCCTCATCGGGCCGAGGTAGTGAAAATAGTCAAAGGTTCTCCCACTCCTGCTGTGTTAAAGAATCCATTTCCAGAGCAGGAGAATAAGATGATAGGTTCTTCTTCGAATGCCAGTGAAGAACCCATTTTGATGATGTCTCATGTGAGGATTGCGACTCGATCGCAAGATTATGGTAGTAAGGCTCCTGTTGATGGCAAGGAAGCAGAATCTTCTCACTCTAACCCATCAACCTCAGCTCCTGGTTCCGATCCACTACAGATCGAAAAACCTAACCCAGACTTAGTGATTAAGCCGCCCGCCAAGGGTGTACTTCGAAGGTCTGCTTTCAATCCACATGCGAGAGCAGCCCAGAATTACAACATTGTTGAGGACTTAGCTGTTTCACCTTCAGCAATGTCGGCACTCGAAGTGCTGCAATCATGTCCAGCACAACGAAAATTGCTTTTGTCGGCTATCGGAGCTGTCGATGTTCAGGACCCGAACCTAATGATCTTTGATCTAGAAAATAGTACACCACGTCTCCCCCATCAAATGGCTTTCCAAATTCCAGTGATAGTCAAAAACAGGCCTATTCATCGGACTGTGATTGATGAGGGAGCTTCTACGTGTATTATGTCGATTCAATGTTGGAGATCGCTTGGTTCTCCTTCGTTGAACCAATCCCCCACCATCCTTAAGGCCTTTGATGGCCGTGGGTTCCGTCCGTTTGGTATTCTACAAGAATTGCCTATAGGGGTCGAAGGTAAAACCGTTAGTCTGGATGTGGAAGTGGTTGATGCCCCTCTAGACTACAACCTTCTTTTGGGTCGAAGTTGGTCATATGCTATGACAGCGGTCGTTTCATCGGTCTTCAGAGTAATTAAGTTTCCACATAACGGTAAGATCGTGACTATTGATCAGCTGACATACTTTTCATCCGACCCAGCCTCTTCAGAGAGTATCCAGCATGTTGGTAAGACGACAATCCCTTATAGGGACGTTGGTGTAGGTTTAGTTAAGGATTCCGGTTTACTGGGAACTTTTCCTCTCCCTCCACTCATCGTAGAACCTTCGTTTGCAACAATTCATATGATCACGTCAGAAAACATTATTTATGATGATCCTTGGTATGTTCCATCTGACTCTGAGATAGACTCATTCGGTGATGTTATGCCGTTGAGTCCGTATGAAATTGCTTATGAAGCTCTTATGTCTTTTACCGACTTTCATTCAACCGAAGTCGACCAAATGAATGTGGTCAGTGAAGAATCACTTTTCACCTCACCCTTAGAACGGATAACGTTTCCCGAAGTCGTGTCATCTGACGAACAACTTCGCGAAATCCTAAGTGTAGACAATCTACCATGGGAAGATCTCCATCACAGATCTTCGTTTTTACCTAAGGATGATGCATTTGAAAATGATTTTTCATCTATCTTTACCGCTGAATATGTCAAAGACGCTCAGGATCCAACGAAACATTCTGATTCAGAGTTGAATTTAGGGAATATTTCTCGTACTATTCCCATTGATATTTCAGTGAAGCCCGGAATCGAGGAAAACATTCATATAGGTGCCTCATGTACAGAAGAAGAAATCCAAACTTACAAGGCCCTATTCCAAGAATTCCGCGACGTGTTTGCCTGGTCTTACGAGGAAATGCCAGGAATCGATCCTGCCATTGTTGTTCATGAAATCAAAACCTACCCGGATGCTAAACCCATTCGGCAACGGTTGCGTCAGATTCACCCTCGAAAAGCGGCTGCGATTAAAGCAGAAGTCGAAAAGCTGTTGAAAGCAGGTTTCATTTATCCGATCCCGTTAACGGATTGGGTATCGAATATTGTTCCCGTCAATAAAAAACAAGGAACAATAAGAATCTGTATCGACTATAGGGATATCAATCGAGCTTGTCCAAAAGACAACTATCCTACGCCTTATATCGATCAAATTATTGATGATTGTGCCGGAAGTGAAATGTTTTCCTTCATGGATGGTTTCTCGGGCTATAATCAAATCAATATTCTACCTGCCGACCAACCAAAAACGGCATTCATTTGTCCATGGGGGACATTTGCTTATTGCAAATTACCTTTTGGGCTTAAGAATGCCGGCGCTACTTTTCAACGGGCGATGTCTTATGCATTTCATGACATCAAGCACATTGTGCAACCCTATCTCGATGATTTGCCTGCTCATTCTTTACATCGAGCTGATCACCTTGTCCACCTACGAGCAATCTTTATGAGGTGTAGGCATTATCGAATTCGGTTGAATCCCCACAAGTGTGTTTTCTGTATAGAAACAGGTCGATTGCTGGGATTTGTTGTTTCAAAAGCCGGCATTCGCGTCGATCCCTCGAAAGTCGAGGCTATCATCAAATTGCCTCCTCCTTCGAGTTTGCGCCAACTCCAAAGTTTGCAAGGGAAAGCAAACTTTTTACGCCGATTCATCCCAAACTACGCCGAGGTCACTAAAGGTTTTACACGGTTGTTGAAACAGAACACACAATTCTTTTGGGACGAGATTGCCCAACAATCTTTTGATGCACTTAAACACGCGTTGACCCATGCACCGTTATTGCATCCTCCCAACTACAACCAGGACTACTTCTTATACCTCGCAGCTTCGCATTCCACCATTGGAATGGTGTTAGTTCAAGAAGATGAATTCGGAGCGGAGCATGTGATATATTATCTTAGTAGGACCTTGAATCCCACTGAGCTAAAATATTCGCATGTGGAGAAATTGGCCCTGGCAGCCGTTCAAGCTGTCCAGCGTTTCCGTCACTACATTCTTCTCCGCAAAACTACAGTTATTTCGGATTGCAACCCTATGATTTATATTTTGACAAAACAACTGCTAGGGGGCAAGTACTCTAAATGGATTGTCATCCTGCAAGAGTTCGACTTGGAGTTCGAGAAGTCCAAGTCTAAGAAATCCTTAGTTTTTGCGGAATTGATGTGTGATTTCCCGAGTGCTGACACAGAGACTGTGGCAGAAGAGTCCATTGCGGACGAATCTTTGTTTCTTATCAGTACTGTAGATCCGTGGTACGGGGATATAATCATTTATCTCCAAACCCAAACCTTTCGGCCTGAAGCTTCCAAAGCAGAACGTCGAAAAATTCGGTTTCAATCCCAGCCATACAAAATTATTGGAGATACACTTTATCGCCGGGGGCAGACTTAGTTTTTCGACGTTGTTTAACTCACGAAGAGGCTGAGAGGGTTTTGAATGATTGTCACTCTGGAGCATGTGGCGGTCATATGTCTGGGTATGCCACAGCTCAGAAGGTGTTGCGCGCTGGCTATTTCTGGCCGTCTATGTTTAAAGATTGTATCATTGCAGTCAGGAAGTGCCACAACTGTCAAGTGTTTGATCGCAAGATGCGCGCTCCACCTGCTCCTCTCCACCCTATAATTGCCGTTGGTCCATTCGCCAAATGGGGTATCGACTTTATTACTTGTAACCCTCACTCGGCCGGGGGGCATGCGTATATCATCCTTGCGGTTGATTATTTTACTAAGTGGGCCGAGGCGATGCCTACATTCGACGCAAGCGGCAAAACAGCTGCAGTTTTCGTATTCAATCATATCATAACTAGGTTTGGTGTCCCACAAGCAATCATTACTGACCATGGGAGCCATTTTCGAAACGTCATGATGACTGAGCTTACAAGCCAGCTTGGTTTGCGCCACGATAGCTCTACTCCTTATTATCCGCAAGCCAACGGTTTGGTTGAGTCTATCAACAAAGTTCTAGTTATCATGATCTGACGAACCATTGGTGTTCATCGGTCGAATTGGCACAACATGTTATTTTCAGCGCTATGGGCATACCGAACCTCAGTGAAAAATTCAACAGGGTTCACTCCTTTCCAGCTAGTTTATGGCTTAGAAGCTGTGTTACCCATTGAATGCGAAATCCCATCACTTCAAATGGCTGTCGAATTACTTCCAGCTACTTCCGAAGAGGAGAAACGTTTATTATACTTGGCTAAATTAGATGAGACTCGACGTGACGCTACATTGGCAATCGAGACTCACGCGAAACGAATGAAAGCTCAGTATGATAGAAATGTAACCCCTCGAAGTTTTTCGGAAGGAGACCTAGTACTATTATATGATCAAGCTAACGATAAGCTAGGTGCTGGAAAATTCGTTCCCATGTGGCATGGGCCCTACATTGTAAAGCGAAAGCTAGCAAAAGGGGCTTATGAGCTAGTTGATTTTGATGGGGACTCTTTGGGTAAACCCAGAAATGGACTTTACCTAAAGAGGTATTATGCTTAAAATGATGGGTATGGAGAAATTTTTAGATAGGTTAGATTTTCTTTCTAGCTAGCAAGTGTGTTAGTTTAGTCAGTGTGCTTAGCTTAGAGAGTGTGGTTTTTCGTCGTTATTCTGGCTTATCTTGGTTTTACTCTTGATATTGTAGATGTCGACGCCTCTCCAAACATACATTGGATTTGCTGATGGTGCTTGTCGTAGTACACGGAATATCTCTTCCGCAGCTTGGGTTATCTATTCGCCCTCTGACGAGTTAGTTTCTATGCATGGGGTAAGCCTCGGTCAAACAACGAATAACATTGCAGAATACAGTGCAGTGGTTGAATTATTATCCGAATCTATTTCATTTGGAATTCGACGTTTGATAGTGAGGTTAGATTCTGAACTTGTTGTATTACAGCTTAATAGAGTTTATGCCATTAGAAATCCTGTGTTATTAAGGTTGTTTTTGAGAGTGCGTCTCTTGGAACGTGAATTTGATTACATTGAATATCAACATATTCCAAGGTCCTTAAATACATTAGCAGATGCAATTGCTTCTCGAGTGTTGGACAGACATTTACAATAATCATGCAAGTAAATTTAAAAACATTTCATCATACATGTTAAACAGGATAAGCCGGTAATAATGATATATATAGATAGAAGTGTGTCAAAAATATATACATCGTCTTCGATCATAGGTTGAAAACACCTTATGATCGGCAAAATGATAGTACAAAAAGTCAAAAATGTCACATGTGACTACAAAAGTGACTAGTCAATCACTGGTGGTGCTCTCTGTATGACACCACTGCGCGGGCTACCTTACGCAAAAATCTCCTAAACGGTCCAGGGACCGCGACTACGAAACGCTGAAGCCTGATAGGAATGTCGTCCATAGTAGTCTCAGGTATATCTGCCGTGAGACGCTCTAGATCATGCTCCAACTCAGCTAGTACTTCTCCTGCCGCGTCCTGTGGGGCCGGTACCGGTGCAGCTGGATGTAGTCTATCAAAAGGCCGGAGGTTGGCTGGACGCTGTGGACCAACATCTGCATTTTGAAAGTTTTACTGTTAGTTTTGAGACGATATATATGAAAAATAAAAAATACATAATTAGAAAACTTGTGAAAATAAAAGTACCTCTGTCGTCCCATTGTTCTCCTTGTGGAAGAACCATGTCCGGATCACCTCTGAAATCCATTCCGGCATACGGAAAGTCCTGTATCGCAAAAACCTGGTCCTCTAACCAGTGAAAGTAACTATCTGAGAATCGAACCACTGCCGCACCCTCGTCAGGATGCCGGGCCATCACCGCAACCCATCGTATCAGCTTTGGCTCCCGAGGACCCAAGATATCAACAGTGAGTTGTTGAGGGATCAGCATTGGAACTCTCTCCAAGGCAAAGCTCACGACTATAGGCCCATATCCAAAAGTCTTTAGTCGTCCGTTCTTTGCCTTGGTCAGTTGGCTCTTCATATGAGCCGACACAGCTTCACACCAGTTGAAAATGGTGCCTTGGTAACAGTCAATTGCCATCCGCATTTGGGATCCGGAAGCAATGTGTAAAGCGGCCGCGCCGCAAATCTTGGTAACCGTGAACGCTATGACTTTGAGTTCAGGCAGAGTGATGTGTTTTATCTCTATGCCTTTTGAATGGTGAGCCCCACGTGTGCACCAATCCTCGCGGAGACTATCAAGGGGTTGGCCACCCGGCCTAGTCCCCGCAAGATTGAGTTGCTCGCCTCTGTTTGGCAAGCCAGTGAGAAAGTATACATCCGAGGGCTCTATCTCGAGCTGGTGCCCTCCTATGTAAAAGCATTGTTCTTGAACGTTCCATCGCTCAACCAGCCATTCCAAGAATCTTACCTGGCCCCTCATGCCCGGTATGGTCCAATATTTGTATAATCCGCATGCTCTTAAGGCATCCAGGGAAGGTTGATGATTTATTGCAGCTTCATCTTCCTCTACATGCTCTCTTTCTCTCCAGTCTAACATGATTAATGCCCTGCATATCAAAAATAGCAATTAGAAATTGATTTCGGGATTTTTGGTAGTTTTTTGAGGGAGTTAGGGTTTTGAAATGCGCACTTCTCGGAAGACGCACCCCGTCTTTGTAGCACAGGGCGCCCGGACGCAGCTAGCCTGAAGGCGGGCTGCGTCTTCCGACCGTTTTCCCGTATGAGAAAAAGTTGGGGGACGCAGGTCACCCGAAGGGCACCTGCGTCCGCCGAGAGGCGCATTCCAAAACCAAAACCCCCCCAAAAAATGAAACCAAGACCTAAAAATTAATTCTAAACGGATAGAAATGCAGAGTAGGATGTGTAAAATACCTGGGTGAGACGACGTTTGATTCCGACGGTCAGATTTTCGGCAGCGACCACGGGAAGTTTTTTGTCAAAAGCTCCTTTTTCAACCTCCAAAGTCAAACGGTAAAAATGACATGGTAAAAGGTCTTTTTATAGGTTTTTTGGATGATTTAGTTCATTTTTTACCATGAAAAGATGTTTTTCGACGTATTTTTGCCTATTTTAAACAGGTATGAGTAATGTGTTGCTTTTGTGCAGGACAAAGGGATTTCGAGGGAAATTGTCATTTTTCACAAATAAAAATATCAGAGTCATCTTTTAAGCCCTTTTCTGACTCCTAAAACATGAAAAGATCACTGAGCGTTTCTTTTACACTCGTTAAAACGGAATTAAAAGACGGTCCCCTTTTAGCTCTTTTCTGACCGTAAAATCAGGAAAAGATTGCCGGGTTTTTGTCGTTTCAAACTCGATAAGGAAATAAAACGACGTGTCCTTGATCGCTTTTTACTTTTCAGGTCGACGACACTATTATGAAAGTACTCCTTGGTCGCAAGATCAAGCGGTTCCCCCAGGTATTATTTTATACTTTTTCGGGCTTGAGGGACACAAATTTACGAAAAAGTTCAACGTGGAGTTTCCTTAAGTTTTTCAGACTCTCTAAAATTGAAAAACGCCGAGTTTCTCCTATACTGGGCTCGTTAAACTTTTACAGTAAAGGACCTGTTCAATTACAAACAGGAACGAACCACTCCTTCCTAGGGTTCGAATTTAAACTAGGTTGGACTCGTCCGAAGGATGAGCTTATAATCAAGCATATGTTATCCTCCTCAAGCTTGTTAAAAATAAAGAGGTACTTGCCAGAAATGGTGGGGGAAAAGAGAGAAGAATGAGCCTATTTGTTACCTTTTGTCTCAAAAGAAACTTTATTACCGCTCTTGAACACGACACTTTTCATTCACCTGGGTTGGGAAATCTTTTACCTCACAGTTGACCAAACCACTTTGAAAGTCTTTAACCTGGTTCCGGGGATTAACTTTGAGTTATTCGTCACCAAGCCATCTGTCGTGTCGTTATGTGTTCAAGAGGTCTGCAAGCAAAACTTTCATCTGCAAAATACTTGTCATCCATTTGACCATCCCTGAGTCAGTCCTTACAGCAACATTTCTTCAACTTGAACAATGATTTCGTGTTGCAGGCTTGCCTGCAACGAGTCGCTTTCTATCGACATCAACACATTATCTAGAAAGATGACTTAGGAATCGACAGTACCTTGAAGTCTGCATGCATCAATGGCAGGTTTCTCGCCTTTGACGTCAGTTTACATCATTGACTTTCGATCAAAGGATTCCATGAAGTGTTCGACATCAAAACATCTATTCACATTTCACGGGTTGTGCTTGGTACTTTGAGAACCATTGACATTACTGGTGGTCTCTCTCACGCTTGTTAACAGTTTACATCATCGATTGGTAATCAAGTGGTTTCTAACGTGTTCGACATCAAATCATTTAATCACATGGTTAGAATCTACCAATTCGGGAAGTAGAAGTGAAGACCCTGGATCTAGTTTCTACCATCCAGGCTGCGAGGAGTTTGGTATTCATTGTCTATGTAGACTAATCATAAACAGATGGCTGCGTCCATACTGCGTCTACGAAAGTCTATAAAAATGATGTACTGCAAGATCATTCCTGTATCAGAATAGTTAGTCCATTAGTTAAAAGTTTTGAATCTGAGTATGGGAATGCCTACCTCAGTGATGATATAATCTTATACATGTATTTTGTGTTGAAAATTGCAGGTTCCAACCAGGTCATCCACAAGACAATCCTTGAAATGATAAAGCGCTTCACCCTTCCTAGAATTACAAAACCCTAATCTATTCCAGGCTTCGCACTTTAGGGGGCAATCTGTTACACTAAAAAATGTCACCATGACCACTTACAGTTAGTATGGCTCAAATCAACAGTCATGCTACCCTCTTAGGCAAGTCTTATGCCTCTGTTATCCATCTCAAACTCAAAGAAGAGAGAAAGTCTTGTAAAAAATGTGTTTATCTCTGGGGTCGCAGGTTCTCTCTAGCCTTACCTGCGGGGACGCTTACCATGTTCACAAAAGCTGCGTCCATGGACGCTCTGTATGTTAAGGGACAGGTGCGTCCTTCTGTAAAAGGCAAAATGCGTGAGTTTCATCTTAAAAAAGTTACTTGTGGTTACTTCTAGAACCTTCTAGAGGTCGGTTTGATGAAATGGATGCGCCTCCAGTTGGTTCATGTATCTCTATTAAGGGGGAACTTATCCCATCAATAAGGGAGCTATCCCACCCAAAGAGGGGGATTATCCCATTGATAGTGGACCTGAATAACCTCTTTACAACACTATAAATAAAGACATTGAGCCAGAGGGAGGAGAGGTTAGAGCTATACATTTTCTTTGGGTAAACGCTGTAGGAATTAGGACTTCCATTTAGAGCCTTGTGAGGAGAGATTGTCTTTGCTTGATTCTACTTGGAAGTGGGTGAGATTTGTCAAAGTAGAGGAAAACCCTTGATGGACCCTGGGAGGAACTTGCACAACACCAAGGCCAGGTTGTAAGAGTTTCTTTGTTTCGTTATTAATACAAACTGGTTTATTTTTCTCAATAGCTTGTGTTAATGAGTTATTTCATGTGTTCCTTGGTCTGCATGTTGAATATATGTTTTATTATATGAAATACAAGTGCTTGGTAATTGTTTGATTGTTTGTGGTTGCAGGAATTGACATGAAGGAGGAGCTCATCCGGATCGCCAAGGACGGACTACAACAACAGCGTTTTGGAATAAGGTAAGCCTAAACACTCGTAGTTTTCATGTTATAAAAGGTATATTTAGAGAAAGATCACTCCATTTTGTCTTGTTTGTCACTAGAGAGTTTAGACTCCTAGGGAGGTCAGTTGTGCCCGCACAAACGACTTTTTCCGCCACGACAAGGAAGAAGGAGGCTCTTCTTTTATAGTTACTTTCCTTTCTGACTTCATTTTGGACATCATCACCAATAAATTGGCCTCTACATTGACCGTAATATTCTGCATGTCTTCTAGTGTCAGTGGATATATCTCCTTGAGTTGGTAAGCCATCTCAGGATCAAAAGAATTAGGATAATGGAGCAACACTAGTCCAGGATGAGGCTTTATGCCAGTAGGTATAGAGTTATAGACCTTGTTGAAACATACTGAGAAATCCTAGACTGTTTGACTAGGCTGCCTTTTCAGATTATCATACTCAACAAGGATCTGTAGTGGATTCTTCTTCTCACCCCATCTTGTCATGCGGAAAGAGTCAATTTTGTGGACAAAACCGACCTCCCTAGAAACTAAGGCTTTTCTAGTGACAAACAAAACAATCAAGAACTATCTTCCCCTAAATATGCATTTAAAATAAAAGCAACTAGGTGTTTAAGGCTTACCATTGGTCCAATGCTGTTTGTAGCGGCCAAGCCTCTTCGATCCAGATGAGCTCCTCTCCTTGAAGCCTGCATACACAAACAAGCAAACGATTACATAGCACCTGAATAACTCATATAATAAAACATATTCATCATAAAGACCAAGGAGTTTATGAAACAAATTATATATAACAACTTGTTTAGAAAAATGAACTTAATTGTATTAATTGGAAACAAAAGAAACCTTACAACCAACGACTTGGTGTTGTGTAGGTCCCTCCCAGGGTCCAGCAAGATTTCTCCTCTACTTTGATCAGCTCACCCACTTCCAAATGAAGCTAAGAAAGGAATGTGATCTCTCCTCTCAAGCTCTATAAGGGAGTCCTAATTTCAGCAACATCTACCCTTAGGAATGTTCAGCTTTTAACCTCCCTTGCCTCTGGCCCAATGCATGTATTTATAATGCTTTGGAGGAAGTTAAACAGGTCCACCATCAATGGGATAAGCCCCTCTTTCAAAGGGATAGCTCCCCTCTTCATGGGATAAGTTCCTCTTTCATTGGGATGCATGAACCATCTGGAGGCGCTCAATCCACGTCAAACCATCTTCTAGAATGCTCTAGAATCGACCGCAAGTAAGTTTTTTGAAGTAAAACTTGTGCCTTTTGACTTTTAAAGGGGTACGCACCCACCCCTTTACAGACAGAGCGTACAAGTACGTAGGTATTATGTACTTGAGGTGCGGGCCCGTAGGTAAGAGTAAGAGAAAGTGCGGAACCAGAGTTATATTGATTTTTTAAAGGCTTTCTCTCTTTTTTGGAGTTTGACATGAGGAGCAGAGGTATAAGACTTGCCAAGGAGGATAGTATGGTTATTGATGGAGCCATACTGACTGCAAATAGTCATGGTGACAAATTTTAGTGTAACAGATTGCCCCCTAAAGTGCGAGGTCTGTAGTAGATCAGGGTTTTATATCATCTAGGAAGGGTGAAGCACTTTATCATTTCGAGGATTATCTTGTGGAGAGCCCAGTCGGAACCTGCAAATATTCAACACAAAATACATATATGAAATCATATCATCGCTGAGGTAGGCATTCCCATACTCAGATCAAAAACTTAACTAACAAACTAACTACTGCTCTGATATAGGAATGATTTCGCAATACATCATAATCATAGACACATGTAGACACAGTGTGGATGCAGCCATCTGTTTATAATTAGTCTACTGTATAATGAATACAAAACTCCTCGCAGCCTGGATGGCAGAAACTAGATCCAGGGTCTTCATTTCTGCTTCCTGAAATAGTACGATTCTATCCATGCGAATAAATGAGTTGATGTCGAACATGGTAGAAACCACTTGATTACCAGTCAATGATGTAAACTGTTAACAAGTGTGAGAGAGACCACCAGTGATGTCAATGGCTCTCAAAGTAACCAGTACAATCCATGAGATGTGAATGAATGTGTTGATGTCGAACATGTCACTGAATCCCTTGATCGAAGGTCATTGATGTAACCTGTCGTCAAAGGTGAGAAACCTACCATTGAGGCATGCAGATCCCAAGGTACTGATGATTTCTAGATCATCTTTCTAGATAATGAACTGAAGTCGATAGAAAGCGATCCGTTGCAGGCAAGCCCACAACACGAAATCATAGATCAAGTTGAAGAAATGTAGCTGTAAGGACTGACTCAGGGATGGTCAAGATGGATGACAGATATTTTGCAGATGAATGGTTTATTTGCAAGACTCCTCTTGAACATATAACGACACTACAAATGGTTTGGTGAAAATTGTCCCAAATTTAATACCCGGAAACTGGCTGAAGACTTTCAATGTGGTTTGATCAACTGTTCGGCAAAGGATTTCCCAACCCAGGTGAATGAAAAGTGTCGTGTTCAAGAGTGGTGATAAGGTTTTTCCGAGACAAATTATAAAAAATAGGCTCATTTTCCTCTCTTTTCCCCCACCATTTCTGGCAAGTACCTCTTTATTTTTTACAAGCTTGAGGAGGATAACATTTTCTTGATTATAAGCTCATCCTTCGGATGAGTCCAACTTAGTTTAGATTCGAACCCTAAGAAGGAGTGGTCTGTTCCTGTTTGTAATCGAACAGGTCCTTTACTGTGAAATTTTAACGAGTCCAGTATAGGAGAAACTCGGCGTTTTTCAATTTTAGAGAGTTTGAAAAACTTAAGAAGACTCCAGGGTTGACCTTTTTCGTAAATTTGTGTCTCCCAAGCCCGAAAAAGTATAAAATAATACTTGAGAGAACCTCAAGGAGTACATTTCGTAATTGGTGCCCTTGACCCGAAAAATTAAAAAAGTGATCAATGACACGTTGTTTTAAAACCAATATCGAATTTGAAATGACAAAAATCCGGCAATCTTTTCATGTTTTTACGGTCGGAAAAGAGTTGTAAGTGGACCGTCTTTTAGTTCCGTTTTAACGAGTTTAAAAAGAAAAACTCGGCGATCTTTTCATGTTTTAGGAGTCAGAAAAGAGCTTAAAGGTGACTCTAATGTTTCACTTTTTCGTAAGTTTTAACGAGTTCAAAAAAATGATAAAAATGTACTCATGGTTTTCACTTTTTCATAAGTTTTAATGAGTTCGAAAAAATGATAAAAATGTACTCATATGGCTGACTTTCAATTTAATTTACGAGCAGGAAAAGACGGAAAGAACTCGGCATTTTCATTTGTTTTATGAGAATGAAAGATAGAAAAATAATCTCGAGATTTTCATGAGTTTTAACGAGTCTTGAAAATAACTGAAATTGACTCGAGATAGGTTTCATTTTTACAAAAGCTTGAAACAGAGAAAAACTATGCTTCAAAGTAGTTTCATTTTTACACAAGCTTGAAACAGAGAGAAAACTGTGCTTGATGCCCCCTAAGCATAACTGCTAGAGCGCATGCCCCCCCAGCTTCATTTCATTCAACTAAGTACACTGCTGGTAATTAATATCTGGATGGAATGAAGGTTCATTTACGAGATCATTTGAAAGACTCAACCTAAAACTGTAAGAAAATTATGCAAAAAACTGAAATAACTAACCTAAATATACAACTTAACATTTATGAGATCTAGTCAAACTCTCGACTCAATTAGAGGAGGATTTGTTTCATTTTTTAATGAGCTTGACACAGGAAAATAACTATGCTCGGATTCGGTTTCATGTTTACGCAAGCTTGAAACAAAAAACTACGCTTGTTATAAGTTCGCATGCCCCCAGCATAATGACGCAAATCGAGGTACATGCCCCCCAAGCTTCATTGCATTCAACCAGGTGGATGAAATGAAGGCTTACTTTCGAAATCTTGGAAAGACTCGTGGGAGTTGTTTCATTTTTTAGTGAGGTTGACATAGGAAAAGAACTATCCTCAAAACCCTTGTTTCATTTTTTAAACGAGCTTGACACAAGATAATGAACTATGCTCATAACTACTCTCTACAATCTACCTATATATCCTAAAATCTACCTGATTCATTTTTTAATGAGGTTGACTCAGTAACAGGAACTATCCTCTAACACCCTGTCGCATTTTTTAACGAGGTTGACGCAGGAACAAAACTATCCTCTCTTCTACTCTCTACAATCTACCTATATAACCTACCCTTGTTTCATTTTTTAAAGAGCTTGACACAAGACAAGGAACTATCCTCATACCTGATTCATTTTTTAACGAGGTTGACTCAGTAACAGGAACTTTCCTCTAACAAACTGATTCATTTTTTAACGAGGTTGATACAGGAAAAAACTATCCTCGCGGACACCTGTTTCATTTTTTAACGAGGTTGGCACAGGAAAAGGAACTATCCTCGCGACAGCCTATTTCATTTTTTAACGAGGTTGATACAGGAAAAAACTATCCTCGCGACACTGATCATGGCTTCCAACTGGAAGAAAGACATGTCAATGGACACACCTTGATCATGGCTTCCAAGAGATCTTCATCAGAAGGAAGAATAGTTCTCTGGAAGGAACACATGTCAAGGGACTCAAAAGGGATAAGAACATCACGTTCAAGTAATCCCATAGAGTTTTCCATGTCAATTACCAGATCTAAATCAAAGGAAGATGAGCAAACAGTGAGAGGCTCACTTACATCGGTAACTGAAAACATGGGACCAGTTGCCACATAATTAACCCGTGGTGGGGTAGATACCACTTTAGAATCAAGAACATTTAGGGGTGTCGTATTATTGGTAGTTGAAACAAGACTAGGGAACGAAAGCTGGTCTACAGTCACAATATTTCCATTGTGAGGGAAAGACATCACGCGAAAGAGTGTCGATACGACAACTTTCATTGCTTAAACATAGTCTCGCCCAAGGAGTAAATTGAAATCCAAGGGACCTCGAACTACCATAAGATCAATATAGACAGTTTTACCTTCCAAGTTAATGGAAAAATTAGGAAGGATCCCTAAAGGTTCACTAATGGTTCTGTTAAAAGCTTTCAGATTCTGCGTAATAGGCGCAAGCTGAGGGGAACCCAAAGATTTCCAAACAGTTGAGGATAAAATACTAACAAAAGCACCTTCATCTACCTGAGTACGATGTATGTCCCTACCACCAGCCTTGACAATGATTTGGAAAGGGATGGAGGAAGGAAGACGAGGTTCTGTCAGTCTATTCCAATCAAAGGAAAAGACCTCAGTACTTGGAGGGGGTTCTGTAGAAACAGGTGAAATGCCCCCTGGCGTAGAAGAATCTGATGTAACAAAAAGAACCTGAGCGGTATGAAGTTCACTCTCTAAAGGGAAAGTGGGATCGACCGAATATGAAATTGAATCGACCACATGATCAACTAATGGATCATCAACCTGAGTGACATGAGTTTCACTCTCCAATGGAAGAGTGTGATCGACTGGACTTGAAATTAGATCAATCACTCCATCAGTTGATGGTAGGTTGGGAGAAAGTTTACGGTAACCAGTTGGAAATTCTTGCTGTGGAATAGTAAGGTTTTCCAACAATGTTGAGGCTTCATCCATGTGAGGGAAAATGTGAGTTTGATGACTCCCTTTGCATAACTTACAAGGAAACCTAACTTTACCCTTTTTCCCAGGAGCCTGACTATCACTGGTTGATGGATCAATGGAAAGTTGATGAGATTTTTCTGACCATATTTCCAGGACTTTTGGAATACCCGGACAAATGATAAGGAAGTGGTCACCCTTACAAAGCCTGCAAGGGTATTTAGGTTTACGATGCATGTCAGAGTTTTCCTCAACACAACTAACACTTACAGCCACGGTTGGTTGGTTGACTTCTTTCTTATCTTGCTTCTTCTTCTTCTTCCCTTTCTTCTTCTTCTTAGACACCTGGTTACTAGCATCAAGGCTTTTACCAAGTGAAGAGGAAGAAATGGAGGAAGAAAAATTAGGCGAAGAAGGTAAAGGGTCAACAGAAGGTTGGTGATGTTGAGATGGTGAACTCTGTTGAGTTGAAGCATTCGATTCAGGTGGAACAATTGGAGTATTTGGGGCCAATGAAGTTGAAAATAACCATATCGGTAAACCTATAGTAAATCCAGGTAATGACAAAGTAGCCATATAAGGAGGACCAACATTTCCAATGTAAGGAAAAGTACTAGGATTCTCGTTAAGAGGGGTTCCTTGGTTGGTAAATTCTGGAACAGTTTCCATTATATTCAACTTCAGTGAATTTTATTAACAATTTAAAACTAAAATTAATAATTCACAATTCACACCTATGGTCTCTAAAAGTAAAAACAAACAAATTAACACGCACTATCAAATCTAGGGGTCAAACCACACACAAACAGTAACTTTCCGTACCGAAAACACTAGTTGGTGATGAAATCCAACGTCGCAGAATTCAATACAGAAATAGCGGTTGGAACAGTTACCTCGGCAACCTGCTTAATGAATAGACTGGCACAAGTTTCTCCACTAAACCGTCTCGAGTGAAGAGAACCCCCCAAAAAATCCAAGTGAGTCTAGCCGACATCTGCTCCAGGTACAGTGGGATCTTCCCACCACTGTCACCTCAGGAAGAGTCCTAAAGAATATGGCCACTAAGGTTACCAACTGAGACAAATATACATGGGGGAACAGTCTACGATCCGATACACACGCAAGGGCAGAGTAGCAAGCTCAATCCCCTTGAAGGTTCCTTGACATAATCCAAGGTTTACCAACAAGTGACCCCAGGCTCCTCGACAATGGTTAATTTGAGGTTTACCGTTTTTAATACGTGAATATCTGGCGTCTTTCCCAATGAGGAAGGATTGATTCCCACACTGGTTCGGACACGATCTCATGCTTCTCCTTTAAGAGGAGCTTTCCCAGAGCATAAATGCAACAATTGGATTTCTTCCTACCGCAAGATACAGCTACTTGTTTGTTTTACTGTCTTGGAGAGTTAACTAAAACCTATTCCAAGACACTAGCCTAAGCTAGATTGGTGGAAAGAGCCCTAAAAATGTAAAAATTACTAGATGAATTTTAATTATGCGCTGTGTTATTTAGGCTGTTATTACTCAAAAGGGTAAATGGATATGAAACCAATGGTGTTATGAGCCGACCCAAAACTGAATGTAATCGAATATGATAATGTAATCTTTTCAATTCGATGAATCCTAACTAAAGTAAGGAGAGAGTTTCCATTTACTTCCAACAATGCAAAAATTGATCATTAAGAGAAAATACAACAAATTCTCTAAATTATGCACTAATTTTATCAAGAAAAACTAATGCAAATCAATTTCAAAACATTTTTTATTTTTATTTTTATGTGTTAAAAACAATCATAAAAATATGTAAATTCAAATCAAAGAAAGCTGATCTAAATCTACAATTGATTTTTCAGAATGTGAACTATGCAATTGTAATCTATGCACAATTCATTTGAAAAGTATGCAAATGTAATCTATGCACGTTTTTCATTCATATTCTGAAAATGAGAATTCTAATTATGCAAATGTGATCTATGCAAAAGAATTCTCAAACACAAGATGATTCTAATGTAATCTAAGAACCAATCAAGTGCAAGTCAAGAAAATTGGGTGAGAGTTCCAAAGATCAGAAATAAAAACACTCAAAAGCGATTAACACTTATACACAATTTAGCCCCAAAGACTGAGACAAACCTCCAAGTAATGACCAAAAGAAATCAAATTAAGAATTTCTCAAAAAAGAGACTCAAAACACCCAATTGATAAAAGCTTAAAGCAGGAATGCCAATGAAATTAACCAAGGAAAGTTTTTGACAGGGAACAAGCAGGTCTGGGCAATGGCTAAAACCTATAAACAAATTCTAAACTGATAAAAAAGAGAAAAATTTAAAATTTTTCAAATTTTTGACAGGGTACGCAGGCAACCTGTTTACACAAGTGCGTCCACGCTCTATGCACAAAGCAAAAGTGCGTACAAGTACGCACTGTGCTTAACTCAGAGGGTGCGTACCTCTCCCAAAACTATGAAAAATGAAAACTAACTCAAAATTAAATAAATTCACCCAATCCCACAATCATCAAGTCAAAAACAGAAACAGAAAATACAGTTTCTCAGGTCAAAGTATAGACAAAGAAAACAATCAATTCCCCAGTGGAGTCGCCATTTTGTCATGCGGAAAGAGTCAATTTTCCGGACAAAACCGACCTCCCTAGAAACTAAGGCTTTTCTAGTGACAAACAAAACAATCAAGCACTATCTTTCCCTAAATATGCATTTAAAATAAAAGCAACCAATTGTTTAAGGCTTACCTTTGGTCCAATGTTGTTTGTAGCGGCCAAGCCTCTTCGATCCAGATGAGCTCCTCTCCTTGAAGCCTGCATACACAAACAAGCAAACGATTACATAGCACCTGAATAACTCATATAATAAAACATATTCATCATAAAGACCAAGGAGTTTATGAAACAAATTATATATAACAACTTGTTGAGAAAAATGAACTTAATTGTATTAATTGGAAATAAAAGAAACCTTACAACCAACGCCTTGGTGTTGTGCAGGTCCCTCCCAGGGTCTAGCAAGAGTTCTCCTCTACTTTGATCAGCTCACCCACTTCCAAATGAAGCTAAGAAAGGAATGTGATCTCTCCTCTCAAGCTCTATAAGGGAGTCCTAATTTCAGCAGCATCTGCCCTTAGGAATGTTCAGCTTTTAACCTCCCTTGCCTCTGGCCCAATTCCTGTATTTATAATGCTTTGGAGGAAGTTAAACAGGTCCACCATCAATGGGATAAGCCCCTCTTTCAAAGGGATAGCTCCCCTCTTCATGGGATAAGTTCCTCTTTCATTGGGATGCATGAACCATCTGGAGGTGCTCAATCCACGTCAAACCGTCTTCTAGAATGCTCTAGAATCGACCGCAAGTAAGTTTTTTGAAGTAAAACTTGCGCCTTTTGACTTTTACAGGGGTACGCACCCACCCCTTTACAGACAGAGCGTACAAGTACGTAGTTATTATGTACTTTAGGTGCGGGCCCACAGGTAAGAGTAAGAGAAAGTGCGGAACCAGAGTTATATTGATTTTTTAAAGGCTTTCTCTCTTTTTTGGAGTTTGACATGAGGAGCAAAGGTATAAGACTTGCCAAGGAGGATAGTATGGTTATTGATGGAGCCATACTGACTGCAAATATTCATGGTGACAAATTTTAGTGTAACACATCTAGCAAGGAAGGAAGCCTCCATTTCTTGAAAACTGGCAAGGGTTCCAACACAGATAGTTCTGATCCACTTATTAACCTCACCACAGAAACTTTGAGAAAAGAGTCTGATTCTGAAATATTCATCATCTACTTCCTCTAGGTTTGCAAAATCATTCACCTTATCCACATGTTATTAACCAATGATCTATCCTGTACCATCATATTGGGGAAGTCTCTAGCCATAATTCTGGGGTAAATCATTCAACTGAGAGCATAGAACCAGAGGAGCATATCTTGCTGCCATAACTACTACTTCGGTAGCTGAGGAGCCTATTGATGATGTAAATAAAACAAAGGATGATGGAATAGCTTGGTGGATGGATGCTAAAATAAATGATGTAGGAACAACAGATGATGTATCAACTACATTGAAATTTAAACTAGGAGTCACCAATGTAATGGGGGCTGCAGCTTGTGAATGACTTGCTTTTTGAGGAAAGACTTCTTCCTTAGTAGTTTGCTGAACTTTGCTAACTAGACCTTTGATTTTACTAAATTTTTGTAATATATTTTTTCTAAACTCGGATTTTGGAAGTGGGATGTGAGAACTAACAATGGATGGATCCATCAGAGTTTTGGCAATACAAGACTTGGATCTAGTTTTTGGAAAATGATCCTCAAAATAAATATGTAATTTGTCAGCTATAGTAGATGTTTCTAGCAAAGAAGAAGATCTCTCGAAAGGGATATTACTTTCTTGACTCTCCACAAAAGTTCTTTCCTTCCTACACAGTATTTCAAGATAATTCACAACCACAGGATGGTTTGGATCAGGATTTCATCTAGTATACCTCTTAGAAACCAGATTTTCTTACATATGTTTACATGCAGCCAACTTCAATAAAAAATTGGGTGATCGTCAAGATCACAACCTATGAATACCTAACAACCTATCACCTACAATACTAGGATGAAACTCTCAAAACAAGATAACTTCCCAAGGAAAATTTAGCTTTTGTTCCTTGGAAATGGTGCCAAAATGTTAGCACTCAGTAATTTCCTTTGGCTATAGGAATGGAACGTAGAGGTAACCACAAACCACTTGCAAGATAGAATCTAGCCCTTCTATCTTTAGAGAGGTCTCTCTCTATATGATTTCAATCAATGAATTTGGTGAGTAGTTTTGATTTCAGGCTAGATATCATGATCAAAGGATAAGTTTAAGTGGTGGCTTGAAGGTAAGTGAATGAAGGAAAAACCACTTTGAATAGGTTCCTCCTTTTAATGATTTAAATGAATAAGAGGTAATGATGTATCCTGAGCAAGGGAAAGATAGGTAACTACGTTGGTAATCAACATATTTCATTTTAGTAAATGGATGAATATGACATCATAGGTGACAAGATGAGCATCAAATTAGGATGAATTCAAATTTCCTTTAGAAGAATAAGTAGCACATAAATGTTCAACAGATACAAAGAAGAGCACAAAGTGAATTCTACAAATTCTCTTATCTGAGCATGAAGAACTATCTTAGTATCACAGAAACATAAGTAACAATAGTGACAAATATAACACACATACCAATAGACATCTGACACAAGAATTCCTGGTAAATTAACCTTTTCCTTCCTCTATTCACTTAAGGAATACTTGAAAATCCAGAATACAAGTCTTTGCTTCTAGCACTAATTAATCAAAAACCAACCAACCCTTTCTACATTTCCTTTCATCATATTAAATAGGCTTACAATGTGAGATATTCTATGACCACATTCAAAAAATGATTTATCCATTAAGAACGGATGGAAACTTAGGACAACAAAACTTGGTGTTTACATCCAAAATCAGACACAACAATTCAAAATGGTGCCTTTAGAAAAAACTACAATTGTCTTCCATCATGCTAGAAACCCTGTTAGAAACAACATAAATTATCTAGATGCCTTGGTTCATTCATTTCCCTCTTTATTAGCACTTTCAAACTTATCAAGTCCCTCTGCCTTTAGGATGAAAAAGAGGAAACAACGACTCCTCTGCTATGTGCTGCAACTGTGTGACAATTATTCTCGATGTGTTTTGATACCTTTCTTCTTTTGTGTGACCAAAGGGAAAAATGGGGGCCAATATATTGAAACTTTAATAGATCATAGTTTCGTGCTTGAGTATTTTTATCACCCCAAGAAACTCTCCTAGGTTGTATCTCGGAGATGCTCGGGAACATTACAAACTCAACAAAAATGTTGGAAATGGGTGGATGAATGGAAGGAATGATGCATATTCAAGCCAGATAACCACTTCTACTATGCTTAACTCCAGACATGGGTGAACACCCCCAGTCTACAAGGGTTTAGACCACCAATTACTCACAGTTTGAGGATTAAGTGAACATGGAGAATACTGACCACACCAGCAGATGCACAAGACCATGTGATGGTCGACTGCAACCAGTAAAGAGGTCTGCAAATCTATTTTCTAATGCACGGACAGGATGACAACTCTCTAGCACTAAGTAAATAGAAACCTGCATAACACATTCAATGATACATACTAGATTCTAACACATAAGTGGGATGACAGCCCCTCTAATGCTAAACATCAAGAGCACATGAAACATGCATAACAGACACAGCCTAGAATAGAGTAGAAATGGAAAGTGAGCAATTAACAGCAAAAGAAGCTTGTATTAGCTGAAAATGAAGACCAAATGCTGCAAGTATCATAGTAGTTACAGTCTCCAGAAGTTGAACCTTACATAAAAAAAATAACCATCAACCCTATTACATTCTGTGTTCTGGATATATATAGAGTTTGTTTACAAAAAATACTCTACTATCCTATGTGTGGAGGGGTCATAATTGACCACCAACCACATTAACTGTCTAAAATGGGCCTCAACTACAATCTGTGTGTTTTAATGAACAAATTGACCCTTTGAGATACTCTGATGTCCTTCTTGAGTAGGTGGAGTGTTGAATGAAAGAAGCTCCGTAACTAATAAATGCTTGTAACTGCTCGAGGCTATCCTTTTTGCTCTTTGGCCATAATGCTTTTGAATATAGTTGTTGAAGAATAACTGCACCGAGTACAGGTAGTTGATCACAATTTTCCTTCGAAAGTACAACTCAGTCAAAGGTGGCGTAGACTTCATGGCGGGTGGACACACTGAATGGAGGAACAGGGCTGACCGTCGGATTGCACAGATGGACGGTGGATATAGCGCAACTGGGGCTGTCGGGAAGGTAGGGTGGAAGACGATCGCAGGTCATTGGATGAAACAGATGAACGGCAACGCTTTAGTTTGCAGAAGTCAACAGGAGATATGAGGGCGAACTGAATGAGGGTCGTTGGATCTCATGCGGTAAGATCCAACGATGATTGGGTGCTGAAGATGCGCGGGAGATAACACGCGGGGATGACGGTTTTGGTGGCGGGCGGTATTCCCCGCACCACTCATGGGAGGATGGCAATATTCGTACAAACCCGCATGATCCCATTTATCGGTCGATGCATGGCCAATGGGATAGTCGGGAAACCACTTTCCCCACAGGTTATTGCGTGTGCAGTTTGAGGGATCAGGAGGTGCGAACGCCATTCGATCGCGGCGGAATAGATCAGACGGTGTGGGTTTAAAGCATGTGTTTATGACTGATGTGACATGAAAAGGTGCTTATGAAAGCGCTCGGTCAGGTTATAGAAGTTTTATAACATTTAAACTCAGCACCCGGGAGCTAAGGAAACACGGCTTTTATGCTAAATGTTGGTGTAAAATAGGGATAGCAGGGGTTATGGAGTTATAAGGAAAATGAAGAAGAATAGGAAACCAACTGCTGCGAGCCTCTTGTAAGCATAACCAGCATTGCCAGACCTATTTTTATCCATCGAATGTTGAAGAATATAGCAGAGCTAACACTGTCTCCTTCTGGGGATGAGATCCTCCCTGTGAGGTCTCAAGGACCTGTAAATCAATGCCTTCCTGATAAAAACCAAATTAACAAAATTCCTAGTGTTCCATTGGGCATGGAGTCTACTTTGCCTACACTAAACTGTGAAAACAAAATATTTACAACTTTAAGGCCAAAAGACCTTAAATCGCATAAATTTTCAGAAAACGCCTATTAACTGGGCCATCAAAGACTACCTCTCCTCCCATACTTTTTAGTATGAAGGTGTTGTTCCCTTGAATTTGAGCAATGATAAAAGGCCCTGTCTAGAAAGCATCAAACTTTCCATGATTTCCTTTCTTTTCCTTTAGTGCATCCCACTTCAAAACCAAGTCTCCAACCTGAAAATTATCTGTTTTTGTCCCTTTTTCGAAAGCTTCCTTGATATTTCTCTGATGTGCTGTAGCCTTTTCAACCGGCTGTTCTCTAATATGATGTACCTCTACTAAATCAATGATCCTTTTTGCCATGTCTTCTTCCTCATTCTGTTCTGTTTGTAGGAACCTTGCCACAGGGAGAGTTAATTGAATTGGGAAAATAGACTCAGTTCCATACACTAGCTTGAATGGAGAATTCCCTGTGGATTTCTTAATGGTCACTCTGTCAGCCCACAATGCATACTTGAGCTTAGAATCCCAATTCCTTTTGTTGTCCTCCAACAGCTTTTTGATTATCGTTATCAGACTTTTGTTAGAGGATTCTGCTAGACCATTGCCTTGAGGGTAATATGAGGTGGAATGAACCAATTTAATACCCATTGAATCACACATGTACACCAATTCTTTTGCCCTGAAGGCTACTGCATTAGCTGTGACTAATTTATGTGGACAGCCAAATCTGGTAAAGATATTTTCAATTAAAAACCTCATGACCACCTTATGATCAACCTTCTTGGTAGGGATTCCTTCAATCCATTTAGTAAAATAATCAGTGGCTACTAATATCCATCTATGCTGGCCACTGGAATGTGCATTGATTTCTCCAATGAAATCCAAGCCCCACTATTGAAAAGGTCCTTTTGCATGTATTGGTTTTAAGGGCAGGGACTGAAACTGCTACTTTCCTTCAAATCTTTGGCACTTGTCACAAGATTTAACAAATGAAAATGCATCATAAAATAAGGTGGGCCAATAGTACCCAGCTCTTAGAACCTTATGGGCTGTAGTCTTCCAATAATGGTGTCCTCCACACATGCTAGAATGAAACTGCTGCATAACTTTTATTGACTGTTCTTTGTCCAGACACCTCAAAAGCACTCCGGATGTATCCCTCCAGTAGAGCACATTTTCATTAATGTAATATTTAACTATTCTAAGCTTAATAGTTCTGGCCTGACTTATGCTTGAGCCTGAAGGGATTTCTAGCTTCAACAAGAATTTAACTATTGCAGAATACCATTCACAAGAAGCTAGATTTTCTGCTACTAGCTGATTCTTTTCTCGTTCAGCTGTTTCTTCTTCTTCTGCCTGACCATTTTCTACAATTGTGCCCATGAAATGTATGTCCAATGTTTTGCAATTTTCTTCAGCTAACAACCTGGCAAGACCCTGACCTCTGACCAATTTGGTGGGCTTCAGTTCTATATTAAATTCAATTAACTTTGCAATCCATTTAGCCCTTCTTCCATCAGCATCAGGTTTTGTTAATACATCTTTTATTGCAGCAGAAGGTACATATGCAATTATCTTGTAATGCGGAATGTAAACTCTGAAAGCCTTCAAAGATTTGATAAGAGCATATGCTTTTTTTTCAATAATATCATGCCTCAGCTCAGCATCCCTTAAGTTTTTGCTGAAAAATGCCACTGGATGCCCTGAACCTTCTTCATTTGCTTGAAATAAAACTACTGCAATGGTGTCTTGAGAGGCAAATGAGAATACATGAAACTCCTTGCTGTAATCCGAACTTATTAAAGTGGGAGCTTCCATAATGGCTTTTTAAATAGACTCAAATGATTTTCTTGCTGCATTAGTCCATCTGACCTCTGACCCTTTCTTCAACATGGAGGTAATATGCTTCACCAGTTCTGCAAAATTTGGTATAAACATCCTCACAAAATTAATATTTCCCAGAAAGGACTAGATATCTTTCTTATATCTTGGGACAGATAAAGTCTGTATTGCCTTCATTCTTTCTGGGTCAATTTTGACACCTGCAGTAGAAATAATATGTCCTAACAACTTGCCCTCTTCCAAAGAAAACTGTGACTTTTTAGGATTGACTGAAATTCCAAACCTTCTGCACTTCAGGAACACTTTCCTCAAATGTTGCAAATGGTCTTGATGGCTGCTGGAGTATATTGTTATGTCATCAAGGTAGATAAGGAAAAATTTATCCTTCTTTCCCACAAATGCTATATCCATAGCTCTCCGAAAGGTAGCTCCAGCATTCATCAACCCAAAAGGCATCTTGGAGTACATAAAAGTGCCCCAAGGAGTGGTGAATGTAGTCTTCTCTTGATCATCTGGATGTACATCAATTTGATTAAACCTTGAAAATCCATCCAAGAAAGACATTACTTTGGTTCCTGAGACTTTTTGCAGCAAGTGCTCCATCTTGGGTCGGGGATATTTGTCTTTCTTGGAGCATTTGTTTAATTTTCTGAAATCGACACAGAGTCTGATTTCTCCACTTTTCTTCCTCACCACTACTAGGTTGGCTACCCACTTGGAATATCTGAGAGGGACTATGATTTTGGCAGCCAACAAATTTTTAATTTCTTTTTCAATTAGAGGGAGGAGCATAGGATTTATTGGTCTCAGCTTCTGCTTGAAAGGAATGGTATCTTTATCAAGAGGGATTTTATGCTGAACAATCTTTTTATCATATGTTTTCAGGTCACTATACACCCAGGCAAACACATCAGCAAATTGCTTCATTAAATTGCAGTATTCAGAACATTAATCAGCAGATAGATGAGAAGAAAGGTTTATGTATCTAGGCTGACCTGGAATCCCTATATTATGCTTACAGGCAGTAGATTGGTCTTCTTTTTGGGCAACCTTGTAAGGCACGTCATTCTGGTCAAATAACCTTTCTAAAGGAATTAAACCCTTAGGAATATGATTGCTGGGAAGCTGGACAATGCTATCTTTGCTAATTTTGTTTCTAAGCTGGGATTGGGGGCTTTCTTCCAAGGCTTCATTTTCTTGGTCAATTTGCATTTCGAAAAATTCATCAATGACTTGCAGAAACCTATTTATTTCATCATCATCATCAAAAACCTTCCAATGGTGAACATTATCAGGCAAGGATGGTCTATACATAATTTTGCCTTCATAAGCTAGTCTGGGATGCATGGGAGGGATAAACAGACTAGCAGACACAGCAAGGAAATCAACAAGCTGATTTTTGGCTCTAGGGATATATGAGATACAGAAATTATCAAAGGAACCTTTGAGTCTCCATACCTCATCTCTGTATGCCTTCAGCCTTGGGTGCTTCGCCTGAAATGTTCTGTTCACTTGCTGAATGATAAGGTCAGCATCTCCAAACACCTTTATGTTCCTGATTCCTTTGTATTTTTCTGCGTTAAGGCCCAACAGCAAAGCCTCATATTCTGCTATATTGTTTGTGACTTGGAAAGCTAGCTTAAAAGACAGATGTGTGCTTTCTTGCTCTGGAGATACCAGCACCACCCCTGCTCCTGCAGTCTCCCTGGAACATGCTCCATCAAAGAACATCTCCCAAACCTGACTTCCTTGCTCTTCCTCGGCTTGAACTATTGGTTTCCTGATCTGCATTGAGGCCTTTTGAGATTCTTCTATTTGGAGGATACATGCTCCAAAATCAGTGTCCACAGCATATATGGGATGATTATTAGGATTCTTCTCATCACTGATGATGTTTGCCAACTGTGCTTCTCTGTACAGTCTCCTGCTTTCTCCTCCAAAGACTGGGACAGTGGCATAAGATAGATCATTCTGTAATGTCCCACCTAGTCTCTTAATCCATCCTTTGGACAGCAACATGCCAAACTTGGGAGGGACATCTACTACCACAATATCCATCATCATACTCTTCATGGGTAGCTGAGTTAGGGTAATGGCCAAATATTTAATCAACCCCAGACATTTCACCTTTCTTGAATCAAATGAGAATAAATCATGATATGGTCTGGTGATGTCAAGGCCTAACTCTTCCATGACAGCTTTAGGCATCAAATTGTGGCTAGCCCCTATGTCTAGCAGACAATTTTGGAGGATTTTGTCATGAATGGTCAAGGAGACATAAAATGATGGAGAATTATTATCAGCAGGTTCAATCATGGGGCTAAACACAATAGCATGCTTATCATCTTGCAAATTGACAAAGTCAGTGGAGGTTTGTGTGGTTTCCAGCTCAAGAGCTTCAAGGATAAGCTTTCTAAACACTTCACTCTTAACCAACTCTACCAGAGGCACAAATATTTTCAACTTCTGAACTTCTGACTCAAAGATGAAAGAGGAAGGTAACTTATCAGAACCTCTTACCTCTTGAACTGGAGCTTTGAGGATTACTGAGTCAGCTGCTGGTCTTCTCTATCTGATATTCTATGACTCTGTTTGGACAGCAGCTCTTTGGGCAGGATTCTCCTCGACATTTTTTGCGTTTGACCTCAGATTGTATCTCTTCTGTTCACCAGTCTACAAAACAGCCTCTCTGTCCCACTCTTGACTGATATGGTCCTGCATTAGTGACTCTTCATATGCAGCCAATGTAAAAAATGCAACACCGTCTTTATCTTCCATGCAGTGAATTTCATCCTCATCTTCAAATTGTTCCTCCTCCATGACTACATTCTGGAAAGGAGCTTTAACTTTCTGTTCTTCATTTGGTTGTTTTCCCTTCTGAATGATTTGCAACTGTTCATTTGCTCTTCTAAATGGATTTGGATTTCTTGGAGAAAATGTGTTATGCTGCCTTGTCTTTCCTGAATTCTGCTCAACCTTCAGCTTAGATATTTCAGCAGCCAATGACTCTATCATCTTAGTCTTTTTGTCTAATTTGGGTTATGAAGATGAAGTAGAGGAAGAAGAATCTTGACCTCTCTGCCTCCTTCTGTCAGCTTGACTTTTGAGTTTTTCTGTAGCCATGATATTAGACTCTACTTCTAGGGCTGCATCCTGCATGTATGATAGCGTAGCACATCTTCTTTCTCTTAATAATAGGCAGAAATCGAAGTCAAATGCATTGCATAAGTGAGTTTGGCAAAGGTGGGGGTAGGTTTTACCTCAGTTGGTATCTTACTATAGATATGGTTAAATCTTTTATTAAAATCAGGCAAAGATTCCCCATCTTCCCTCTTTAGGTTACCAAACGCAGTATGGTAATATAGCAAGTATTTTTTATCTCCCCATTGCTTCAAAAATGCTTCATTTAAGGCTTCAATATCAGCAATAGATCTAGGGGCTAGTTATCTGAACCACTTTCTGGCCTCTCCATCAAGGCTCTGGACAAAAACTCTCATCCACACATCATTTTCACTGATATCTAAGTTATCAGCATAACTATAAAAATCCTCAAGGTTTTCTTCAGCTGTTACTCCCTCTGTGCTAGTGAACTTGGGCATATACTTCTGATATTCTCCTGCAGGCATAGCATTCAAAGGAGTAGGCAAGACCAAAGGTCCATATCTAGTAGCGAAAATTCTTTCTATCTTCGTAGGTGCTTACTAGCCTGCCATGACTAGGGGATGTGGAAGGATACTGGCAGATTGAGTAGTATGAAACGATGAAATGGATGATAGAGACAAGGGAATGTTATGGACTATATGGGAAGCTTTCTTTGGACTGAGATTCAAAAGGGAACTAAATGGACAAGGAGCTTTATGAATCTCTGCAAGTGTTTCTTCACTAGCAACACTAGGCTCTATATCTTCAAATTGTGTATTCTCAACTAAAAACTCCTCATACAGAGATAAATAAGATTTCTTGGGGATACCTAATCCTGATGCTCCTTTCTGTGATGTTTTCTTCAGGTTAACAATCTTCTGAGGGTTAGGAATTGGAACAACTGGTGATTTTTGAGGGTTCCTTTGAGTATGTCTCACGAACTGAGTCGGGACTATAACATGGAGTAGCCAAAGGTTGGTCTTCCTCCAGTGGAGTCGCCAGATAGATGATTACAACCAGAAATGTGTCGAGGCCTTGTCTATCATAAAAACCTGGAACTATGTCGTTCTCCTAGGGAAGCTGAGCTTCAATCTCCTCTCCCAGCAACGGCGCCAATTAATGTTATCACCCCAAGAAAATCTCCTAGGTTGTATCTCAGAGATGCTTGGGAACATTACAAACTCAACAAAAATGTTGTAAATGGGTGGATGAATGGAAGGAATGATGCATATTCAAGCCAGATAACCACTTCTACTATGCTTAACTCCAGACATGGGTGAACACCCCCAGACTACAAGGGTTTAGACCACCAATTACTCACATTTTGAGGATTAAGTGAACATGGAGAATACTGACCACACTAGCAAACACACAAGGCCATGTGAGGGCTGGATGTAACCAATAAAGAGGTCTGCAAATCTATTTCCTAATGCATAGACAGGATGACAGCTCTCTGGCACTAAGTAAACAAAAACCTGCATAACACATTCAATGATACATACTAGATTCTAACACAGAGGTGGGATGACAGCCCCTCTAATGCTAAACATCAAGAGCACATGAAAAATGCATAACAGGCACAGCCTAGAACAGAGTAGAAATGGAAAGTGAGCAATTAACAACAAAAGAAGCTTGTATTCGTTGAAAATAAAGACCAGACGCTACAAGTATCACAATAGTTACAGTCTCCAGAAGTTGAACCTTACATCAAAATAACAACCATCAACCCTATTACATTCTATGTTCTAGATATATATAGAGTTTATTTACAAAAATTGCTCTGCTATCCTATGCGTGGAGGGGTCATAATTGACCACCAACCACATTAATTGTCTAAAATGGGCCTCTGCTACAATCTGTGTGTTTTAATGAACAAATTGACCTTTTGAGATACTTTGCTGTCCTTCTTGAGCAGGTGGAGTGTTGACTAAAAGAAGCTCCATAACTAATAAATGTTTGTAACTGCTCGAGGCTATCCTTTTTTCTCTTTGGCCATAATGTTCTTGAATATAGTTGTTGAAGAATAACTGCGCTGGGTACAGGTAGTTGATCACCATTTTCCTTCAAAAGCACAACTCAGTCAAAGGTAGCATAGAATTCATGGTGGGTGGACACACTGAATGGAGGAACAGGGCTGACCGTTGGATTATGTAGATGGACGATGGATACAGCGTGACCGAGGCTATCGAGAAGGTAGGGTGGCAGATGATCGCAGGCCGTTGGATGAAATAGATGAACGACGACGATTTAGTTTGCAGAAGTCAACAGGAGATATGAGGGTGAACTTAATGAGGGCCATTGGATCTCATGCAGTAAGATCCAACGATGATCGGGAGCTGAAGATGCACGGGAGATAACATGTGGGGACGACGGTTTTGGTGGCAAGCGGTATTCCCCGCACCACTCATGGGAGGATGGCGGTATTCGTACAGACCTGCACGATCCCATTTACCAGTCGACGCATGGCTGATGGGACAAGCGGGAAACCGCTTTCCCCGCAGGTTATTATGTGTGCAGTTTGTGGGATCGACAGGTGCAAACGCCGTCCGATTGCGGCGGAATAGATCGGATGGTGTGGGTTTAAAGCACGTGTTTATGACTGATGTGACGTGAAAAGGTGCTTGTGAAAGCACTCGGTCAGGTTATCGAGGTTTTATAACGTTTAAACTCAGCACCCGGGAGCTAAGGAAACACAGCTTTTATGCTAAATGTTGGTGTAAAACAGGGATAGCGGGGGTTATGGAGTTATAAGGAAAATGAAGAAGAACAGGAAACCAACTGCTGCGAGCATCTTGTAAGCATAACCAACACTACCAGACCTGTTTTTATCCATCAAATGTTGAAGAATATATCAAAGATAACAAGTATTTCTTAAGACTGTACAGGGATGGACATTTTTTGTGATATGCCTAGCCCTCGGGGCTTAGGCGGAATCCTTTATGATCAGAGTTTCAGATCTTAGGGCCAAGCCTTTTTAGGGGCTAAACCCTTTGGTTGGGATGGGGGGTGATTCTTTGTAATATCGTATTATGAGCATATAGGACCATAGAAACCCAACATATATGCACCTGGGACCCTTTGGATATCAGAACTTTGGCGATCGGCGATTTCACAATGTTGCATTTGGTTGCACCTTTTGAATTTTGCGATATTATAACCATGATGTGGCCCGATCCACATGGAGAGGGGATGATGGAGGGCCCACACCTTTTTTTAATATAAAAAACATGTATTAAAACTTTCCACCCAATTTCATGATTTCACCACATAAAACACATCTTCTTGTCATTGTGCACCTTGTGCCGATAACCCCTGACTCTCTTAGTTCTCTATGACTGTGACTAGCCCCCACATCGGGGCTCCTCTCCTGACATTTTCTAATTAGTGGTTTCAACTTAGCATGCAACACGTATCCATCGATCACCGAACACTGACCACCCTTTATACTTATCGCCTGGTCCTTTGGCCCCTCAAGCGATCGCATTCCAACCCTCTTATCAGAGCCCCCACATCGGAGATTTCTAATCAGGAGTTTCAACTTATGATGTGATCTGCTTTAACCTTGTGAACTTTTATCTCTGACTGCTGATGTCATCCTCTTCCACGTGTCACCTTGAGAGTGATGACATGTGTCACACTGAAATGTTCCCTCCGAACCCCTGAAAATTCTAAATCCACATGACATGTGTCCACTGTACCGCCACATCATTGCTAATGTCATATTCCTTGTGGCATTTCAGAACCAATCACGCACTAGAACACATCTCCTTGGAGGAGAGAGAAAAGACATGGAACTGATTTTATTTTCAATGGAATCCTTTGTAAAATCTTTCAAGCATTCCTCGACGATTTAATACTTAAAACATATCCCCTGATGATTTAATTGCATATCACAACTTTTATAATATTGCAACATTTTAGAGTTGTAACCCATACGACATGCGATCATCGATATACTATTGTGATATGGCTATTCGCTAATTAAACCCCATCGATATTTCTTTGTTGTGGCGATGTGCATTGGACCTCTGATCACCAAATGTCGACCCGTTGCAATTCCACATATCGCAACTTTAAATATGTGACCACCCTACCAACCTTTGTAAATCACCGATTGCCGATCTCTGTTATGCCTGATCGACGATCGAGGTTCATTGGTTTTTCTCTGACATTCCATTTCCTACCCCTCCAAACCTCCGATATTTGGGATCCGAGTCTTTACTTCGGAATTTCTTCTTTATTTCTTCTTTGAGAAGGAGAACTCTAATTTTCTGTATCTTTTGAGTTTGGGATCCATTTGGAGAGATCTGTAGCTCGTTGGAAAGATAATGCAGAGCTCCATCTAATGGTTTAGCTAAAAGATCAACTAAATCAGACATCATAGGTAAAAACCCTTCCCAACTTTGGACTGACTAACCTTCTGACACCAATGACTCTTTTGACATGAAAAACCTATGGCTATTGGCAAACCCTGATCAATAGGCTATGCTGGCATTAACATTACATGGTACGTGGCTAATAGCTTGATTCCTAGTATAGGACTCTAACAAAACTCACTAAATATGAAATTTTAATTCTTTTATTCATTGACAAATAATTATTCCTTTTCTCCATGGCATACATGAAATTTATACCTTTAGCAATTCTTTTGAAAACATTAACTTGAAATTGTATTTGATTAATTAGTTATGGTACTTGATCTCATGAGAAATTGTTTCCTAGACATTATAAAATAAAAATGTCTAGGTCTACTTCCATCATCCCTTCTACAAGGAATTACCTAGTCCTTAGGAGGAATATTATCCTCACTATACTCATATTCAGCATCGTTATGAGACCCAACAAGATAATATTGATTATCATGGATTATTGCACATAAATGATTTAGAACATGATTTTCATTTCTAGGCCCATTATAAACCTCGCTGGAAATTTCAATGATAAGATAAATATGGAACTCAGTAGAAAAATTAATACAACCTCACCATCATTGTTGGATCGGAAATGAAAGTATTCACTTGAAGAAAAACAATCCTCACTCTTAATACTATTACTTCCATTGAATTGTTCCCTAAGAGGATTGTCTTGGTCATCAATAACATCATTGTTAGTGCCTTTAAAATACTCACTCGAAGAAAATCATGATCATGCCCAGTAGTGCCTTTAGATTCCCCACTGGGAATTTTTTTTTTCATCCCCTCATTATCGTATTCAATACTTTTAAGATTATCTTCATCATTCTTATCAGTGCCCTCAAAACAATTTTTTGGAGAAAAAACTTCATAATATCCTTTAAAATCATCACTTGAATGAAATTTCTCATCATCCTCATTAGTTCCTTTAAAATCCTTGCTTGTAGAAAATTCTTCTTCATCCTCTTTAGTCCTTCAAAATATTCACATGAAGGAAATTATTAATCACTATCATTAATGCCTTTAAAGTCATTACTTGGAGGAAAATAATCATCCCTATTAGTGCTTTAAAATCCTCTCTTAGCGCAAATAATCCTTGTATGTGCCTTTAAAATCCTTTCCTGGAGGAATTATCCATCATCCTCATTAGTGCTTTAAAATCCTCTATTGGAGTAAATTATCCTTATATGTGCCTTTAAAATATTAGTTTGGAGGAAATTCATCATCCTCATCAGTGCCTCTAAAATCTTTGCTCGGAGGAATTATCCATCATCCTCATTTGTTCCTTAAAATCCTCAATTGGAGGAAATTATTCGCATCTTCATTGGATCCTTTCAATTCTATTTATAGAGAGAAATATTCATCTTCTTCTTTAATACCTTAAAAATATTTGCTCAAAGGAAAATATCTATTATCTTCATCAAATCCTTTAATATTTGTTGTTGAATAAAAATCTTCATCATTATTAATGCCATCACCTTATTTCTCCTATACATTAATGTTACCACCAAAATATTCATTGTTATATCCATTAAAATCATCACTTGGAGGCAAATTATCATCACAGTTGTTTAAAATATCATTTTCATCATTAATCAGAGCTATATTTTGAATATTTTCCTTATCATTAAAGTTATTATTAAATATTTGAGAAGAATAATCACCGTCATATTTCTCCCCTTCAATATTTCTTCCTTCACTGTCCTTAGATTTAGGACTTTCTTGATTGACATGCTCAATATCATTGCTTGCACTATGATCAAAACCCTTAGGATGTGAAAAGTATGACTCTTGATTCATGATAGAAGCATTCCCATAATATTCACTGATACCAATAGAAGAGGTGCATGAACAAGATCTTGATTTTGTAGAAATAGAAACTTCACTATTAAATGAATCCATGACCTTTCACTAAAAACATAGGGTGATACAAATGTTCACTCTCCCCATGAAGATCTTATGGTTGGAATTATGGCTATATGTTGTCCTTGATGTCAACCTAGATAGTTGTCATGATACTAATGTTTGCACAGGAACAATACAAAAGTCATATGAATGGTACAGGTGCAAATCTCTATGGAATGTGGCATTACAATTAATCATCATTATTCTTTTGGTTAACGTCGATTGGTCATTGATTATGGAGACTACAAGTTAATGTAAAGTGATCCAATTCAGTCGAATAAAGAATATTTTATTTATGGTGGTTATGGTCACGAAGATTAATATTATTTACTATTGGAGAAATTCTCTTTCATAAAATAATATTTTATAATGTGGATGCGGTGTTGGTTATGTCTTGGTCGTTAATGGTTAAATTGAAAATTACTATACATAAACATTAAAAATAAGTTGGTCATGGATTGTTGGCAATCGTGGAGGAGGTAAATAGATTCGTTATGGTCCATAAAATAGGAATTAATATTAAATATTATTGATATGAAAAATCAATCAATTTTTACAACTGATCTACCCATGGAATTTGTACTGATCTGGCTCATTTCCTTCTTTGTTAGTTTTTTCCCTTTATCGTTTGGTACAAGGATGACAATATGATGCGAGATGGAGCTGAAATAATTGATCTCTGCTTTTGACTTGGCACTGACAACTTTCAACAATATGAAAATATTTTTTGTAGTGATTCTAGACCGATCTCATATTTTTGGAGGTGTATTGGTGGCACTATTCAGAGTGATCTAGCCACTTTAAATCAAGACTCTAGAGTGTTAAATACCATGTGCAAGGTTGGATAGTCTGTAGATGGAAATTACTCTATTTGTTTTGGTTTTTCTCCTTACTAAAGTTTTGTTGATTTTTGCGCATCATTCCATCCTGAAAATATGATTGAAAAATTTATGAAGGTTTTTTGAGTTTTTACTTGTGTGTAGCATGTCTTAGCTCTGAAGTTTGATATTTATAAAAACTTATGCGCACCCATTTCTTTCTATTTGATTTGAATGTATTGAAAACCCCTTTTGCATACGCATATTCCCTTAAAGAGATTGATTGTCAATTTTCTGGGTTATGTATTTCATATCAGATTGATTTGACATAGACAATGCTCTATTTTGATGGGATTTGTTCGTGTGAGTTACAATTCTGATCTACAGTGGAAGAACCATATTCTTGTGTGCACCATTATTCATAAAGATGCCACAAATTGTTGATTGAGTAGTTTTAACGTTGGACTTTAATTGTAATTCTTGATATATAGAATTGCAAAAGAATGATGTGTAAGGAAAAAACATTTATAAATATTATCTCTATTTGTCTAGAGTGTAGGTGATTGGGAAATTGACCTATGCATTTGTATTGGTTTTTTTCTCTAACAGTGTGCACGATTGACATATATTCATTGGTGCCATATATATTTAAACCAAATTTATTGTCTTATTTGTTGACTATTGGTTATGACAGAGTCTTGATTTCATGAAAAAGTTTCTTTATAAAACCAATAGTGTTGATGTTTTGTGAGCAAGATAGATCTTGTTTGGTCGCAGAAAACTAAAGGAAACTTTTGGGGTTTTGTTTATTGATTCTTCACTGCATTGGGTATGCAAATTTATCGTAGGAAGTCATTGAAATAATAAATGTTGAATGCTCAAGGAAGATAAGCTATTTGGCTTCGATTAAATAAGTTTAATGTTTTTGTTGTTGATTATGTAGAAAGAACATTTATAAAGACCATAATATTGTTTGGTTGCATATAGTTGTATCAGTAAGGTTTGGTTGTTTGATAAACCCTTTATGAAGTTTCTCTACCTCAGGGCAGTGAAATTTTAGATGTTGTTGTTTCTATGGTATTTTATGATTCGTTTTCTATGATAATAAGTGAAGATCATTGTTTACATGGTGTTCTCATTATGAATGACTTGTGTAGGTTTTAACCCCGTACAGAAATTACCTGCATACAAATTCTAAAACACAGAAAATAAACAATGCGAGAGCATAACACATAAAACACATATACACAAAGATTTTCCCCTGGATCCCAAAATCGAGACTACCAGCTTGATTTTTCATTATGTTCCTTTCAATGTTATAATACATATTTATACATGCCGAAGCATCCAATACCATGGACCGAAAACCATAGCGTCCAATACCATGGACTGAAAACCATCGCATCCAAAAAAACATGTGCAAAAATCATGCACAAAACCATAGGTGGGTCCGCCCAACCTAACATAGGGTCCAAAACCAAAATTTTCTAGGGCGCTGCACCGAACCCTATAAAGTGGGGTTACGGGTACACCTCAAACCCCTTGTGACCCCCCCCCCCCCCCCCCGCTACACAATCAGCACAACAAAGGGGGTCTCTGCCCCCCCTCTAACCTCCCAGTTAACTACGTGGGCTAGTCGTGGAAAGAATATAACACAACCCAACATTCTCCCACTTGTTGTTTTCTTTCCACAGGGGACCACAAGAGAGCTTAGTCATTTTTCCAGCCCTGAAATGCCCATTGTCTCTCTACACCAAGAGAACTTCTCAGAGCTCACAGATTTTGTCAATGCATCTGCAGTATTCTTCAAAGTGTCCACCTTTACCAGCAACACCTTTTTGTCTTCTATCATATCTCTCACAAAGTGATACTGAAGATCAATGTTCTTTGTCTTTGAATGATATGCGAGGTTATTTGCCAAGAAAATTGCACTTTGGCTGTCACGGCGTATCCTTATAGCTCCTTGTACTAACCCCATACTTGAACACAATCTCTGCAACCAAACTGCTTCCTTGCTTGCATGAGTGGCTGCCATGTATTCTGCCTCTGTAGTTGATAGTGCCACTACAGATTGTTTCTTACTCATCCAACTGACTGCACCTCCAAATAGGTTAAACACATACCCACTTGTAGATCTTCTTTGATCCAGATCTCCAGCCCAGTCTGCATCAACAAAGCCATGAATATCCAACACTCTGTCCAATCTTGGTCTTCCTTCGTAGCACAAACCATAATCACTAGTGCCACACAAATACCTGAAAACCCGCTTCACTGTTGGCCAGTGGTCCTTCCCTGGTTTTGACATAAACCTATTCAATACTCCCACTGCATGTGCAATGTCTGGTCTAGTACAGACCATTGCATATATCAGGCTACTGACTGTACTTGCATATGGAACATGGGACATGTCCTCTTCCTCTTCTTATGTCTTGGGACACTGCTCAACAGATAACCTCACACCTACAAGAATAGGAACCTTCACTGGTTTACTATCCTACATATTAAACCTCTACAGTATTGTCTCGACATACTTCCTCTGGTTTAACCAAAGCTTCCTCTTTTCCCAATCTCTTTTAATTTCAATGCCCAAAATATAGTTTGCAGCACCAAGATCTCTCATGTCGAATTTGGAGGACAATTGGGTCTTCAAATCTTGGATAATTTCTATAATTTCCAACCAGCAACATATCATCCACATACAAGACCAGATAAATAACATGGTCACCAATTAATTTAAAATACACATAGTGATCTACTTTGCTTCTGGTGAAGCCAAGTCCCCGAATAAATGTATCAAATTTCTGATACCACGTCCTTGGTGACTGTTTTAACCCATACAACTTCTCTAACTTGCATCCTAGTTGTTTCTTACCCTTCACCGCAAAGCCTTCAGGTTGCTTCATGTATATTTCCTCTTCTAGATCCCTGTGAATAAATGTTGTCTTCACATCCATCTGTTCTACCTCAAGATCAAAAGCAACAACAACAGATAAAAGTAATCTAATAGAAGTTTCCTTGGCAACAGGAGAAAAAATATCACCAAAATCAATTCCCGGCACCTGGGAATAACCTTTTGTTACCAACCAAGCTTTGTATTTCTCCACCTTTCCTTCTGCATTTGTCTTCTTCTTGAACACCCATTTACTGCCAATGGGTTTCCTTCCAGCCAGCAACTCCACCAGATCCCAAGCCTCATTTTTGTGAAAAGATGGCATTTCATCAACCATGGCCTCTTTCTAGAGTTTGCCATCCTCTGTATCTACTACTTCCTTCACAGTTCTAGGATCATCGTCAGTAATAGATAAAACAAAATTTGAACAAAAGTAGATGGACTATACATTTTTGGCTGCCTTCTTTCTCGAACTGATCTTCTCACACTCGGAGTTTGTGGCTCTTCATCTTCTGATTCCTCCTTTGCTGTAGAGTCTGATTCTTCCTCCTTTAGCTCAAACTCTATCTTCTTAGGTTCCTTTGGTTGGACTTCATGTTTAATAACATCTTTCACCTCTCTTAACACTACATCTCGGCTGTACACAACCTTCCTTGTTGTTGGGTTCCAAAGCTTATAACACTTTAAACCATCCTTATACCCAATAAAGATGCACTTTTCAGATTTACTATCCAACTTGGTTCATTTCTCCTTTGGAACATGTACATATGCATTACATCCAAATACCCTCAGATGTGAAATAGAGGGTTTCTTACCAGACCATACCTCTTGTGGAGTCTTATCCTCCAACACTGATGAAGGTGATCTATTGACTAGGTAACATGTTGTCTTGTTATAGACATATTTGGGCACTGCAACCCTAATCACATATGTCAATAAACCAAGCACTCTCAAACCCCTATAAGTGGTGTTTCATACCCTAAAGGATCAAGGTCAACTGATTTCATCATTTCCCAGAAGTTCTCCCTGAAAAACTGCTCAAAACTGGTCAAAACTGGACCATATAGACTGCTCCATGCTAAGGGTGCAATGCATACTGAAAAGCCCTTCTATAGGGTGCGATGAGAGAAGACAAATGGAAGAGGCAATTTGCTAGGTGGAAACTTAGAGAATCTTCTAGAAACTGCTCATATGACACTTGCCTCTCCAAATTCGCCCAGGGATGAGTAAGAGATCATGAAATCTCCAAGCGGAACCAAGAACTATCAGTGAAATGACACTAATCAAAATCCCAGAAGATGACTCACTCCCCTGTAGATATCTATATATGGATCCCTCATTCTAGAGATCCAAAGGCTGGAACTTTGTAATTTGTAAGGAAGTGCTATTGGTTTCTCTTTGAGACATTGTATTGTTGGGTGATCTAGCTTTTCATGAGGTGAAGAGGGCTTTCATGCTGGGAGGATGGTGTTGGATCAGACAACTGGGTTGTAATCCTCTCTTCTACTACTTCTATCAATAAAGCTATTTTAGTTTTCCTCCATATACTTGTATATTTCTAAATCTTATATTTGTGTATGCATTTGTATGGTTAATGTACATCTGATTCTACATTGTTTATGGTTATAGATCTCTATGCTTTGATGGTATTTTGCTGCTTTGACTCTATAGGTATTCTTTGAAGCGGGACAAGTGAGAAAGGAGTGGCGAAGCTCTATCAAAGGAGAGAGGAAACAAGCAAGGAGGCAAGTGAAAGACTGAGGTTGGTACTCTCTGCTTATCTCTCATCCATCTCTCATAAAGGAAAACACAAGTTACTTTGAATTGTTTGTTTCTAAGATAGCTACCCATCTTAGTGGGACTAGCAGCTCTGAATTGACAATAGTTTTCCCATAAAAAAATGGTGACTCTACTGGGGAACAAATAGTTTGTTTGTTTGTTACTGTTGTTTTCTTTATAAACTACAGACGGAGCCTGAAGTTAAGCTAGCAAGCCTTCGAAGTGCTTTTTCTATGCAACTGCAAAGTAGATCAACGCTACTTCAATCAATCTCCGGGTTGGTTTATGAAATGAACATCTGACTTGCAAACATCCTAAGTGCCTTGGTGGTAGCTCAATAACCTCATTAGATCAGCCGCTATACTCTGTGTTTACTGTCTATCATAAGCTCAGCCTAAATCCCTGAACTTAGCTACAAACTATGGGTGAAAACCAAGCTCAGTCTCGTCCCTAGACCATTGCACTGTCTCTCATTGGCAGTCTGGATGCATCGCACCTCCCATGTGCTGCAGGTGAGATGCATCCCTGTTTTCCTTAAGGATAGGTGCGATGATTGAATGAGACTGTTTCTGCCTCTAGATTTTGGTTTTTTCTTCATTGTTTTCAGCTCTATTCAGTAGTTTTGCTATCTATGATCAGTATATCACTGTTGAAACCTTCTTCCTTCACATTATTCAGCCTCCATTGATAAGGAATTTTGAATGTTTTTTTATGTATTTTTCATCATTTACAGTCCTCCTTTGCAAACAGTAGCTTAATCGAACTGTCGTTTTTTTATTTGAAAGTGTCGCAACTGTCGTTTTCAGTCAAGAAAAAGAGTGTCGTAAATTCTTCCTCTTTTAGATAGTCGATTATACTTTTGCCATTGTATTTGATTTGAATTATCAATTCTTTGAAGTGTCAAAAAAAAATTTCCATTCGAAAGAGAAAGTGTCATCTTAGTCTTCCTTTCGTCTTTTGAAAAGAAGTTGTTAAAGTGTCGCTTCGAAGAAAAGTAGTTCAGATTTATACTTATTTTTCTTTTTGTCATTCTCACATTAAGGGAACTGAAAAAAAAAATACATGCATGTGCATTTTCATTTAGACTGCATGCGAAAATTGATTTAGGAAAAGTGCATTTAGTGTGTGCTCTCTGCTCTATGTCGAAAGAATCATATTTTCATTTCCTTAGTAGCTAGGATTTTCATTGCTAAAAGAAAATAAACGACTGTTTATCATTTTAGATTGCATATTTAGGAGTTGTACATCTACATCACGCGGTGAACCTTGAAAGGAAAACTTCTTAAGAAATATCAACTATAAAATAAACCTCAATGAACATAAAAACGCTTTGGAACCTAATGCACAACATCTAGAAGTCTAGGCTAGAGACGTATTCTGGCATCATAAATCCTCATAACTATCGTTTTCATCGTAGGTTGGGTGATTCCTCCTCTTTGATACGACAAGTGCTAGTATGTACTTGTGCTCCCACGTACCATTGAGTATATATTGGGAGACCACAATAGGCTGATATCCTTTATCCTTAGAAAGCCATGTCTGCTGCTCTATCGATCACAATGCACTGAACACAACATTCAGGAAGATTGACTGTCGTACATAAAGTCCTTGGTAATTTCTCTATAATTTACCACCGAGGTGTATATTGCATTTTTGCGATTGGTTTGGTAATCCCTCTATCTAGATTTCCAGAGTAGTCACTTTCGTTCCTTTTCAGACTCCTTAAAAGAAAAGGCCCATCTGAGCACTTATCACTTTAGGCTCATTAAAAATCTAAGGCAACTAGAGTCATATTTAGCTTTTTCTCGACTCTTAAAAATTGAAAAAGCAAGTTGTGTCAAAGCGTCATAAAATTCATTTAATTCAGAATAACATTTTCGCCTTTTCATTTTGAGTTGATCGAGTAATCCACTATCATGGAAGAAAGTCAATCAAAACCCCATTGTTCATGGAGACTAACGAGTCAATCGTCTTTGACTCTGAAAACGAAACCATTCCAGGCCAAGCGATCTTGTTTAACTGGGTCGAAGTCTCCTGGTTTATTTGAAACTTGTGTTTCAACATCCTCAGAGACTCCAGTTACTCCAATTATTTTTGGTACCCCTGCCTCTACAGAAGAAGTTCCGCAGTTACAAAAGGACATTAGAATTGATCCTAGTGTAACAGTAAACACTTCTATTCCTAAACTAGCTCCATCTGGGGCTAATTCGGAAAGTGTCACCCCTCCAACATCTGTCGCTGCAGATTCTATACCTTCTTCGGCACCAGAAATATTTTACGGACCTGACGGTCTACCTCTTCCACCCGGACTGATTGCTATAGAAGAAATTGTGGAGGATCTTCCATCTAGTACCCCATTGCATTTTGGAATTGGGATCCACCTATATCCTTCTACCATAGAAGTTAGTTCTTTTGATCACCCTTCATCGCAAGTTCCTGTCGAATCGCTAGGAAATATTTTGGATAGACTCAATATGTCTGAACAACCATCGACATCTAGGACTGTGTCCTCTGATACAATAGCAGAAGAACTTCCTACTACTACTCCAACAATGTTCGTTGGTATACCATCTGTCCCAACTAGTTCTCAACCACTAGATGGAGTCCACCTAGGGACTGTTTCGACAGCATGGTCTGTTCCTATTTGTTCATCTGGAATCTTATCTGGAGTTTCTTATGTTGAGACTCAGCAAATTGATCCTTCACATCAATATCAATTTGGGCAGTCCAGTCTCCAAAGACCAATTTACCCTTTGAACACTGGATTGCTGCCATATGGGGGGCAGTATGCCTTTTCATTGTTCCCTCCAGGGGAGAAACCATATGAGAGTTTACAACAAAATTCGAGTCAAGTTGGAATTACATCCAGTGGTTGGCTGCCAATACTGCCTCAACAGCCAAGAGTTGTATATTCAATACAACAAAATCAACCTATGTCGAACATTCCCACTACACTGGCTATTGTGACAGTGTCGCAAGTATAAGCGCTGCCTGTTGTACATCAACCTAAAGTCTCTCAGGTCGTAATACAACAGCCTCTTATCCCCATGACTCAATCACAATCGCCAATTAGTGGCTCCTTAACTGAAGCAGCGCAGGATCAAACGGGTACTATCACCCCTCATCTTGGTCAAACATCCAGTATTGGACAACAACAAATGTTCTCACCGCCATGATTGGTGCAATATCAACGGCCGCAATTCCAGCAAGCTTACCGAGGACCTGAGAAACAAATCTTTGCAGGTAATGGGCAGCCGTATATTCAAAACGGTTACCAACAATCATATTATAATGGTTATGCCCATCAACCTTATCAAAGTTATCAACATAAAATACATTATGCTGGTATGCAAAGATCCACTGCTCAGGCGATCCCATCTTATCCTGGGTATGCTTTGCCAAACCTGAATCAACAGTTGCCCTTCGTATCAACTTTAGAATTACGAGATCTGAATTAGCTAACAAATGATCCAATTGCTTACGCCCCTTGGTGGCCAGCGATTCCTCATAAACTTCCGTCAGATATTCCTAAATTCAATGGAAATCCAAGTGAAGATCCATCGAATCATGTGATGACATTTCATCTGTGGTGTTCGTCCAACACCCTCAATGATGATTCGATTAGGCTTCGCCTTTTTCAGTGAATGCTAACTGGTCTGATAGTGAAATGGTACATCGAATTGCCTAGAGCTTCATTCGATAACTTCAATGCCCTTGCCACCACCTTTTTAACCCATTTTTAGTTACCCATAAGGTATGAAACAGGAACAGAACTCCTTACCAATTTTAAACAGACAACAGCCACTCACATATCTGATCATATTCATGAGTGGCGACATCGTCGTCAAATGGTAAAGACATATGTTCCTGATCAGCTTCTAGCTAAATGGTTTATTAAGTCATTGTTACCTTCTATTACAGAAGATGTGGCGAAGGGAGGAGTCGTCACTAAAGAGCAAGTCATTGCTCGTGCACAATATCTAGACTTGATCTATACTCAGTCTGTCATGCTCTATGACAACATTCCTGATGCTCCTAGACCTGAATTTTCCATTCCTCCTCCTTCTAAATCGAACAGGGACTCTCATGTCAGCGACGACGTGATTGGCACCTCAAGTACGCAAACCGCAAAGGCCCCATTTGGTAAAGCCCTTGCAGTTTCCAGTAAAAAGGAAAATGACAAACTTCCTACCTTGGAGGTTAATGCCATGTCGACCAACAAAGGCAAAGAACCAAAGCAACCAGGGGGCAAGAAGAAAGGGAAAAACAAAAAGAAGAAACAGGAAGATTCGACTCCTGAAAAATCTTCTGGAAACCCTTCTGGGCAAAACAAACCTAATCGGCCATGTCTCATATGCAATGAGGACCATTGGACGAGAGATTGTCCGCATAAAGCTGAGATTAAGAAGTTCTTTAAGAGTTCAAATACCTCAGCAGTGTTGACTGATCCGTTTCCAAACCCAGAAACCAATCTGGTTGCTAGCGACAATGCTTCCCCATCCCAAGTGCTTATGTTGTCCATTTTGAAACAACAAAATGATGCTTTGATATCGACAAGGAATAAAGATTATGGGAATCCACAGATGTCGAACAACAAGGCTACAGATCAACCTAATAGTTTGACAACGACTTCGACAGAAGTTGTGCCACCCATCATTCCTTAGCTAACAATAAAGCCGCCAAATGGAGTAGTACACAAATTGACATTTAATCCTCATGCTCGAGCAACATAGAATTATAATATAGTAGAGGATTTGGCCTAATCAATATCTGCTATGTCGACGCTTGAAGTACTGCAAAATTGCCCCTCCCAAAAGCAGGCTCTATTATCAGCAATAGGTGGGATTGACCCAATGGATTCCAATCTTGTGGCCTTTAATCATAAAGGATACGAACCTCAGTTACCAGGTCAACTCACTTTCCTCATACAAGTGAAAGCCCTCAACAAAACTGTTCATCGAATAATTATTAATGAGGGGGCATCTACTTGCATTATATCGATGAATTGCTGGAAAACTTTAGGCTCACCACCCTTGTCGAGATCATCAACAATATTAAAAGCATTCGATGGACAAACATACACCCCGTACGGGATTTTAAGTAACTTGCAAGTTGAACTGGGGGGAAAAACAGTAGAAATTGATGTTGAAGTTATCGATGAAAACCTCGATTACAATATTGTACTCGGAAGGCCCCGTATTTATGCTATGGCTGCTGTTGTGTCAACATACTTTAGAAAGATTGCATTTCCCTTTCAAGGAGGAATTATAATTGTTGATCAGCAAACCTTCCTCCCCAACAGTTCACAAGTTACGGGAAGCATTCCAATGATCAATGGAAGCTCTCATTCACTTCAAAATGTTGGAGTAGGCCTCCTAAAAGACCCTGCCTTAATGGGTACTTTTGCCCTACCACCTCCGAGTAATCTGGTGGAAGTGGCCATGGTGGAAACCTGCAATATGATATCTTCCATATCTACACAGATTTAGAAGATTTCCAAACATTTTGTTAGCATGGATCATCAACAGGAGTTGCCTCCAAGCCCAATAGAAATTTTGTAGCAATCAATTTTCTTGGCATGGGGGGCAAACCCAAATCAATGCTCATCGAGTTTTTAGATAGATAGGTCTAAGGAATATGGCACCTCTTCAGATCCTTGGTCGCATGTACATTCTACAGACGAAGGAATTTTTCAATCGATGACGATAGGAGAGGCACCATGGGAAGATTACCACCATCGTTCCCATCTTCTGGATTACAATGAAGATTACTCCAGCGACCTTAATCATCCTTCAATTTTTTATTTTCTATCAAATACTGTAAATATGGTGGATTCCGAGCGAAATCTGTCCAATATTGAAGAAACTATCACCATAAATATCTCAACCAAACCTAATGTTGTAGAGAATATTCATGTCGGAAAATCTTGTTCTTCTGCAGAACTAGAAATATATTGCGCTCTCTTTCGCAAATTCAGAGATGTCTTTGCATGGTCATATGAAGAAATGACAAGCATAGACTCGAGTATCGTTGAACACGAAATCAAGATGTATCCAGATGTCAGACCGGTACAACAATGGCTTTAGTAGGTACACCCAAAGAAAGCCGTTGCCATCAAGGCAGAAGTTGAAAAACTTTTACATGCTGGTTTCATCTACCTAGTTCCTCTAACTGATTGGGTATCGAATATTGTTCCTGTGATGAAAAAGGAAGGAATGATTAGAGTGTGTGTCGATTACAGGGATGTAAATCAAGATTGTCCAAAGGACAACTACCCTACACCCTTCATCGACCAGATAATTGATGCCAAATGCAAAATCTTTTCATTCATGGATGGATTTTCCAGTTATAATCAAATAAATATCCGCCCACAGGACCAGTCGAAGGCTGCATTTATATGTCCGTGGGGCACATTCGTGTATCAAAAACTACCTTTTGGTTTAAAGAATGCAAGGGAAACTTATCAGAGGGCTATGAACTACACTTTCCATGACATCAAGAACATCGTTCAACCATATCTCGACAATCTACAGGCTCATTCGCGAAAGCGAATTGACCATCCGCAACATTTGAGAGCTATATTTCTACGTTGATGACACTACAAGATACGACTCAATCCGCACAAGTGTGTGTTTTGTGTCGGTACTGGTCATTTACTTGGTTTGGTGGTTTCTAAGGATGGGATTCGACTCGACCCATGTAAGGTTCAGGCAATCATTGACATGCCTCCACGTTAAAATTTGCTTTAGATTCAGAAACTCCAAGGGAAAGCAAACTTTCTGAGGAGATTCATTCCGAATTATGCCGAACTTGCTAAAGGTTATACGCGTCTTTTGAAAAAAGAAGTGCCCTTTAATTGGGATCAGGTTGCACAAGCTTCCTTTGATGCTCTAAAGGAATCCCTAATAAAAGCATCATTAATGTACGCTCTTGACTATCAAAAAGACTTTAACCTGTATCTAGCTGCAGCAGATACGACCATCACAATGGTTTTAGTTCAAGAAAACAATGGAATCAGACATCCTGTCTATTATTTAAGTCGAAACTTAAATGATACAGAAAGAAAGTACTCCTATGTTGAAAAGCTGGCTCTTGCAGCTGTTCAAGCAGTACAGAGATTTTGACATTATATCCTCTTTTGCAAAACTACCATTTTGTCAGATTGCAACCCTATGAATTACATTCTGTCGCGTCAGTTACTTGGGAGCAAATATTTGAAATGGATAGCCATTTTGCAAGAGTTTGATCAAGAATTCGTAAAATCAAAATAAAAGAAATCTCTAGTATTCGCGGAGTTACTATGCGACTTACCATCGTCGTCCAACGATTCAACATCAAAAGCATCAATCATGGATGAATCTTTGTTTCTGATATCGTCAAGCGATCTGTGGTATGGGGATATATTAATCTATCTCCAAACCCAAACATTTAGGCCTAATACCTCTCGCTCTGAACAATGACATACTCGATACCAAGCAAAAGACTACATGATCATCGGTGATACACTTTACCGTCGTGGTATTGATACAGTTCTGCGAAGGTGCCTCACCCATGAGGATGTTGAAAAAGTCCTGAATGATTGCCATTTGGGCGCGTGTGGGGGGCATCAATCTGGTTATGCTACGGCCTAAAAGATCTTACGAGAAAGTTACTTCTGGCCTACTATGTTCAAAGATTGCATAATCGTAGTCAAAAGTTGCCATGCTTGTCAAATCTTCGACCGCAAAACCAGAATACCACCCACACCTTTGGATCCACTAGTTGCTATTGGGCCATTCGCCAAATGGGGCATAGATTTCATGACACGTAACCCCACCTCGGCCGGGGGGCATGGGTATATCATAGTCGCAGTTGACTATTTTGCAAAATGGGCCGAGGCGATGCCTACATTAAATAGCAGCAACGAAATGGATGCTTTTTTCTTTTTTAATCATGTAGTCTCTAGGTTTGGTGTTCCACAGGCTATAGTCACATATCATGGATCACATTTTCGTAATCACATGATGGTTGAATTGACTGCCAAATTAGGACTGTCCCACGATAGTTCTATTCCATATTATCTGCAGGCTAATGGACAAGTTGAAGTGATCAACAAAGTCCTCAAGCGCATGCTGCAGAGAATGATTGGAGCCCACAAACGGGATTGGCATTTAATCCTATACTCAGCTCTATGGGCATATAGAACCTCAGTAAGAAATGCAACCGGGTTTACACCCTTTCAACTGGTGTACGACCTGGAAGCTGTCTTACCGATTCAGTGTGAGATTTCATCTCTCAAGCTCGCAGTCGACCTTCTCCCCGGAACTTCAGAGGAAGAGGCTCATTTCTTGGAACTAATCCAATTGGATGAAACCCATCGTGATGCCACCTTGGCTAATGAAGCTCATAAGAAACGAGTCAATGCGCAATTTGAAAAAAATGTCAAACCTCATGTCTTCTCAAAAGGTGACATGGTCTTACTTTACGATCAAGAATCCGATAAATTGGGAGTAGGTAAGTTCCAATCATTGTGGATGGGGTTCTACGTTGTTAAGTGAGTATTAGCAAAAGGAGCCTACGAGCTAATAGATTACGATGGGATTCCACTGTCGCAACCCCGAAACGGGTTGTGCCTTAAGCGTTACTATGCTTAACTAAGTGTAGTAATTTATTGATATGCTTTTGTTACGTTTTTTGTTTTCAAGCATGTATTTACATTTCTAATCAATTTGATGGATCAATTGAAAAAGCAGTACAACCATCGAGAGAACATAGTGTTAATGGTGAATTGAACATCTCTGACTATTATCACGAGCACGTTTCCAAGAAGTTCAAGCTCGCTAAAAAATAAACCTAGCAACGAGCATATGTTCCACCAGATTTCAAGCTCATTAAGAAAAAGAATGAACCCACCTTTCGGTAAATAACCTTTTTGAGTGCATTGCTATTAGCCTTTTGAGCCTTGGTCGTGTTCTTACCATCACCTCCACCTTTTAGCCGATCATACACCTCCACTTGATTGTTTACCCTTTTGAGGAACAGCTACGACAAGTGATTCTATTAGCCACCTTCTTTACACTACCATGATTGAAAAGTTTCAAACTTACCTGGAACCAGTTGCTATCCGAAAACATCACTCGTTCCTCAAAAACGAGTCTCCTTTAAGCTCTTTTTAGACTTGTAAAATATGAAAGATTGCCAAGCAATTGGCCCCTCCAACTCATTAAAGTGATTGGAAGTGCCATCCCTCCTCTATATTTTAATGTTTTTGGACCTGAGGGATCATTACACAAAAAGATCGAGTGCTTGTCTTTTTCGGCTCGCTAAAGTAATTGAAAAGTCATCCTTTTCGTATTATTTTATACTTTTTCGGACTTAAGGGATTATACTACAAAAAAGAAATACTGGAGTTTCCTTTCCGTCTCTTTTCATACTCTCTAAAAATAAAAAGGACCGAGTTATCCTTGTCATTAAACTCATTAAAACAATAGCAACAAACTTGTCCATATGGACAAAAGCGAGTTTCACTGTCGCTAGGCTCACTAAAACATAGCGATAGGTTTGCCCAAAGGGAAAATTATAGAACAATCATATGTTATCCTCCTCAAGCTTGACAAAAATAAAGAGGTATTGGTCAGCAATGACTGGGGAAAAAGGGAAGAAAACTTGAAGAACTTCATTGGTAGCAGGTCGCTCTTGAACATGACACTTTCACTCCATCACCATGATTGATTCGGGTTGGGTTATTCCATTCACCGGTCATATCACCATTGGTCCTCCGTACCATCCATTTTGGGGTTAATGCTACCAATCCATTCCAGTGTCGCTGATATGTTCAAGAGAAGTTGCTCAGAGAATTCACCAACCCAGCTAATGCCTCATCCGCTGCAATACCTTTTTTCATGATCGCCACCCTAAACCTTGTATCATCAGATCATTTTCACCTCCACAAAATCATTTGCTTCATTCCCTGTCATAGATGTGGGATTCATTAATTCCCTCCTATGATGGGTCACTTCTTGTCGACATCAGCTCATTATCCAAGAAGTCGATTTAGGAACAACCCTTTTAGTGCTTTGAAGCTTGCATTCCTCAATGGAAAGTTTCTCACTTCCGGTGACAGGTTTACATCAATGGCCTTCGACCGAAAGATTTTACGTGGTGTTCGACATCGACTCATGTATTCACACCATGTGAATTGTACTACAGTACTTTGAGGGTCATTATCATTATTGGTGATTCCTCTCGTGCCTATTAATAGCTTACAGCATTGGCTGGTAATCAGGTGATGCCTTTCCATGTTCGACACCAGAACATATTTTCACATGGATCGACTTATACATTGGGTGAATATTGAATGAGTTTGAAGACCCTGAATCTAGTTTCATCCATCCGGGCTGCGATATATTCAGGAAAATAAAAAACATCAAATATACTCCATAGCTGCACAGATAATCATCCAAGCTAAGGGATGATGGCTCTACCAGAATCATCAATTTGCCACATAGACGGTTGTCTATCCTATGTACATGAAAATGAATTTATAAAGCTGAGCATGGGAATGCCACCTCAGCTAGATCATGAAAATATTATGAAAATAATGTATTGTATTGTATCTTATTACAGGTCACCTTCCAGTTCGAAAAACCTCGGATCCTCATGATAAAGCATTTCACCCGACATTAGAAGATTTACGACCTCATGCTTTAGGGGGCAACTATTATAGACATATTTGGGCATTGCAACCCCAATCACATATGTTGATAAACCAAGGTCTCTCAAACCCCTAAAAGTGTTGTTTCATACCCTAAAGGATCAGGGTCAACTGATTACATCATTTCCCAGAAGTTCTCCCTGAAAAACTACTCAGAACTAGTCAAAACTAGACCATACAGACTACTCCATGCTGAGGGTGTGATGCATCTCACCTGCTACACATAAAGGGTGTGATGCATACTAAAAATCCCTTCTGTAGGGTGCGATGAACGAGAGCATACAAATGGCAGAGGCAGTTTGCTAGGTGGAAACTTAGAGAATCTTCTAGAAACTGCTCATATGACACTTGCCTCTCTCAATTCGCCCAGGGATGAGTAAGAGATCATGAAATCTCCAAGTGGAACCAAGAACTGTCAGTGAAATGACACTAATCAAAATCCCAGAAGCTGACTCACTCCCTTCCAGATATCTATATATGGATCCCTCATCCTAGAGATCCAAAGGCTAGAATTTTGTAATTTGTAAGGAACTGTTGTTGGTTTCTCTTTGAGACAATGTATTGTTGAGTGATCTAGCCTTTCATGAGGTGAAGAGGGCTTTCATGCTGGGAGGATGGCATTGGATCAGACAACTAGGTTGTAATCCTCTCTTATACTACTTCTATCAATAAATCTATTTGAGTTTTCTACCATATACTTGTATATTTCTGAATCTTATGTTTGTGTATGCATTTGTATGGTTAATGTACATCTGATTCTACATTGTTTATGGTTATAGATCCCTATGATTTGATGGTATTTTGCTACTTTGACTCTACAGGTATTCTTTGAAGCGGGACAAGTGAGAAAGGAGTGGCAAAGCTCTATCAAAGGGGAGAGGAAACAAGCAAGGAGCCAAGCGAAAGACTGAGGTTGGTACTCTCTGCTTCTCTCTCATCTATCTCTCATAAAGGAAAAGACAAGTTACTTTGAATTGTTTGTTTCTAAGATAGCTACTCGTCTTAGTGGGGCTAGCAACTCTGAATGGACACTAGTTTTCCCAGAAACATGTCTCCACCGCCTTTGCCCAGAATTCCTGTCCTAACCTGACACCACTGAGCATGCTTCTTGCCCTTTCCATCAACATCTTGTTCATTCTTTCTGCAACTCCATTTTGCTGAGGTGTATATGGAGTAGTCTTCTACCGTTCTATACCACAATTCTTCAAATTCCTTACTGCAAAACGCTCCACCGTTATCTGTTCTCAACACCTTTATCTTCTTCTCTCTCTGGTTTTCTACTGGAGCCTTAAATTATTTAAACCTATCAAAGACTTCAGATTTCTTCTTAAGAAAATATATCCATGTCTTCCTTGAGAAGTCATCTATAAATGATACATGGTACACAGAATTATCCAGTGATGGAACCTTCACATGTCCAAACACATCACTGTGCACAAGTTCTAATATCTGTTTCGCCCTCTTACTACCAAAGGGGAAACTCACCTGATTCTGCTTCCCGTATACACAATTTTCACAGAAATCAAAATCGAGAGAGCTATTACTCATACCTTCTACCATACCTTTACCATGAAGTATTCAAAGGCCCTTCTCTCCACTATGTCCAAGCCTTTGATGCCACAACATGGTCTTCTCTCCAGAGACCACTAGATTTTCTTCTCCACTTTCGGGAACCACAAAACTGTTGCACCCATCAATAATAGTGCTACCTTGTAGCTTGTATAGAGTTCCAATTCAAACTCCCCACATCAATACCAGAGCTCCCCAAACCATTTTGTAGGTATCCTTCTTGAACACTATTTTTACACCTGCATCATCTAGCTTGCTTGCAGAAATCAAATTTCTGGCCAATGCAGGAATATGCAGAACACCCGGAAGTGTTCTAACCCTTCCACCTTGCAACTTCAACTTTACTTTTCTGCGACCAATAATTCTATCCTTCCTATCATCCCCTAAGAAGACATCACCACCATCGTATTTCTCATACTCACAGAACCACTCTCTATGGGGATTGAAGTGAAAGGATGCACCTGAGTCAATCAACCATGCCTCATGATCTACATGTGTACTTGAAGAAGCCAAGTACACATCCCCACCTTCATCTGAGGTGGTTTTCGCCTTTGTAGAAGGAGCATAATTAGATCCATTTCCTTTATTAGGAGATTTAGATTTACAGTCCCTTTTGTAGTGCCCTTCCTTTCCACATTTCCAGCACACCACCTTTACAGGTTTTCCTAGAGATTTAGATCTCCCTCTAGATTTAGATCTCCCACTCGATGACTTATTTTTGTTTCTATTCTGGGACCGTCATTGTATAGACAAGGCATCACCATTCTGGCTCTCCATATTTTTCCGTTTCATCTCCTCCGTCAGCAAGGATGAGACTATTTCATCAAACTGCAAGGTAGTTGCATTGCTACCTATTGCAATAACCAGACTATCCCACGAATCTAGTAGAGAACACAACAAACTGATGCACTTATCTTCATCTGAAATTTTAATATCAATAGATGCTAACTGACTTACCACAGTATTAAATGCATTTAGATGCTCTGTCACCGAGTTTCCATCTTTCATCCTCAGGTTATACAACTTTTTCCGCAGGAATAGTTTATTCACCAGAGACTTAGATTGGTACAAAGTCCCTAACTTGTCCCACAAAGATTTAACCATAGCTTCCCCTGATACATTCAGCAATAATCAATCTGAGACACACAATCGTATTGTGCTCTTTGCCTTCTGATCCAACTTCTTCCATTCTTCATCGGTCACTCCCATTGGTTTAGTACCTAGATCTACTGTGATCCAATGATCTTTATCCACCAACAGATCCTCCATCTTGAGTTTCCACAACTCAAAACTCTGACCATTAAATTTCTCGATCTCTATCTTTCCACTACTCTCCATCTTCTTTCACCACTAGAATCGATCTCGTAGATCTCCCACTGAACAGGGTCTACCAGAGGCCTGAGTGAAACCCCTCAGCAACAAAGGCATCCCTTTGAAGCCAAAACAACTTTGATACCAAATGTAGATTTTAACCCTGTACAGAAATTGCCTGCATACAAATTCTAAAACACAGAAAATAAACAATGCGAGAGCATAACACATAAAACACATATACACAGAGATTTTCCCCTGGATCCCAAAACTGGGACTACCAACTTCATTTTTCATTATGTTCCTTTCAATGTCATAATACATATTTATACATGCCAAAGCATCCAATACCATGGACCGAAAACCATTGCGTCCAAAAAAACATGTGCGAAAATCATGCACAAAACCATAGGTGGGTCTGCCCAACCTAAAGTGGGGTTATGGGTACACCTCAAACCCCCTGTGACACACCCCCCCGCTACACAATCGGTGCAACGAAGGGGGTCTCTGCACCCCCTCTAACCCCCCGGTTAACTATGTGAGCTAGTCGTGGAAAGAATATAACACAACCCAACAACTTGATAGTATTAAGAGAGATGTTTGAGGTTGGGAATTGACAGGGTTCCTACTACACCAATGTTATTTCTATGAAAAGTTTACTATTCTTGTTCAAGAAATATTATTCCTGTGGCAAAGTTATGTCATTGTTTTGATAGAGGTTTTTGAAGGACTCTAAAAGCTAAACATTACCTCAAATTCTTATTCATACGTTGTTGTTATCTTCCTTAATTGGTTATTTAAGCTCATTGATGTATCTTTTCTCTGATGGTATATTAAAGAATTCATTGGTGCATATTGAATTGACTTAGTTTCAGCGGAGAAGGATTAGATATTGTGGTTGATCAAGATTTTGAGTGCAAAGAATTCCTTGGTGTTTCTGGGTCCAAAAAGTGGCCTATCAGATTAGTGTGTTGTGGGTGGTTTCAATTTGAAAAATTTGAAACGTGGATCACAGGAAGTTAGAGGTATTAGTTTCTTCCTTCCAATAACAACTAAAAACCTGAGTGAAGGTAGTTTCCTTCAATAGGTAGGAGCCTGCACACTAGAAAAACCCTGCACCAGTGAAAATTGTAAAGAAATTTTCTTTAATAATAATAAGAAAAGGTAGTCACAACAACATTGGTTTTCTCCCATCTTGGGTTTCCACCTAAAAATATCAGCATCCCTATGTGTTGATATGTTGATGGTGTGTTGTTTATTTCCTCTTATGATTCTCATGTTTTCTAAATATGCATAGATCTACCACATAATGTGTTATTAATAAATTAATGGTTCAAGAAGATAAAAGAACAATTAAAATTTGATTGGGAATAAAATAGCGCTTCATCCCCCATCCAAGTATTTTTTAACAATTTGTATCAGAGGATGACCTTCACATGAAGTATGATCACTTAAAGGGAGATCCAACACGATGAGTAGTTAGGATTGAATTTTCTTTGCCAAGACACCCTTGTTTAAGGGAACTAACATCATGTTCTGGAAGGTTAGAATGAGATCCTATTTGCAGTCTCTAGGGGCTGATGTATGGGAGACTGTTGAAGATGGATATCAATATTCAACCTTCATTCCTACAGATGATGCAAGTTAAGAAGCAGTATGAGAAAAATTCAAAGGCATCAAATTATATCTTGAGAGGACTTGCAAAATCTAAATTTGTGAAAGTCATGAAGCTCAACAATGCAAAAGCAATATGGGATAAGCTTGTTCAGAGATATGAAGGTGACACTAATGTAAAGAATGCCAAATTTTAATCATATAGAATTTAGTATGAAACTCTTAAAATGCATGATGATGAAATAATTGAAATTTTTTTCCTTAGAGTAGATGAAGTTGTTAACACTATGAAAGGGCTTGATGACAAGATAGAGGATTCTACTATTATTGAAAATATATTGAGATCTCTAACTTAAAAGTTTTATTCCAAAGTTTCAGTAGTTGAGGAAATTCAAGACTTAAATTAGCAGACTCTAGAAAGACTCCATGGGATTTTTAATGCCAATGAAATAAGAAAAAAAGGGAACACATCGGGAATTAGATAAGCCATCTTCAAAGCTACAACTAAAGGAAAACGAAAGCAAAAACCAAATAAGGCCAGCTACATTTTAGATGAAGAGGAATTTTTTTTTAGGAAGTTGCAAGTGGGGATTGGTAAAAAATTCCCTTTAAATATTTTTCTTATGGAAGAGTAGGTTACTATGTTGCTAAATTTCCTTATAAATAAAATCACAATAAGAAAAAAAATGAAAGAATGTCTCTAGGAAAAAATTCAAAAGAAGTTTCACTAGGAGGAAAATTTTGTATACTAACGAGGATAGTGAATGTTCTTCTGATAATGAGGATGATGCTTTATACTCTAACCAAGAATACAAATTGATGAGCCTCGGTATTTCACCAAGAATGTTGCGACTCCCAAGGCTACTGACTTTAATTATCAACCTGAGGTTCGTACAAACTTAAGAGGTGACGGCACTATATGTACGGCATACAATGTGTCCTTCCTTTGCTGTCATGATGTAGTGGAATGCATGTACTAAAGTCAAATCCTAAACTAATTGCAGAAAATGAAATGTTCGAAATGGAACCTTAACCTATTGCAAGAAAGAAAGTACAAGGAAAGAGACGGAAATCCAATGCTAAATCACACCATTTCCTAATTAACTGCTAAGAAACTATGCTTTGCAATAATGTTAAATTATCATGAACCAAATGGTAGCATCTAAGCATGGGAGTAAGAAGCATCAAACATCACTAATGTGGAAGTAAAGGGATTGAAATAAATATGTTTTTGTCTTTTTGTCTTTTCATGCAAAATCAAGTATGCAAACTAATTTCCTTTGGTGATGTGGAGGTGAATTAAGGATGTTGGAGGTTGGATGGAAGGTTTAGGAGATGGTTTGATGGTGTTGGAGACCCTTTGGATGCTTTTGGTGACTTCCTAGAGGTTTTCTCTCAATTCAGCCTCAAAACAGGCCATTTCAAGAAAACCTACAGGACAGGATGTACTAGAAATCTACAAGATGATCTTATAGGAATTATAGTGAACCTACAGGATACAACTGAGAGAAAAATGTGAGGTGTTGGAGGTGATGGGAGGCTTGGGAAAGGTGTGTGATGGGTGGAATGGAGTGGGAAAATTCCTAGGATCACTTAGAACTCAAAACCAAAGTCGGGAGATGGATGGATTCGCTCAAAAAGCTTGGAGAAGTTTCCTTGTGAAATGATGAAATTGGTGATGGTTTAATGACCAAGCAAATCAAATCCAAATTGGATGGGAATTTATTTTTTATTAACTAGGATTTCTTAGGTCTCTATTCCAAGTGGAATAACTCAAAAATACCTATGTTAACTCATGCAAAAAAAATATAAAAACATTACTAGTTGAAAATATAGAAATTTGAGAACTAGTGAGCTAGTAAATCTAAGAAATGCCTAACCAAATCAAGTGCAAATGCAATGGGGTGATTTTTGTTATGAACTAGAATTTTTTTGTGATCTAATTCAAGTGGAATCAATTCAATTGAATCTTCTTAGGATTCTCTAAAAAATAGCAGAAATTTAATGTTCTTTGTTAAAAAGGAGGTCCAACAATCTAGATTTGGGATTAAGAAGACTAATCCAAGCAACTCAATGATTATTATGAAATTCCAAATATTTTAAAAGGATGAAATAATTCTTGTGATCCTACAAAAGAACTTACATCAACCATTTAACTCAATCCTACAACAAGAAATCATTAATACTAAATGCAGAAATAGGAAGAAATAAAAACTAGGGATGCACGTGAATAAGCAGTGAAATGAAGGAAAGAAAATGATACAAAAAGGGCTATGAGGTTCCTGTGATGACCAAGCCCAAGGAAACTCAGAGAAATATGGAGGAGAACAAGATTTAGAAGCTGAACATGACACCAATCTTCATTATTTTCATTAATAGAATTACATCCCTACAAGAAAATACAATGGAGCTGCAAAAATACAAGCTCTCTCCACAATAACACTAATGAAAATATATCCCTAGAGGAAAATTTGACTTGGTACTTATACAAAATGATTATGAATCATTCCCCATGAATGGAGGAAGCTGTCCCCACCAAAATCCTGTGATTAGTGGATCTAGTCCCCAATACTAGGAATTTGCATTAAATGGCAGGGAAACATTCCTAGATTTTCTCAATCATTGGGAATATCATGTAAAACTATAATGAAAGGAACTTGTTGAAGGTACTGGACCCACTAACATTCAAGGGCATCTCCCCTGTAAGAGGTCCCAACTAGACCTCAGACCATTTGGAGTAGGAGGCCCAGCAATGGGTGGTCATGTAGTGCCTTGACCATGATAGAGTGTAGATATAAGTATGATAAATTTAGGTGGAAGAAAGTGTGTGACCTTGCAATGAGTCAAGTGAGATGCATGGGGGTTCTAACACAAAGAGGAGGAAAGGAGGTGTGCCCCTTAGAAGCCTGTAATAGTACATAACTTGAAAGGAACACATGACCGGAATGACATCACAAACAAGATGCATAATATTCCACAAGTTAAAGTGATAGGTTAATCCAACAACACACATTCAACAAGATTCCTATAATTGCATACAAAGTAGTTCATAAGAAAATGCGTAAGATAAACAACATACATTGCTAAAGCAACCAGAATAGTCCAACTATAATAACAACAAATGCATGAAAGCGTGTTGGCTATGTTATTATTATTATAAGCGAAAGTTCCATCCATACATACACCATTGACGACCAATAGCCCCAATAGTGAAATATTATAGTTAAGAACTCCTGCTCCTCCAATGAAGTATACTCGCTCTACACTGTGGAGAAGCCAAGGCTCGTCACAATAATCTGAAGCCTTTTTTAAGCCTAATCCTAGCCAAAAAACTAGCTCCCAAAAGCCTCTTCTATGAGTTATGAGGTTATATTCATAACAAAGGGTGGGTTGACGCTTGACATTCCCTTTTGTGACTCTTTGACTACCCGAATGACTCTTCAACTCCTTTGAAAATAACTCATTACATTACATAGTGACTGTTCACATTCCATTAACGACACTTGGAATTTCACTTACAACATATTTAAAAATAATATACATTTTCCACATGTACCCATGTGAGACAAAATAGGCTAGATACAGCCTAACAAGACAAAATACTATGACTCTGAAGTTTGGGGAAATACCAACTCAGCAACCTCCACTTGATGCTCCTCGGTTACATATTGATGCCGAGCTTGGTACTGTGTGATGATGTCCCCAAATTACTTGATGGTGTCTTTCTGACAATGGACTCTTGACTTTATAGCTTCTAGGTATATGGTCTTGGAACTTGTGTCCAACTCATCCTGAAGCATGTGCATCATGGTGTTGACCATGACAGGACCACCAATGTACTTCTGCATGTTTTGTGCACTCAACTCCAACTTATCCCTGGTGGGTTCTCACCTTAGCTGCTCCATGTACCTGTCGATCTCTAGCCAGACCTGGTTGTTATTATTAGCTTCGGTGAGGGAACTGATTAACATGATCATGTGCCTTCTTACCATGACATCCAAACTCTTATAAAACCTTTCATATTAAGGATGTATGTTGCTAACGAATGGGGCAAGCTGCTAATAGTTATGGATCAACATCCAGACCTTTGCTTTGTTTAGCTCTGCTTATGGCTTCATCATCTTTGGCAAGTAAAGCGGGGCCCCTTTGTACCACATTTTCCACTCTTACACATGGATGATGTCAACATGTATGTCCCTAAGAGTCTAAACAAACTTTTTTCTCCACTGCTATAAGCCATGCACATGGACAATTTATTTATGCACAATGATGAATCTGTCATAGAGCTTCCACATGGTAGTCTCGAGTGTTGATACTTCAGAAAGTATCACTTTCCTCATCTTTGCCATTGTGGAAACTGCGCTCTACTATATGGATTGTTTTACCTATTGCCTGGATGCCTGCAAGTTCTTTGCCATTTGTTCATTATCGGCTAACATGAACTTAACATCCTACATAGGCCAAGGTGGCATTGACAATGACAATTGGATGCTTTTTGACATTTGGCACTATCATGCTTTCCTTCATGAATGTAGGTGATTCGTGATCATCCAGAAAGTTCTTTCTTTGTGCTCTTACAATATTTTTCTGCAACTCGTGAAATGATATATTGTACACATCAATCACCAGATCATCATCAAGCAGAATTGGCTCTACTTGCTTGCTTAGGAATGGTTCTGACACTGGAGGTGGTGGAGACTAAGAGGTCACCTCGGGCACTCTTGGCATGAGGCCAGTGTCTTGATCCTGTGGCTCCTGCCCCAACTCCTTGTCTATCACTTCAATTGGTTGCTCAATCTTCCGAGAAATCTCCCAATCCTACATTTTTTCACCCTCTTCTTTAGTCGTCGGTTGTTCTAACTCCTCAACCTGTATGGGCTTGGTTTTCTCTGTCATCATGCCTTACCTTTATTTTCCCTCCTACTTCTGCTTCTGTTCCCTTTCTCTCCTCATCTCTTTCTCTTCCTTCAACTTCTTCTTTGATTCCTACAACTTTCATTATGCTTCCTCCAACCTTTTATTTTCTCTCTTCCTTTGCTCTTCTCTCTTTACCTCTGCTTCCAAAGATAATTTCTCCAAGATAGGATCTTCTCTCATCTTATAAATTTTATCTACCTCTAGGTTCTCGGAAATCTTCTTCTTTCCCTCGTCCTACGCTGGCTTGTTCCTTATTGCTGTTGATTTTTTTGCTTCCAGCGCTGCTGCTGCCTATAGAACAACTTTCCAAGTTGTGGCTATACTAATGGGTTCATTGAGCTTGGAGTGATTGTAACAATACCTCCAAGGGTCCTCCTTTGCCCAATGACATGTCCCATGGATCCATGGATAGTACACCTTCACATAGTGGTTCTTGAAAATATTGTGGGGATCATACATATGAAAGTCTTTGGAGCCAAACTTGAACTTTACTATCTCCTTAGCTTTGACATCAGATCCTTGAAGCTCTTCATCTCGTACAATCAGTCCACAAAGGAAGAGCGGGCCATGGTACCTTCTTCTTCCCATGCAACCCTACTGATAACCCTGTGGAGATGTGATATGAGACCTCTTACATGACCAACTTGTCCATGACATACCTTGGTATAACATGTAGAGGCTTCTCTCTACCAAACATCTCGATGAAGTTGCCACCGGGTGAGGCATACTAATCTTCAATGTCAAGCATTTCCTCCATTACCTCTTGGGACATGCAAGGTGGATCCTGCTCAAAGATCAAATTGTAAAATGGTATGATGAAATGGTAAGTTAGCCTTGCCATAAACCCTCAGTAGCTGCATTTGGAAACAAACTTGTAATAAATGTTGACGATAGTCTCCTTTGGTGTCCATGTCCAGCTCATGCCAGGAAACTAATGTTGGGCACATATTGCATCAAGTAAGTATCTGTACATGTAGAATTTTGCTTGCTCATCCTTGCGTGAATTCCCGATGTTAGTCACATGGATTTTCAACTAAAGTGAAAAAAATTGTGACGTGTTGAAGGGCCTTCCATCACTCACCAACTGGCCCAACATGTAGAAATTTTGAATAATATGGCACTTATTCACAGAGATTATCCCGATTATACACTATTGCGGAATACATGCATAATACATAACCTCCTCTACATTGATCATCAATTCAGTAGCATTAAAAACAATGAAACATCACTCTCATGCGCACATTAACACAGTATGTAACCCGGGGAAAGCATACAGCTGAAAACCCCACACTATCTGTATATTATAATGATTGAGAACATGTAACAATACATAGTACAATACTCCTCACAAGTACTCAGTACTATCTCCACCTGTTACACACAAAACTAGCTTAGATTTGAATCAATCACAGGTTCAAATCTCCTCCACTGCTTTTCCTGCCTCCACTGCACAATCCTGCATGAGAATAATGATGAATGGCTGAAGCAAACTCATATTTTCTAGGCTGAACCATGCAATCCTCATTGGCATTACTCAATCCCATTGATTGTGCAAGATCTCATGCACAACTATAGTCACAACTGATAGCAATCTCAACCTCTAACACCTGTCTCCACTGAACTGTCGATGCACTGAGTTAACTGATGTATTCTTTAGTTGCTTTATGAGTTAATAATTAGTGAATTAATTAATAATTTAATTCACACAACTCATCACTAGTGTATTCTTTAGTTAGACTAAAATACAACTAGTTCAACCAAGTCAAACTGAACACAACTCCATCAACTCCACCAAACTCAACCACATGAGTTCTAACTGAAGTCCTACATGCAATAGCTCAATTGACCCACAAAGAAAAGCGTATTTCCTTCTGACAGCTGCATGTGCCACATCTGTAGCTCAAACTGAAGTGCTCCAAGAGGATAAGATAATGTTTATAGTCCAAATATTATTATGAGCTAATAATATTCGACTGTTCTATTTTTAGCCTGGCAGTCTAAAAATAGAAACCGCCCATATGTCTAAAAATAGAAGTCCATCTATTTTTACCAACATGACCAATCATCCACAAATAGCATCCTGCAACTCATAGACCATGATCCATATGTCTAGAAGTAGACATAGTCTAAAAATAGACTTTGCGCCAAAAATAGCCTGCGGGCCCACTTAGTGAAGGCGACTCCTTTCCACTAAGCTCCATCATCTTGTTGCATTTTCAACACTCCCTCTCAACAAGATATGGATTATCTACAACCCTTATCCTGCAACTCTGGAATGTTCTGCATGCAACACATTTTCCCGGTCCACTTGCTCCAACAACACTTGGAACAAAAACACTCCCAACTGACCACTCTGTTGGGCTAGGAACATACTCTGATGCTGAAGCTCTACCTGCTGCTGACAAGTGCTCCCTCTCTGAAATCTACACTACTGCAACATCTCCATGCATCTCGCACCATTGCACACCTCTCTGTGCCACCTAGCACTGTGCAAATCACTCGTGCCTCTCGCATTTCTGCAGTCTGCTAGCTATGCACTGTCCTGGGATTCCCTGCACTGTCGCTCTCTCTTCCGCTCCATCTGCATCCGTCTCTACCCAATCAGTCAGTTCCTGCTACTCCACATTGGGGCTCCCATAGCAAGGTCTCAACCAATATGTTGGGTACCTCAAGGATCCTGCCCCTCCTCCTTGGGACGATCAATCCACATCACCCCACCTCCTACCTGGAGGTATGGCTGCATGTGATCCCTCTGCCCACCTGGCTCGAATTTCCCCCCTACTAAAGGTCTCTACATGAGTAGATGTCTCTACTTGATCTCCTCTCAGCTTCCCTTGTTGTGGCTGCTCCACAACCTCTTGAAGCTGCTGCACCAATCGTGGCTCCTCCACAATCGTCTGAGACTTCTTCTGGCTCTGTATGTTGAGAGATAATATACGCTCCCTCTCAACCACCAAGTCTCCATCAGTTGCCTCGCTGCTCAAGGCTTTGCATGCATCTTGAACCTCAAGAGCATACAGGTTCTTGACTCGTGAACCAATCTGCTTCACCAGTCTAGTGATGATGTGTCTAAGGAAAACCTTTCCCTTACTGAAGACTACATCATAGCCTCTGTCTTCCAGCATCACGATTGACACCAAGTTTCTCTTCAATCCTGGTACATACTTGACATCAGTCAAGGTAAGGCGAGCTCCATGCTCCCTCTGAATAATAACTGTGCCTACACCTGAGACACTATAATTCTCATCATTACCCATCGCTATGAGTATCTGGAGATCTTTCTCCTCCAAAGTACTAAACAGAATTTTGTCACCAGTCATGTGGAAAGAAGCTCCACTGTCAAGAAACCAACCACTTCCTACCATGGATGAAACCATGCATGCGAAGATTGTGAAATCCAACTCAAACTGTGAAGCAAGTGCCTCACCTTCAGATCCTTCCTCGGATCCCTTCTTGGATTTGTTCTTTGGGCAATTAGTAGCATAATGGCCCGCCTCATGACAATGAAAGCATCTCACTTTCGATTTGTCAACCTTCTTCCCATCATTGGAAGAACTGGATTTGGAAGGAGAACCCTTCTCCTTCCTCTTCTTTGTCTTACTCACTAAGGCACAGTTCTCCTCATCATGCATGCATGAAGAACTGTCTCTAGTGCTCCGTCTGATCTCCTCCTGCACAAGATCTGACCAAAGTCTCTCCCATCCTGGCAATTTCTCCCGACCATTGACAGAGTCCTGATAGGAATTCCAACTCTTCGCAAGACCAAGGAAAGCCAACCTCACCAAGTCCTCATCATTGACAGTCACCCCCACACTTCCCAACTCATCCCAGCATTGGGCGAACTTCGTGAGATACTTGGGCATACTGTCTCCATTCTCACACTTAATGTTTCTGAGTTTATCCTTGAGCGCCAACTTCCTCTAGTCGCTCTTGCTTTGGAATAAATCTGTCAACACCCACATCAAGTATGGAGAAGCCTTTCCATGCAGGCTAGACACAATGTGATCCTTCACGCCCTCCAACAGAATCCTTCGACACTTTGCTGTCTTCTTTTGCTAAGCATCAACTTGGGCAGCATCAGTAGGATTTGGGACCTCAACCTCTATGAACTCCTTCAGCCCATTGTCATCTAACACCGCCTCCATCCTATCTTTCCATGCAATATAATTCGAGCTGCCCTCAAGGGCATACTCCAATCGTAATCCGTATAAAGACATTTCAACTTTGACACCAAGAAAACACTGCTGCAAATTCGAATTCCACCAGCTCAAAACTCAACCGCTACTGATCTAAAATTCGTGAGAACAAAGTATTTCTCATATAGAGATTGACTATATGGGCTTTTACTGGATATCTCACCTTCCAAAAGAAGGATGAATCCAGAGGCTACCTGGCCCGATTACAGACTCTGCCTGAAGAAATAAAATGTAAACACTTTCTGAATAATAGATCTGATGATCAACAACTCTGATACCATGTAGAAATTTTGAATAATATGACACTTATTCACAGAGATTATCCCGATTATACACTATTGCGGAATACATGCATAATACATAACCTCCTCTACGTTGATCATCAATTCAGCAGCATTAAAAACAATGAAACATCACTCTCAATCTCAACCTCTAACACCTGTCTACACTGAACTGTCGATGCACTGAGTTAAATGATGTATTCTTTACTTGCTTTATGAGTTAATAATTAGTGAATTAATTAATAATTTAATTCACACAACTCATCACTAGTGTATTCTTTAGTTAGACTAAAATACAACTAGTTCAACCAAGTCAAACTGAACACAACTCCATCAACTCCACCAAACTCAACCACATGAGTTCTAATTGAAGTCCTGCATGCAATAGCTCAACTGACCCACAAAGAAAAACGTATTTCCTTCTGACAGCTACATGTGCCACATCTGTAGCTCAAACTGAAGTGCTCCAAGAGGATAAGATAATGTTTATAGTCCAAATATTATTATAAGCTAATAATATTCGACTGTTCTATTTTTAGTCTGGCAGTCTAAAAATAGAAGTCCATCTATTTTTACCAACATGACCAATCATCCACAAATAGCATCCTACAACTCATAAACCATGATCCATATGTCTAAAAATAGACATAGTCTAAAAATAGACTTTGCGCCAAAAATAGCCTGCGGGCCCACTTAGTGAAGGCGACTCCTTTCCATTAAGCTCCATCATCTTGTTGCATTTTCAACACAACACAACTACCCAACCTTCAGGAAAGGTCTGTCTACTCTCTTGACAGTATAATTGGAATGCAAAGATGATCAAGAACTAGTAGGCCTTCCTCAGAGACTTTGTCTTGTAAACATGATCGGGTTTCTGCATGACCTTTGATGGCTCTTTCAGCTAGTGCTTGACAATATCTCTAGTGTTTGCAAAGCTATGGGTGGCATAGAAGACTGTATCCATGCAGTTCACCAGCTGAGGTAAATGATACATCTGCTAATAGTTCTGCACCTTGAAGGTGGCAATATCTACCCCGATGGCATTGATCAATGTCACAATCTCTGGATCTGTGTGTGATAAAATCCAACGGATGATGTCTACAAATGGGAAGGCAGGATACCTGCATGAAACCTTGTATAAACCTGATTGTTGGATATTGATATAAACTTGTCGATCCTCTAAGTATTCCTTAAAGTCCTCTAAAAAGTTATCCCTGATTTTCTGCCATGTCAACTTCATGCCCTTCTCGATGAACAACTGAGTGTCTGTAAAAACTAGCAAGTTCACTCACGCCTACCCAACTGCTTCCCCAGTACTACTCTTGAAAATATCCTTTGATGAAACTCTCTTGGAGGCCATGTTAATTGTAACTGCTAGAGAGTTTCTCAACAACTATTTTACCTGGAGATAAGGAGGAAACTTATGGCATGCAAATGATAGCTTGAAACTAAAATAAACTTCAAGAATAGACCAAGCAACAAACTGGGCCAATGCTGAGAGGGATTGCATAATCCTAGTTTATAGAGGTGACTAAATGGTTGTTGGAACTAGAGATTGTGTAGTCCCAATAGTTAGTGGGGAGGTCTTGTTGGTTGAAACTATGCAACGTGCAGTTCAGTGTGCGCACAAACCAAGACATACTGCGCATTTTGTAGTCCTAGTGTGTAGTTGGAGCTATGCCTAAGCAACCTCTATGCAATTCTAGAAGCCAAGACTGAGGCGTTGAGATCTATAAATGCACAGTGCATGCCAGGAAAACGAGATTCGGGCCAAGGAAGCCAAAATCTTTTGAAGGGGAGTGTGAAATCGAACATATCTGAAGGATAGTGTGATGCTGAGTGCAGATCTAAGTGAATGATGATGCATGAAAGTAAAAAAAGTGCATGAATCAATCATATGAAGGAAAATGAAGCATGTGGAGAGAGTTGTCGCAATGATGACCATTAGCGAAAAAAATGAATGATAAATGCGACACTTGGGAAAGTCAATGCAAAACTTAAATTAACACTTCTACAAGCTAAAAAAAGTGAAAACACGAGTGATCTTTCAAAAAAATGAGTGAAACAACACTCTCACAAGCTAAACAAATAAAAGGGACATAAAAAGTAGCAAAATACTAGAATAGCAAGACTTACCTAGAAAAGAAATGAGGATCGTATCGAAGGTTCCTTGTTCTCCTCGGTAATGCTAGAGCTCCAATATTGAATGTGAAAATGAAATTTGGAAGCATCGATTAAATATATTTGGGTCATTTAGGGTTTATGATGCAAAAGCCAAAAATCAACAAAAAAGTGACACTTGAGACAGTTTCCAAAATAATTCAAGTGCCTCCTTTGGAGTGCTAAATATAGATCCCTATTTTCTAGGGATTTTTTTCACTTTTTTTATTTTTTCTTCTGAAGAAAAGTTTCCATGCATTGCCCAAAGATATTGTGCTATTATGGGAAGGACTGTGTAAATCACTAGCTCATGCACTGAGAAACTTCTTAGGAAGAATCTTCTGCGCAATTTTTGGGCTACCCCTCATGAGCTGAAGGCTAGATTTCAACTGTCTTTGTGCAATTTTAGAGCTGAAGGCTAGATTTTAACCGTCTTTGTGCAATTTTAGAGTTGAAGGCTCATTTTCAGCTTGGATTGCACAATTCTTAAGAGCAAGGGTGGTTTCCCTTAAGGATTGCGTAGTTCACTAAGGTAAGCCTAGAACCGAGTGAAAACCAAGTCAAGATATCAGTTTGTCGGTTAGACAATAAACCAAGTAAGAAAACACAAGCCATAATGCAAAGGATGAAGCTCAATCAAAGTACAAGTACCTAGATCAGTGCAAGATGAGTTGCTGTGATTTAGAAGGGAGGTCCAAAATGAAGCATAGTAAAAATTTTGGATGGTGGTTGTAGCCGCTACAACATTGACAATGCACTCGTAGAACTCCAGCTCTTTGTATGGACCTTGTCTCATGTAAATCGATTCTAACTCTTCTGGAAGAATTGTTTTATTCTTTTTTTTCATAGCTTCTTCACTAGCTTGAGTTAAATACGTAGTCCCTACCATTCTCTTTATCTACAACACACATACCAAGACAAGTCAACTGAGTTGTTTCAATTAGGGATGAGGGGTATATTGATGCACAAGTAATATAGATTTCTAGAGTTTTAGTTTCATCTCTGGTGTTGTTCCACTACCAGCAGGCCTCAACAATACCCCAACGGAGTCACTTCAAGAAAACAAGCATTTCTCTACTTCCAGCGAGCTTGAACAGTACCCCGGCAGAGTTACTTGCTTCACCTCTCTGCACAAGAAGCCTTTCTCTTCTTTTGCCTTTATTTTGTTTTTCATTTCATTTTTTCATTTTTCAAACAACTGTGCATAGGAACTTATTTATTTCATGAGACAGAAGAGGGATCCTGACTTATTGAGAGCAGAAGAGGTTGTCCCTTCAGAAAAGGATGTTTATATATACCTCTGACATAATTGTTAAAGTTTTTTCCCTCTCCTTACTCTACTTGATTGAGTTTACAAGGGTTAACCAAATATAGAAAACCGATTAGAGTAGGCACTACTATTTAAGAGTGCAAGCGTTGTGATTTCACCATGACTCACTCTGAAAGGAACATATTTTCCATCAGGGTATCATCAACCAGAAGAAATGAAAGATCTTGATAAATAAAGGGAATAGATAGATAACTAAGAGTTGACAGTTTTACAAGTCCTCCTGGGTTTCACCCTACTTGTCTCAAGAAGCCAAGCACAGTTTCTTGCAGAAACTAATCCCATGGGTGCACAAGCAAACAAGAAAAATAAAGAAGCAAGACGAAGAAAAATAGACTAAGAAAATAAAAAACAAAACAAGAAAGAAAACACTACTCCTACTCTAAGCTAAGCAGAGCATGGTCCAACTCAAGTGAAGTGATATTTCCAATGCAGCCATCGACACATCGATTGACAAGAAAGATATTCAAGCAAACCAACAAAAAAGAAAGATGAAATAATGCAAACAAAATCGTTCGAAGTTTGAATTCACCCATAGAAAAGAAAAGGTTGAAAGCACATGAAAGGCACTCTGCAGATGTAACATGGATTTCTGTCACATTGCGTGTGGAAGACAAGTATGTACACACCTTAGAAATTGAAAAATGATAAAACACAGAATTAAGAAATTTTTTGTGTCACAACAGTGGTTGCTACATATGACTCCTCCAATACATGAGAAATAGGATAGTGTGATTCTGGGGGAGGATGCGAAAACTGATAATTGGATTGATTTTCAATGTGAACAAGATAGTGATGAGGAGCCTAGGGAGATTCATTAGATTTTTGATCGGAAGTGTAACTCACCTCAAGGCTACGAAAACTTGATATAACCATCAGCTCGGGCTGAAGTGCCTCAACAACTTGAGGAGTTTCCACTTCATCAGAAGATAGAGAATTAAAGACTGATGGCTTAGAAATATCAACAATAGGTGAACGAGAATCATGATCAAATGAATGAGTGAGAATATCATGACAATTGCGATAAAAAAATTCAATATGAAGAATGACATCCTCATGATCTGACGAATCATAGAGAGGGGGTGATGAAAAACAAGAATTTTCACCCTCTGAGTTTCGATAATTGTAAGATGAGAGATCGAGTGGATTCAATAAGATAGATTTGTCCTCTCCACAATCTAATGAAAGAATAACATCCCACGTGTTTTTTGAATGATCGGAAGTGGAAACATCTGGAGATGAATTTTCACAAGAGGGAACAAAAATGGCAGAATCACAGAAGATGTCAGGATAAAGCATATGAGGTGCAGACAGAAGGACATCATCCTTCACCGCAGCTTCTTGTTAATACTCCCACACATACTCATAGAAAATAATAGTGCAGGTTGGCTTTTCAAAACCAACTCCATCCAAAACTTGATCCTCATGAACATCACATGTGGAATCCGGAACATATGAACACAACACACCAAAATCCAAAGGATCAAAGGAACCAGTGGATCAAGGCTGAGAAGATAAGACCATGAGACAACCATCAGGCTTACAGTGCAAATATGTGAAAAAATCTTGAGTAGGTGGGGTAGGAGGAGATGTTGACAGTTCAACAGGTGGATTCACAACTCATCCCACCTCGTCCTATGGAGCTAGAGTTGTTTGATGAGAAGTGGACGAAGAGTCACTTGGGACAAAAACCTTGTCTGTCTCAGATGTAGAGGTTCTAACACCGAGGTATGTTGGGAGAGAGTCAAAATTTTCTAACTTGTGCTAATTCTCAAAGATGTGAACAAGATATTGAAGTCTTCCTTCAAAAAATTTCAAGTCAACTTCATCTTCAATAAATTCAAAACAGTAATGAAGAAAAAAATCATAAAAATTCTTAATTGATTCATTAGGTGCTTTTTGTAAAAAAAAATTTATGAAGTGCTTTACGGTCATAAAGGAACAAATCATGATATAATTCTCTGAGCATGTGATCAAAAGAGTGTATAGAGTCTATGGGAAATGTGTGACACCATTGCTTGATGTGCCCTTCGAACATGAAAGTGAACAACCCACAGGCAATGCCATCCGAGGGGACATCATGCCTATCATAGAAGCCCAAAAAGTAAATTGTGTGCTGGAACAAGGTTTTTCCATTTTTGCCATTGAATTTGTATTTTGACAAGCCATTTATAACATCCACTGACACATCAAATTAAAAAACGTGAAAAAATCATGATGAGGTTGTGACTGAGACATAAGTCATGAATGATGTGCAGAAATTCAAAACAGATTTTAAGGGCTCATGTTGTCATCTGGCCCTCCTTCTAGTGCCATAAATTTTGATGGTGTTAGACCCACCAATATTCAAGGGGATATCCCTAGTAAGAAGTCCCAACTAGACCTCACACCATTTGGAGAAGGATTCCCAACAGTGGGTGGTAATCTAGTGCCTTGACCGCAGTAGCACACAGAGATAAGTATGATGACTTTGGGTGGAAGCAAGTGTGTGACCTTGCAACGATTCAAGTGAGATGCATGGGGGTTCTAACAAACGGAGGGGATAAGGAAGTGTGCCGCTTAGAAGGCTATAATATTACACATCTTGAAAGGAACACACGAGCGGAATGACATCACTAGCTAAGATGAAAAATAGTCCAGAAGTTAAAGTGATGGGTTAATCCAACAATTCACATTCAAGAAAGTTCATACAATTGCATACAAAGTAGTTCATAAGAAAATGTGTAAGTTAAACAACATACATTGCTAAAACAACCAGACTATTCTAACTATAATAACAACATATGCATGTAAGCGTGTTGGCTATGTTATTATTATTATAAGTGAAAGTTCCATCCATACATACGCCATTGACAACCACTAGCCCCAATAGTGGAATATTAGAGTCAAGAACACCTGCTCCTCCAAATAAGTATACTCACTATACACTATGGAGAAGCCAAGGCTTGTCACAATACTCCCAAGCCTTTTCAAAGCTTACGCCTAGCCAAAATCGTTGTTCCCAAAATCCTCTTCTATGAGTTATGAGGTTCTATTTATAACAAAGCGTGGATTGACCCTTGAAATTCCCCTTTTTGACTCTTTGAATACCCTAATGACTCTTCAACTCCTTTGCAAACAACTCATTACATTAAATAGCGACTGTTCACATTCCACTAATCACACTTTTGAATTTCACTTACAACATATTTACAAATAATATACATTTTCCACATGTACCCATGTGAGACAAAATAGGCTAGAGACATCATAACAAGGCAAAGCACTATGACTTTGAAGTTTGGGGAAAGACCAACTCAGGAACCTACACTTGATGCTTATCAGTCACCTACTGATGCCAAGCTTGGTGATGTGAAATGATGTCCCTAAACTGCTTGATGTTGCCTTTATGATAGCAGACTCTTGACTCCATAGCTTCTCGGTATATGGTCTTGGAACTTGTGTCCAACTCATCCTGAAGCATTTGAAACATGGTGTCGACCATGAAAGGATGACCAATGTACTTTTTCATGTTTTGTGTGCTCAACTCCAAGTCATCCTTGATGGCCTCTCGCCTTAGCTTCTCCATGTACCTATATATCTCTAGCCGGACTCGGTTCTTGTGCTTAGCTTTGGTGAGGGAACTAATTGACAAGATCATGTGCATTCTTACAATGACATCCAAAATCTTATGCTCCTGAAAAATGGGGCAAGCTATGCATAGTTCTGGATTGACATCCAGACCTTTGCTTTGTCTAGCTCTGCCTATGGCTTCATCATCTTCGAAAAGTAAAGCAGGGACCCTTTGTACCACATTGTCCACTCTTGCACATGGGAGAAGGTAGCATGTATGTCCCTGAGAGTTTGAACAAATTTTTTTCTTTGTTGGTGTAAGCCATGCACATGGACAACTGCTTTATGCATGGTGACGAATCCGTCATAGATCTTCTGCATGGTAGTCTCAAGTGTTAATACTTCAATAAGTATTGTTTTCCTCATCTCTCCCATTGTGGAAATTGTGCTCTGCTCTTTGGATTGCTTTTCCTCCTTCTTGGATGCCTCAAATTTCTTTGCCATTTGTTCATTCTCGGCTAATAGGAACTTAACATTTGAGCTCGTGGTTCCTACAAAGGCCAAGGTGGCATCAGCAATGGAAACTGGATGATTTCTAACATCTAGCACTATCACACTTTCCTTCGTGAATGCAGGTGATGTGTGATCATTTAGAAAGTGATTTCTCTGCACTTGTACAATATTCTTCTACAACTTATCAAATTATAGATTGTACACATCCATCACTAGATCATCATCAAGGAGAACTGACTCTCCTTGCTCGCTCAGGACTGATTCTAACACAGGAGGTGGTGGATACTGAGAGGTGACCTCGGGTGCTCTTGGCATGAGGTCAGTGTCTTGATCCTGTGGATCCTACCCCAACTCCATGTCCTTCACTTCAATCAGTTTCTCAATCTGCTGAGCAAGGTCCCAAACTTGCATCTGTTTACCCTCCTATTTAGCTATCGGTTATTATGACTCCTCAACCTCTATGGGCACTATTTTCTTGGTCATCGTGCCTTGCATTTCTTATTACTCCTACTTCTTCTTCTCTTCCCTTTCTCTCCATCTCAACTCTTGCTCTTCCTTTAACTTCTTATTCGTTTCCTGCAACTTTTGTTCTGCTTCCTCCAGCCTTTTCTTTTCTCTCTTCCTTCGCTCTACTCTCTTTACCTCCACTGCCAAAGCTGATTTCTCCAAGATAGGATCTACTCTCATCATGTAGCTTTTCTATGCTTCTTGGTTCTCAACAATATTCCTCTTTCCCTTGTCTTGCGTTTGATTTCTACTTATTGTTGTTCTTGTTGTTGCTTCCTACATTGTTGCTACTTGTAGAGCAACTTTCCAAGATGTACCTATACTGACTAGTTCATTGAGCTCAGAGTCATTATAATAGTACCTCCAAGGATCCTCCTCTGTCCAATGACATGTCCTGTGGATCCATGGATAGTACACCTTTGTAAAGTGGTTCTTGAAAATACCATGGGGATCATACAGATTAAAGTCTTTGGTGCCAAACTCGAACTTCATTATATCCTTAACTTCGACATGCACATCCTTCAAGTTCTTAATCTTTTACAATCAAATCCGCAAATGAAGAGCAGGCCATGGTGCCTTCTTTATCCTATGTAGCCCTGCTGATAACCCTATGGAGATGTGATATGAGACCTCTTGCATGACCAACTTGTCCATGGCATACCTTGGTAGAACATGTGGAGGATTTTCCCCACCAAAGATCCTCATGAAGGTGCCACCAACTCAGGCATGCCAATTTGCAATGTCAAGTATTGCCTCCATTTCCTCTTGGGACATGCAAAGTGGATCATGATCAAAGATCAACTTGTATGATGAGATGATGAAATGGTAAGTCAACCTCGCTATAACCCCTCATTACTTGCAGTGAGAAAGCAACTTGCAATACATGTTGACGACATTATCCTTTACTGTCAATGTCGATCTCATGCTAGGAAACTGATTCTGGGAACATATTGCATCAAGTAAGTATGCAGACATATAGAATCTCACTTACTCATCCTTGGGCAGATTTTCGAGTGTTAGTCACATGGATTTTCAATTGAAGAGCCAACAAGTCTGACGAGTTGAAGGGCCTTCCATCATGCACCAACTGGTCAACACAACTACCCTACCTTCAGGAAAGGTCTCTCTTCTCTCTTGATCATATAATCGACATGCAAAGATGATCAAGAACTGGTAGGCCTTCCTGAGAGAATTTGTCTTATAAAATGAATCGGTGTCTGCCTGAAATTTGACAACTCTTTTACCTACCGCTTGATAATATCTCTAGTGTTTACAAAGATATGGGTGGCATAGAAGAGTGTATCCATGTTGTTCACCGACTAAGGTAAATGATACATCTCCTTATAGTTCCGAGCCCTAGAGGTGGCAACCTCTAACCTGCTGACACTTATCAATATCATAGTCTCTGGCTATTTGTGTGAGACAATCTACCCGATGATGTCCGTAGATGGGAAGTTCGGGTACCTGCATGCAACGTTGTATGAGCCTAATTGCTAGATACTAATATAAACTCACCAATCCTCTAATTTTTCCTTGAAGTCCTATTGAAAGGTATCCTTGAATTGTTGCCATGTAAACTTGATGCCCTTCTCGATGAACAAATGAGTGTCTACATAAACTAGAAAGTTCACTAACACCTGCTCAACTTCTTCCCCAATACTTCTCTCAACAGTATCCTTTGATGCAACTCTCTTAGAGGCCATGTTAACTATGACTGCTAGAAATTTTCTCAACAACTGTTGTGCCTCGAGATAGAGAGGACACTCATTGCATGCAAATGTTAGCTTGAAACCAAAAGAAACTTCAAGAAAAGACCAAGCAACAAACTGGGCTAATGCTACGAGAGATTGCACAATCCTCGTTCATAGATATGACTAGCTAGATGTTGGAATTATGCATTGCGCAATCCCAACAGTTAGCGGGGAGGTATTTCTCACTAGAACTATGCAATGCATAGTTCAAACTGGGCACAGGCCAGGAGAGACTGCACATTGTACGGTCTCAATGGCCAAGGCTTGGGGATGTCTCCTAGAACTGCACAATACTTAGTTGGAGCCAAGCCTAGGTAGCCTCTGTGCAATTTCAGAAACCAAGGATGAGGCCTTGAGTTCTAGAAATGTGCAGTGCATCCTGGGAAAACAAGATCTGGGCTAAGGAAGCCCATGTCTGCGGAGTTTGGAATCGAACAGATCTGAAGGATAGTGTGATGATGAGTGAATATCTAAGATAATGATGATATATACAAGTGAATCAAGTTCAAGAATCAATCAAATTGAAAGAAAATGAAGCATGTGGAGAGATTCGTCACAATGACGACCGTTAGTGAAAAAACGGGGTAATGCATGCGACACTTGGGAAAGACAATGTAAAATTTAAAACAAGTTAAAATTCTAGCAGTGGTTCAACAAAATGAGTGAAACAACACTCTCACAAGCTAAATAAACAAAAGCTATAGAAAAAGTAGCAAAATACTAGAAAAGCAAGACTTACCCGGAAAAGTAACGATGATTACACCAAAGGTTCCTTGATCTTCTCGGGAATGTTAGAGATCCAAGATTGATTATGTAAATGAGCTCTGGAAGCATTGATTAAATATATTTGATTGATTTAGGGTTTATGAAATGAAGGCCAAAAATCAAGGAAAAAGAGACACTTGGCGGTAGTTTCTAAAATAACTCACGTGCCTCCTTCAGACTGCTAAAAATATATTCATATTTTCTAGGGATGATTTTTCACTTTTTTTTTTTTTTTTTCTATTTTGGGAAACACCACCATGAATTTCTCTAAGAGATTGCACAATTCTGGAAGGAATAGGCAAATAACTGGCTCATGCATTGAGAAGCTTCTGAGGAACAAGCTTCTTTGCAATTTGTGGGATGTGTGACTTTGGGCTGCCCCTCATGCTCTACTCAGTTTCCTAGCTAAAGGCTAGAAGTCAACTAGCTCTACACAATTTTGGAGATGAAGGCTCACTGTCATTTTGGGCTATGCTATTCCTGAGAGGAAGTTGGGTCACCCTCAAGGATTGTGCAGTTCACTAAGGCAAGCTTAGAACCAGGTGAAAACCAATTCAAGAGATCAACTTGTGGGTTAGACATTAAACAAAGTAAGAAAAAACAAGCCGTAATGCAATAGATGAATCTTAATCAAAGAACAAGTACCTGGGTCAATTTGAGATGAGTTTTTGTGATTTAGCAGGGAGGCTCCAAAACAAAGCATAGGCAAAATTTTGGAGAGTGGTTGTATTCACTACAACAGAACCATAACTCCAGATAATGTGTACATATTAGAAGGAGATAGTTAACATGCTTCTTCAACAAAACTTATGATAGATGGTTATGGCATAAAAGGCTGGTACATCTTAGTTTCAATCAACTATATAAACTAAGCATGAAGGGAGTTTCTCATGACATGTCAGACATCATACCACCAGAAAATAACATCTGCAAATATTATTAATTTGGTAAGAAAGAAAGAGTTTAATTTAAGGCTTAATAATGTTCTTCAGAAAAACCCCTTGAACTAATTCATATAAATTTATGTGGACCAATGAAGAAGAAGTCTCCTTGTGGTGAACAATACTTTATGTTATTAATTGATGACTTAACTAGAATGTGTTGGGTTAGCTTACTAAATTTTAAAGATGAGGCTTTTGAAAAGTTTAAAATATTCAAGGATATGGTGGAAAATGAATTGGAATTGAAAATCTTAGATCCGATAGAGGAGGGGAATATCAGATGAATTCGTCAATTTATGTGATCAACATGGTATCAAAAATAATTCTCCATAGCCAAAAATCCTCAATGAAAAGAGTTGCAGAAAGAATGAACAAGATAATTCAATAAGTGGTGTGTGTTATGCTCGATGAATTAGAGTGTCTCACACATTTTCGAGAGTAGTACAAACAAGTATTGATATCCTCAGCGAAGCCCATATACAAGTCAACAATGAAAAAACACCACATGAACTATGGCATGGAAAACCTAAAATTGTTAACTACTTTAAAAAAAATTGAGGCGAAAGTTTTATCAAAAGAAATGATAAGATTATAAAATTTGAACCCAAAGCTGATGAATGAATTATTCTTGGATATTCCTCCAGAAGTAAAGGGTACAAATGCTATAATAAAAGGCTTCAAAATATTGTTGAATGTGTATATGCAGTAGTTGATGAAGCATCCACATGTCCTAAAAGAGAGATACAATTGGATGATGAATAAATATCCACTCACATCCAAGAAATTATAGGTGAAGAAGAAGGAGAAGCATTAAAATAAGAGAATCTAAATTTAAGTGTGCTAGTAAAGACTCCATCCAGGTATGTGCAGAAAAATTATCCTAAATCCCAAATTCTAAGCGATAAAGAGGATGGAATACAAACTAGAATAAAATTTGTTCGATCATCTAGTCACTTAGATTTATTGTTCACTATTGAACCTCAGATTGTGAATCAAGCAAGTAATTATGAATGTTGGATTAAGGCAATGAATGAAGAACTTAACCAAGTAGAAAAGAATCACACATGGGAGATGGTTCCAAGGCCTCAAAATAAAAATGTAATTAGGACCAAATGGGTGTTTTAGAACAAACTAAATGAAAATGGAGAAGTAGTTAAGAAAAAAGTGTGACTTGTCTGCAAAGGCTATGATCAATAAGAAGGAATAGATTTTGAAGACAAACTTTCACTTGTAGCTCGACTTGAAGCCATTAGAATGATCCTAGCATTTACCAGTTGTATATCAGATGGATGTTAAATCTACATTTTTAAATGGGGATTTAGAGGATGAATTTTGTATTGAACAACCTAGAGGATTCATACTTTGAAATGATAAGGATCTTGTTTTCAAACTTAAGAAGGATTTATATGGGTTAAAATAAGCTCCTAAAGCTTGGTATTATCTAGAAAGGTTCTACAAATAGTAATCTATATGTCAAAACAGACAAAGGAAAACTATTGGTAGTAGTGGTGTATGTTGATAAAATTATATTTGGGAGCAATGTTGATTGAATGAGCCAAGGGTTTTCTTTAGCCATGCAACAAGAATTTGTAATGTATCTACTTGGTGAGCTAATATTCTTTCTTGGTTTGCATGTACGTCAAAATAAGGATAGTATTTTCCTTTCTCAAACTAAATATCTCAAGCAGACCATGAAGACATATGGATTAGAATATTTTAAACCTATATGCACACCTATGGTAAAGGATGAAGTCTCAGCCAAGATGATGACTCCCCAACTATTAATAAATATGAATACATGTCTATGATTGGTAGTTTACTTTGTCTTACAGGTACTTGAGCCTAGATTATGCATGCAATTGGAATAGTTAGATGGTTCCATGCAAATCCGAAAGTGACACATCTAAAAGATGACAAAAGAATATTCAATTATTTGCAGGGCACTCATGATCTTGGACTATGGTATCCTAGGAACAAATATTTTGCACTTCAATCCTATATTGATGCAAATTGGGCACATAGCATTGACGATCACAAAAGAACCAGTGGATGGGCCTTCTTCTTGGGACCATGTTTAGTCTCTTGGTTTAGTAAAAAAAAATAATTCTACAACCTTCTCAACTACTAAAGAAGAATATGTTGCATTTTCAGCTTGTTGTACTGAACTACTCTTGATGATTCAAACACTGCAAGATATCCAACTCACTTGTTCTCAACCTATTCTTATTCTTTGTGACAACAAAAGTGCCATTAGTATCTCCAAAAGCCCAGTCATGCACTCAAAAACTAACACATTCCAATAAAATATCATTTTCTTAATAGAATGTCTTAGAACATAAAATAAAGTTGGAATATATTCCTCCAAATGAATAAGTTTTCGATCCTTGTATCAAATGTCTTCCCTATGATTCATTTGAATATCTTCATCAATGATTAGATAAGGTCTTTTCCTCCTCCCTGTCCTAATTAAATTAGGTGTATGATCTGAGGGGGAGCTATACATATATACTAATGATTTCATATGTTGATGATTTATGTCACTAATGATGCATTTGGTAGAGATATTGTGATCATGTTCGGTGATGAAGGATTATCACATGATTATGGGGAGACACTCTTATGCATCTCATTAACTTGTTGTTGACATCATGGATCCTTATTAGAAGATGGGAACTCTTATCTACTCCTGTTTCATTGCAGACAGTTCATGATGCCTATATAGTTTTTGAGATTGTGTTGATTTATGATGCATTCATTGCTACTCCTTGCAATGCGATTGATTGGACCACTATGTCTTGCTAATGTTGATGTTGTTGCCACTATGTCATTGTTGGTGTTGATTGGTATGTGACCTGCTACAAATCAGATTTATATTTTTGGGGGGAGTACTTATTTATGTTTTCTTTTGTCATTTTCCCTTCATGTCAAAGGGGACAAGATGGACTTGATGTTTTGCAGGAGATTGACATCAAGTCTACAGGGGGAAATTGTCGGCATTATGGATGTATGTTGTCCTTGATGTCAACCTAGACAGTTGTCTTGATAATAATGTTTGCACAATAACAATATAGGTGTATATCTTTATGGAATGTGGCATTATAATTAATCATCACTATTCTTTTGGTTAACATCGACTAGTCATTGATTATGGAGACTACAAATCAACATAAAGTGGTCAAATTCACTCACATAAATAATGTTTTATTTATGGTGGTTATGATCATGGAGATTAATCATTTATTTACTATTGGAACAATTCTTTTTCATAAAATAATATTTTATAATGTGGATGTGGTTTTGGTTATCTCTTGGTCATCAACGATTATAGTGAAAAATAATTTACATAAACATTGAAAAGGACTTAGCCATGGATAGTTGGTAATTGTGGAGGAGGTAAACAGATTGGTTATGGTCCATTAAGTAAGCATTAATATTAAATATTATTGATGTCGAAAATTAATAAATTTTTACAACCATTCTGCCCATGGAATTTGTACCCAAGGTTGTTCCATTGAAACAATCAACAATCTAGGAAACTAATTGGCATATATTTTCCCATGGTAATGATGAAGGAGAAAGGCTATAAAAAGGAGTCAATAATCATCATCTTGGTGTGAATTTGTGATATCAATTTGAATTATTTACTTCCTTTCTAGTTTGTTTCCTTTATGGTTTGGTACAAGGATGAAGATCTGATAGAAGATGGAGTTGAAATGATTAGTTTGTATGTTTGACTTGGAACTAGAAACTTTCAACAATATCTAGAGATTGTTTGAAGTGATTCTAGATTGATATCATATTTTGGATTTGCATTGGTCTTGTGTGTATTTATTTGGCATTATTCAGTACGATCTTGCCACTTTAAGTCAAGATTCCAGTGCGTTAAAGATCTTGTCATTTCTGTTCAGTGTGTAGGTGGAAATTATTGTATTTATTTAGGTTTTTCTAATTACTCAGGTTTTTTTTATTTGTTCGTATCATTTCGGCCTAAGACTATGATTGAAAAATTTCTTAAGGTTGTTTGAGTTTCCACTTGCACACACCATGTCTTTTCTCTGAATTTTTGTCTTTATAAAATCTTATGCACACCAATTTCTTGGTATTGGATGTGAATGTATTGAAAATCTCTTTTACAGATCCATAAACCTTTGGAGTGATTGATTGTCAATTTTTTGGGTTATGTATTTCATATCATATTGATTTCATAGAGACAATTATCTATTTTGATAGGATACGTTCTTGTGACCTACAATTTTGATCTATAGTGGATGAATCCACTGTTGTGCACACCATTGTTCATAAAGATACCACAAATTATTGATTGAGTAGTTTTATTATTGGATTTTATTTAGAATTATTTATGTATAGAATTGCAGAAAAATGGTGTGTGGTGAGCCCTAGTATTGCACCAAGAGTGATGCAACTTCTATAGGCTCTTTAAATTTACTTGTCAACCTGGGGTTTCATACAAACTTCGAGGTGACAGTGTTATATACACAGTAGATGCATTCTACTCATGCCACCCTCAACTAGGTCACTTGATCATTAGGGTTTCAAGACCATCCCTCTACTCTATTGAAAGGAGATTAACTACTGAAAGCAGAATGTAAAAGCTAATTCTAGTGTAGAGAAGGTAAAATGTTTTTCAACTCAAATTTGTAAATGCTGTCAACTTGTAAATTCTTATGAAAGAACACAGGGATTATGCTAACTGCAAAAATGAAACTACTCTACTTTTCAATCAATCATCTAGCTATCAGGTTTTCTTGAAAATATAAGGTTATCCTACCAATTCACAGTTCAAGATTTCATGCACTATTTCACTAACTCATGCTTGCAAATTAAGTAAAGTTCTAATTGTTAAATTCAGAATGAAAGAGATAATGCTATGTGATCTTGTAGGAAAGGAAAAGGAAGGAAGCGAATGGCCTAGGTGGCACTTATGGTCATGGATTCCAAGTTGAGGGGTCAAAATACACCTAACCTGAGCTAATTTATCATTCCAGGTCAAAACAGTGTCAAAACAGGCTGTTACAGGTGTGCTACAGGATGTTGCTACAAGATTCCTGTACTTCTATCAGATGTCTTGAAATGCTACAAGAAGTTGGCCGAGAGGTTTTGGAGGGTAAGAATGATGGGAGGAAGTGATGGAAAGCTAGATGAAGGTTGTGGTAAATGTAGGGAAGGTGATCAACACCCATAGACAAGCCTAACACTTCAAGAAGGTCTAATTTGGGCTAAGATGGTTGCTCATGGTGACAAAAAAAATAGAGATCAACAACATGGGTTGGAATGCATCAAAGGAGGATGGAGATGACCTAGATGGAGTTGGTGAAAGGGTTCCTTTCCTACAGATCCAACAACCCTGCATCAACACATGCACCTACTTCTCTTTTCAATTACAAAATATTACAAGTAAAAGTAGAAAAGATGAATTGAATTTGGAAAACTATCTAACTAGTGTTAAGAACTTGATCTATGCAATGATATACCTCCTAAGCTACAACAATCATGTATTAAGAAAAAATATGAATGAAAACCTTTTTAAGAAATCATAAACAAACTATCTACTAATGTCAAGAGCTGGATCTATGCAATGAACAAGAAATCACACTCTATTTTTTTGGCTATGATTGTGGGGTCCTCTAATCATGCTCCCATGAGAGAGTCAAGATAGGGATCACAATCACATATTTTTTGATGGATTTTACTCTATTGAACTACAGCAACTAATTAACCTTATGAGCTAAAAGAAATATGAATAAGAAACAACTAATCAGCCTTCTAAGCTAACAAAAATATGAATAAACTTATACTGAGCTGAAGCAACTAATCAAAATTTTAGGCTAAGAGAAATATAGATACACAAGAGGGACTTAGGCTACTAGGGTTGGGCCCTAACTCAAGAGCTTTAGCCCTCCGAATTAACTCAGTGTTGGACCAAAACAAATCTTCTCATTATGATTCCAGAAATGTCAAATATATCATCAAAATAATAGTCACAAGTTCTTCAGCTCAACCACCTATTAGCTACAATAAAAATTCAAATCCTAATGAGTTCCTTAGCATGTTTATTTATACAAAGGGGAGCTACCAACAACTCCCTATAAAATAGGGATATTTTCCTCCCTAACTCGAGAATAGGTGGATCTAGATCTTCCTTGACTTGCACTGGCTTGGTTACCAATGAACTCAGCTTGCTTGGCTTCCAATGACATCGAGTTGATGAGAGATAGAGTGGGGATCTTCGACTGATTGGAGGAGTTAAGGAGGTGGACAACCTCCTAGAATCTCTCTTGTTGTCTACTCCAAGTTCCTGCACTCAAATTAACTCAAAATTGCTCCAATTCCTACATTTAACACACATTAGGCCACATGACATAGCAACACATCTTTAATCCTCACATTAAGCATAATATAACAAAATTTGTAGATAAATGTGAGAAAAAAGATAATTTAATAAGTTGGAGGATGGAATTATGACCCATATAATATACCTATTAATGAGCCTCATCATCTCCTCTTTAATAAAACTTTTTCTCATCCTCTAAGAAACTTAGTCATCTATGTCCATGTCCTTCATGGCCCTGGTGGCCTCTCTGACATTCCAAGGTTCTGCAGATGGTCGACCTTGGCTTATGGGGGCCTGACCCAGGTTCAACATTATTTAGCCAAACAAACTGGCCCTTTCGGCATCAGCCCGCAAAGCAAAGACAGAAGTCTCACCCAAAGCAGTATGGGGGGATGTTGGAACCAAGTTTCTGCACCCTTGAGATGGTTGTGATGTCGGTTTAGTCCAACTATTCCTGCCTTCACGCAAGTTGCTGCATTCTCTATTCCACCCTTCAGTACCTTCACTAAGTGTTACAATTAGCTTTCGCGCAGCCCTAATAGGGGGCTAGAGTCCTTTCACGCTGCTAGGGTAGCGAACTGCGCTATTTCCCAAACTAAACTAAGTATCTTACTTATCTTATTGACAACTCTTAATTATCTTCGTGTAAACAGATATTCTAACTTGCGTTCACTTAACCAATACAGTTATACACATTCGCGCATCATATAAGCATTAGAAGTGAAATTCATACCCGATATAACAAATGCATAAACAGGAAATAAAGATGCAGAAATCATAGAAACTTCTCTTTGTTAATACTTCCAAATGATTACATACTCGACTCACCCTGCGCACTCAGCTGCAGGGTTCCGCGCACTCAGCTGCAGAGCTTCTTCCTATGATATGACCCAAAACTTAGAATTACACTTTAGATCTATCTTGCATACATCTTCCACATTGTCTATTCCTTGATTGATTCCCCTAACTACTTAGAGCTTTGCTCTATTTATACAATTCCATGGTCCGTGGACCTTGGGTAGATCTTTTAGAACCAACATTACATTATCAAAATAAGGGCAGACATCCATATGACTCTTTAACAACTATGTGCTACACGCCAACAATGTGGAGTCTTTACATTGGAATTACAAAATTGGACGAAAATCTGGGCTTCTAGCCCCAAAAACTGTCCTTAGGGGATCCTGCGCCCAACAGGCCCCCAACACAAACATCGTGACTCGCCCTCAAGTCACTCTACAGGTGTGGTGATATTAATGTGAAGACCTCCCAACTCTGTTTGGATTGCTGCAAGTTCGGCAGCGCACTAAGCGGCTGCCTGCTAGACTTTATCCACGCGTTGTTTAGTGACCGATGTTGTTGAACTGTTGCCCTAAATCCTCTCCTGATTTGCTTGGAGTTGCACAATATTTACTTCAATGGAGGCTGTAATTGTATAAGCCTTGTTGATCCATGGTTGTAGGCGCACTTTCAAAACTGCCTCTTTATGTTGAGTGCATCCACCTGTTCCTTGAGCACCTTTGCCTGTTACATCATTGCAAGCCTCTGTGTAAGGGAAACTGTTTGTGCTGTCCCTTTTACTTCATTGTATTTTTGTTGCATCTCACGTGCCTATGTTTCTAGGCGCTCTATGTTCAGGTCCTCCTGCTGGGTGGTGAGGACATTGAATGACTATTCGAACAGCGTCATGTAGTCTGTCACTGTACTGTAAACCACCGCCATTGCTGTTGCGACCGTGGTGGTACATTTTTCTTTGACCTCTGGAGGATTTGAAGGCTGAGCCTTCAATTGTAGTTCTGCAATCTGCAGGTTCAACTCCAACTGAACCCTGGCCATTTCTTCTCTTGCGTCGCGCACCCCTGTAGCTAACTTACAAACGTGTGCCTCCATTAGTTCCTCTGCTTGAATGGCCAACTCCAAGACCATTTGGTAGGCTTCCTCCATAACCTACATTATTTGTTTGTTCTGCTCCACAGCCTTGTTGCATTGCAGGCTCAACTGCTTAATGTTGATGCATTGCTCGCTCATTACTTGTATAGCACGACTCTCCCTGGCCCAAAGTTCTGCGGTGACTCCATCCTGTAAGAGGTAGAGTGTCTTTTGAGGGAGTGCAGCCATGTTTAATCCGACCCCTTTAAAATTGTTGACCATAGGCCTAGCATCCTCATTCTCTGTAATGAGTGCTCCATCTGGTAGCACTATTGTGTTGGTCACCCTGGCGCGCAACATTTCCTCGGCAGCTGAAGTACCGACTGCGAGGCTGGTGGACACTATGCTAGCCTTTGGAGTGCGCACATGAAACTCCTATATTTCTGTCTCGAGAGCCCCCAATGCCAACTATCGTAGTTCCTCAAACTACTGGAGGGCCTTCGCAGTGACATCCCTCACAGTTTCGTCAATATCATGCAAATCCCCTTCAGTGAGGGTGATAGGGTCAAAAGATGTCTTTGAGGCCTTGTTTTCTTTTACAGCCCTACTTGCTCTCGTGGTCATGGATATTTGAGGTGGGTGGACATCGTCTGTGGGTCCACATCACCTTGTTTTGTGTCTATCTTTGGTTCGAGCGAAGGCGACTTCTGTCCTTCGCGCTCTTCGTCTGCTGTTTTCTGCTGCTCCGCCAACTTTGGAGTGTCGAGCGCTGCCTGGGCCTTAGCCGCTGCTTCTTCTTTCCTACACTTTTTCGCCAACTGTGCCATCTGAAGTTTTTTCTCTTCCTTCTTTCACTGTGCGGCAGACTTCTCTTCTTCCACCGCGGAGTCAGCTGGAGGGCACCACTCTGGCGGCCAAGACTCAAGGACTGCGAGTATTACATCATCAGTCGCCAAGTATGGTAAATCATGCCATGTATTCATAGGTTCCTTCCGCGCCCTAATGAATGTGCGCACCCCCAACACAGGCTTATTGACCAGGTATTTTAGCATGGAGTGATCCATATACATCTTAAATTGACCTCCTAGCAAGTAGTGTCGATACTTCTGGAGCGCATACACCATAGCTAGTCCCTCGCGCTCAGTGGTGGAATAGTTCTTCTCTACTCTCGATAATCTGGGACTTACGAATGCGACAGGGTTATCCAAGCCTTCTCCACCATCCTGTGTTAGTACTGCCCCCAACGCTATACATGATGCATCAACATGGACATGAAACCCTTTCTTCTAGTTCGGGAAGACAAGAATCGGCACAGTAACCGTCTTTTCTTTCAATATATCCAAGCTTTTCTTACAGTCATCGTTCCAGCAAAACGTGACATCCTTCTTCAACAATTTTTCCATCGGTACGGTGATCTGGGCATAACCCTTGATAAACTTTATGTAATATCCCATATGTCCAAGAGTAGTGTGCAGTTGTTTCACACTTCTCAGCACTTCCAAGTTCAGAATTGCCATGCTCTTCATGGGGTCTACCATTAGCCCTTGTCTGCAAACTACGTGCCCCAATAGGTTCCCAAAAGGAATGAGAAATACACACTTCTTGAGGTTGACCATGATTTGGTATCTTTGACAGGTATCCAGCATCAAGCGCAAGCTCGCTACATGGCACTTAAACAACCCAAATACAGTCCAGTCATCATAGACCTCCAAGAACTTATGAATATATTCCTTAAATTCACAACAACCATGCACAAAAAGATGGCCGACGCATTATTCAATCCAAATGGCATGACAATATATTGAAAGCAACCCCACTCAGTCACGAAGGTTGTCTTGCTCCTATCCTCTAGCGTGATTTTGATCTGGTGGTACCCTAAGAACCCATCAATGAAAAAATATGCTTCCTGACCACCTACATTGTCCAACACTTCATCCGTGAACAGAGTTGGGAATGGATCATGTACACAAGCGTCATTCAATTTTCTGAGATCCATGCATATCCTTATCTCGTCCTTCTGCTTCTTCTCTTGCACCACCATTGGGCTTACCCAATCGGATTCTTCCACAGGCTCAATGATGCCTGCTGTAAGCATTTTGTCTAGTTCTACGTGGACCTTCTCCTTGTATTTCAGATTTAAGCAGTAAGACCTCTGCTTAACTGGATTCGTGTCAGGCTTTAATGTGCTCTTCATTACTCTGAAATCTCTGATTAGACCTTTCAAATCCATAAACTTGGTCGGGAATAAATCTGGGTATTTGCAGAGCAATTCAATGACCTTATCTACCATTGCATCATCCTAGTAGTCTCCAATCTTCGCAACTTTGGGCTCTGCCTCTGTACCAATGTTCACCTTCTTAATTTTCACCGGCGCGATTATATTAGGGTTCTCAATCTATGGTCCTTAAACCTCGTGGTGGCCTTCCGTCTCTGGAATGTTAATTTTCCACGGATCTTCATCCTCTTCTTCAGCAGTTACATTTTAAAATTCCAATGCGCAACTCAGCTAAGTAGCCCATTCAGGTTGCGTTAGGTCTAAAGGACCCTGTGTGATCCTAAAGATGGCTGCTTTCACCTCTTGTAGCACTTCCTCAATACTATCAAACCCATCCTCAAAACTAAATGTCATCATGAACCCTTCGCATAGGATATCCCATTCACTTGTCCCATGGTAAAGCTCTGTTTCTACATACCAATTCATTATAATTACATCCAAGGTATGATAGAAAAGCTGAACCCACTCAAGTTGTGGCTTTTCTCCATAAGCTTGTGTCCACTTGGTGAGATGCACGTGAGGATCATCTTGGCCATCATACTTGTTTGTTAGTCGCATCTTAGGCTTCCCAAATCTTGCTCACATCATGTTCCTAAATTCATGCCAATCATCAAAAATTCCTTTGTGCGTACCCCACCATCTCACAGACGTAGCACACAGTACCCAATCTAAGGCCTGGAAGCATTGCTTTTCTGGCACCTCCCTTTCAAATGCATCCAAGAAGGTATCAACCTCATTCAATCCATCATAAGTAGGCAAACTTCTTACCTCTAATGATACGCAGCGCAGTGACCTGGTCATCATATTGCAATTCAGCGTAGTTACCTCATGTAACTGATTTTGCCATCGTTCTATTTCTTTGTCTAAATCCGAAGTGCAAGAACTCTCGCGCTCCCATGTAATCTACCCATTCATGGTGGGATTCACCCAGTCTTGGTCTCACAATGTTATCTTATAGATGCAGTCTAGATCATCATCACTTTCATAGTTGCGAACCGGCTCCGTATAGCACAATCCTTCAGTAGGGTCCAGGCATATAATTGTGCGGAGTGACTTCTTCTCAAAGATCATTTTTCGCTTCTTTAGATTAATTAGCCCATTCATATCAGTGGCCCAGTCAATTCTTAGGAGTGTTGGGTAGGGATTGTTGTCATCAACAATCTCTATCACTTCGAAATCTGCCAGTGCGCTACCTCCTTCAATATCCACAGTTATTCCCTGCAATCGCCCCATGGGTATAATTTTCTACTGGTTCACCATTCTTAGCTAAATTGGAGACTATTGCAGCACAGGTCTCCCCATTCGCTCCCATGTCTATTTCGGTACAAAATTTGCATCTGATCCCAAATCTAGAATGACTTGATCCATTTCGTATTCTCCAATCTGTGCAGTGAGTGTCATTTCTTGTCCTATCCTTGTCTTATGCTTCCCAATATTGTAGACTACGCGTGGTTCTCCTAGCGCGGTCGCAGTGCATCTGTTGATGAGCTCCTGTAACCCTTTCACAACCTTACTATTACGCAGTAACTTCATATAGGTTTCAAGGAAAGTTGTCAGCATAGAGGGGTCCATCTACGGCTCTAGTTTATCCTTGCTTCCTGAAGTGGAGGCCTCAGCGAAGCTCTTCTTAGCTTCCATGGAGGTTTCCCAAGCACGCTTCAAATCAAAATCAGCTTCTTTTGTGAGGGCTTTGTGAACCCATGTACTGTCTTCCCGCTATTTTCCTTTGTCATCTCCCATCACGATTCCACTTCAGAGCACTATGTTTACGTTCGGATCTTCCTCGCGTGACTCAGACCTCATCATCTGTAGGTTCTGAGTCGAGGGAGGTGGTAGTGCTCCTTTGTCGCATATCCTAGCTATCAGTGTAGGACAATCTTTCGTCTCATGATCAAACAACGGGCAATACATGCACGACGAGTGTGTTCGATTAGTGCAATCATAGGCATAGTGTCTTGGCCCTCCGCAATTGTAGCAAATCAAGTGTCTGCAACCTCTACTAGGTCCTCCTTCGCCTCAGCCTCGTCCAGGACCCTAAAATCCTGTCCGCGCCATCCATGCATTTTGGTCAAGGGGCTGCATTTTAGAATGAACCCTGTAGTTGGGATTTCTATCCATCATCAATTCATAGCTTCTACAAGTACACTCATCATGTCCCATTGACCTACAAAAGTTGTAGAACAACTGTTGCGAATTTTCCGTATACTTCTGTAATAGGTGGCAGTTATCTATGGCATGGTTTCCAGCTATTTGATAGATAGGGCACCACAAAGTAGGCACCACGCTAGGTCTTGCTTGAGCTTCTGTCCTTAAAGGCATCGATCCTCCTCCTACAAGGTAATTTGTAAAGACCTGGCAATGGTCTTTGTCATGACCCTGACTCTTTCATTTTATGCACCACACTTCTTCGCACACTTCTGGGCGAACCGTCCTATCTTGTTTCAGACTCTGCATCTCAAGGCAGAGATTCTTCAGCTGTGCATGGATCTGCTAAACTTCTAGGTTAGGATCTTGCATCAGGGTCTCAAGAAGCCTCATAGCAATCTCCATGGCCTCTCCCTGAGTTGTTATCTTCTGCATCAACAACGCACTCCTTAAGTGTGGTAGTAGAAAAGCTATAAACCACTCACAATGTTGTCCATCTATCAGATTCATATTGGCTTCGTGAATCGTACATTTCAGCCTCTGATCTAGTTCCCAAGGAGTCTCACCTGGTAGCATTGTGATCTCTTTGAATCCCACAATCAACTGCGCTTCATATTTATCCCTGCTAAATTCCCTATTTAGTGTTGTTTGGATATCTATGACTCTCACATTCAGGTTATCATTGGAGTACTTAATATACCAGGTCAACGTACAATCCTGCAGAGCACTAACCAGTGTCGCTTTCTTTATATGGTCATCTATAACACCTTGCGCTTCCCATACAGCCCTTACAACGAACCAGAATTAGTCTGGATCCTCATTTCCCAAACCTTTGAACATAGGCAACTTCACTGTGTTTGCCATACTGAATCATGGTGGTGGTGGAGTTGGTACGGGTGAAGATGGAGGTGATGGCGGTGAAGGCGGTGGTGGTATGGGTGGAGGTGGGATTCATGGAATTATTTTTCTTATTAGATGAATAGCACTTCATGGAGAGACCTTCATGAGCTCTTCCTCGTCCCCTCATGGAGGTGAAACAAAGGGGCTATTCTCTGGTCCCTTATTTCCTTCATTCCTGTAAACCTTTCCTCTTCAAGTAGCCCTGAACAACAAGGTAACTGCATAACCCGTTTTTTTCACAACAACATTTTAACCCAAGTATTCAAATATTTTATGTACTTACCTCACGATCCTTTGAGAAAGCGTCGTTTTGCCTCACTGTAGCTAACTAAGGTGTCAACCTTGAACTCAGTAACAAATCCTCCTATAATGGGATCGAGCCAATGATCGACGGCGCGCGTGATCTTATCCTCCGATGCTTCCAACCTTCGCATCAGCTCTGTGGTCCACACAATAGGACCGTCAAGCTTCCACCTTCCTTGGCTATCTACTAGCTTTACAATCCACTCGTATAGTTCAATAAGGAAGGAGGCGAAAATATTTCGTGGATCTCCGTATACAGGTAGCTATCTAACCACTATTCTTTTGATAGTCACGAGTTTTTGTTCTCCTGTTCCACGAACTCGTGAATTTTTCTATCCAACCAGCCTTCAATATCTTTCTTAGTTGGATTCCAGTGATACGACATCACACATCTCTCATGCAGATTCCGATCCCGGCAATGGAACCATTTGTTGGCTTATGGGGGCCTGACCCAAGTTCAGTGTTATTTAGCCAAACAAATCCCTACACAATTAGCCCTTTCGGCATCAGCCCGTGGAGCGCAGACTGAAGTCTCACCCAAAGTAGTATGGGGGGATGCTGGAACCAAGCTTCTACACCCTTCAGATGGTTGTGATGTCAGTTTAGTCCAACTATTCCTACGTTTGCGCAGGTTGCTACGCACTCTGTTCCACCCTTCAGTACCTTCCCAAAATGTTACAATCAGCTTTCGCACAGCCCTAACTAGGGGTTGGAGTCCTTTCACGCTACTAGGGCAGTGAACTGCATTATTTCCCAAACTAGACTAAGTATCTTACTTATCTTATTGACAACTCTTAATTATCTTCATTTAAACAGATATTCTAACCTGCGTTCACTTAACCAATACAGTTATACACATTCACGCATCATATAAGCATTAGAAGTGAAATTCATACCCGATATAACAGATGCATAAATAGGAAATAAAGACGCAAAAATGATAGAAACTTCTCTTTATTAATACTTCCATATAATTACAGACTTGACTCACCCTGCGCACTCAATTGCAGGGGTTCGCGCACTCAGCTGCAGAGCCTCTTCCACATTGTCTATTCCTTAATTGATTCCCATAACTACTTAGAGCTTCGCTCTATTTATACAATTCCATGGTTCGCAGACCTTGGGTAGATCTTTTACAACCGATAGTACATTATCAAAATAAGGGCCGACAACCCTATGACTCTTTAACAACTACGCTCTCCGCGCCCACAAAATGTGGAGTCTTTAGATTGGAATTACAAAATTGGACCAAAATCTAGGCTCATAGCCCCAAAAACTGTCCTTGGGGGATCCCGCACGTAACAACCTTCCTGAGGGTAGAAGCCTGCATTTCTCTCTATGTCTTCTCACAACTTCCTTTCCTCTTCTTCATTCCTTCCTTCTTGTAAACCCTACAACAAAGGTGGAATTAGATTAAGTCCAATCCAATTGATCTCCAGTCTTTCCATGGCCCTTTTGTACAGAGGTGTTCTTTCCAATGCATTCCTTAACCTTTCACGAGAGTGATACTCCCAGATCTAGAGACTGTGTGGTAGGGTGCTATAGGATAAAGTGCACAGTGTATGGAGAATGAAGATACCCTCAAGGGTCTTCCCGGAACCCTTGGCAGACTGTAAGATTATCTGCAACTGTCACAAAGCTACATGTATGTCCATATACAATAACTAACTATCAAAGAAAAATAGATTCATTACCTCAAGTCTCTGTGTATATTTGCTGGAGAGCACAATGCATCTAAGGGGAAGTCCCCTGAGCCGGCTCCAGATCAAGTCTTGCACATAGAAGAGACAAGAATAATCACAGCATACAACCTTGATAACTAATACATGAATATATAAAAGACATCTAGTTACACATAACTAAGCTACTCATGCTAAAAGGTATTGGACAAACAACTAAATGAATGATAGTACCAACACCACAGAGTAGACAATACAACTGCAGTTCTATATTAATGTTAGAAGAGTGATTACAACCATCTGTTGCATCAACCTTCCCTTACCCCTCTAGCTCCTTGTGATCGTGTTTTTCACATGATTCATTGTTACTCATGTCAGCATTCTCACTTATGATATCTCCAGGTGTTGTCCCTTCCCCGATTGACAGAATGTTCTGTGCCCGTTATCGACAGCCAAGCCCGAGTCAGGTTTTGGGCAATGCCCGAGGAAGGAAAGAGAGTCTTGTTTAGGAAGGCTCACTAAATGATCTTTTCTAGAAAGTCTCTCTCTCCCTTCTTACCAACTTCTTATGCTTAGATTTGAGACTATGCTCGACAATCAAGTAAGTTATCCTTTCAAATGATCTGACCCCTATCACCATAGCCCTAGCTTTGCTTATGTAGCAATTGACTTAGGTTTACCAAGTTCCTCCATGAGTCTCTTAAGGTAAAAGAAATGATGTTTCCATGCTTTTGAGCTCTTTCCCATTTGCCTCCTTCATTAGGATTAGAAATCCCACAAATAGGTCGAACTTTAGATGTTTCCTTACTTTTCTGAGTAGATTTAGGAGGGAATATAGAGATATTTGTCAGTCAATTCGCTCCTTTGACCTCTAAATTCTCATTAGGATCCACTAATGCTGTCCCCGAACCAACAAGTAGAGTTATTAGGGTCACTAAAGCTCCCTTAGGCTTATAGAGAAGCTTTATAAGCATGTTGTCAGTGTATAGACAGTGTTAGTGTGGAAACAAGGCCTATGATTTTGACTATTGCTTCAACCATCATGTCTTTCTCCTCTGAGCTGTTGAGAAGGTCATTTTGCTTTATAACAGATGCCCCCTAAAGTGTGAGATCAAAGGCTGCAACGATGCCCGAAATACTTTAATTAACTATAATTTTCCTTCTTCGACAAAATGAGAGAGAGGATCAGAGCTTCGGGCGATACGGGAAACCTGATACAACACATATATAAGAAACAACTAAAATCATGTCTTGAGTCGGGCATTCCCATGCTTAGTAGCTATGTCAGAGTGATTTTCTCATAAAATAGATATGACGATGTTGGCCGTCGATAAGCACAATGCGGATCCAATGTCATAATAGGATCATTCTAATGAGTTGTCTCCAAAAAACAATATACGCAACTTGGGAGAGGAAACAAGGCTGAGTGATGCAAGCCTCTACCATAGGTCTTGATTTCTGCTTCAATGAATAGCATATATTGATACATGTGAATATATGCGTTGATGTTGAACATGCACGAAATCATCTGACTACCAATCAATAATGGAGACCGTTAACAAATGCAAGGAAGGCCACCAATAATGGTGATGGTCTCCAAGATGTACAGTACAATCTAGCGAGTGTGAAAAATGTTTTTGTCATTGAACACTCGTAGAATAACTTAACCAGGAGCCAATAATGAGAACTCCTAATCAAACACAAGGTGACCTACCACTAATTTATGTAAGTACCAAGGCACTGAATGTGTTTTTGGGTTGTCATCCTATATAGCGTGTTGAAGTCGATAGGAAGATACCTGTCAAAAGGTAGGCAATAATGTGTCCTACATCAGTCGACACGAAACGAGACAAGAATGATTTGCTTTTTGAGGAATCTTTGAGAATTGGGTCTAAACGACAGGGGGCATGATGAAAGAATATGCTTGATGGGTTGATGGAGGAAACAAAAGGTTAACCCTTGAACAATAGAAGGCACGACAACGGTTTTAACCATGCAACACTAGACTCATGAACACCAAAGACTATTAGGATACAGAGATGCAAGAACACCGGGGTATTTAGGCTAAACTCATCGGATGGTAGGATTCATATTGAGAGGCCGTCACAAGGAAGGCTTATCTAAGGGAGTGCCATATTCAAGGGAACAACTACTGCTAAACCACGCTTTCTAATACTAAAATACAGTTGTATTGTCAACTTTCCCCATATTGTCAACTTGTCGATATTTTCATGTCTTAAGAGTTTGAAAAGGATCGTAAGAAGAGTGACTCTATACCTTGTCGATTTAATTTAATGAGTCCAGATGAGACAACTCGGTGGTCTTTTCATATTTAGAGAGTCTTAAAAGATCGTAAAGAACGACTCCAAGGTGGTCCCTTTGTCATAGTTGTTAACCGGGTGCAACAAAAGGCTAATAGTATACCCAGATTGGTTACTATTCCGTGAGTTAATCTATTGAATCTGGATAAAGAGAAACCTATTTTCAATAGATGTTGACCTCATTTTGTTATGAGTATGAGGAGACGAACTAAACTCATTTTTCGTCGTGAATTTTTAGTGAGTCACGCGACGATAAACTCAATACCTTCATCAAATCTTAACAAATCAAATGAAGAAAACTCAAAGTATCTTTTTTAGTTTATTGAGCAAGGAAAAGGAGGTAAAAGAACTTCTCATTCCTTCTTCATAGATTTAACGAGCCCAAAGAAGGGGAAAAACTCGGGGATTTTTTGATTTTAAGAGCAGAAATGGTCCCAAAAAAGTAAGTGCTCTAGTTGCTGTCGTAGATTTTTAATGAGCCCGGTGACAAAAACATGGGATTTTTCAATTTAACGGGTGATAAAAGTACCTAAAATAATCCTTGGGTCATATTTATAAATGTTTAACGAGCCTAAAGAAAAAACTAGGGATTTTTTCAGTTTTATGAGTGAGAAAAAAGCGCCTAAAAAGAATGTTCTAATGATCTTGTTCAGTTTAATGAGCTAGAAAAAGAATGAAATAGAGTTGCTTGGACCATCTTTGTATGTGTTTAATGAGTCCAACGATGACAAACTCGAGGATTTTTTAGTTCAATAGCAAGAAAATGTCCCGAAAAATAACATGCTCATATATTCTTTGTAGTAGTTTAATGAGCCCAAAGAAGTAGACTCGAGGTTTTTCAGATTAATGAGAAAGAAAAATACCGTAAAAAGAATGTTCAATCTTCTTCATCGTAGATTAATGAGCCCGAAGAAGGAGGCTCGAGGTTTTTTTGGATTAACAAGCAAGAAAATACCATAAAAAGAATGCTCGATCTTCTTCGTGGTAGTTTAATGAGCCCGAAGAAGGAGACTCGAGGATTTTTCAGATTAACGAGCAAGAAAAATACCATAGAAAAAATGATCGAGACTTCTTGACCTCATGCTTTATAGTAGAAGGGTCTATGCCATGCATTTCCTCATAAGACCAAGGGAAAACATCGCAGAAATCCTTAAAAGGGTAGTTAAAGCTCGTAATTTCCTCAAGATTGCAATCGGCTCCAACCTGTATATTTTCCACGATGCATGTCTTGACAGAAATATCAATGAGAAATGTCGTTGAAAGATTGCCCATGTTTCCTTTCGAGTCCAAAGTTTGGATAGTCGTATATGGTGAGGAAACGATTTCAGGTATGTCAAGTGACAGGATTTGAAGAGGCATTATGTCTGAATCAAATATCGAAACATGATGGTGCGAGTCCTCCCAAGGTCGCTCTTCTAAACTGATGATTTCTCTAATAGCTTCATCAGTAGGTGGGACTTGATTGAGTGGATCAAAAGAGGGAGCAGTTATGGGAGGGGCAATGGTACGGTGGGCCATAACCAAAATGACCGGAGATTCGGATGTAAATTGAATGGCTTGGTAGGCCAATTCAACTAGTGACATTGGCATTTGTTCTCTGTAAGTGTCAATGTCTGAAGGAGCCGGTAGGATCCATGGATTAGTCTGTTCATGAGGAATGGATGAAAGCATATTGACCATCTATGAAACCTTGGGTGGTTGAAGAGGGAAACAACCCATTAGGGAAGAGTCCTTCAATAGACCAATACCGATATTGACGTAAGAGTCAAGTACACCACCCACTAAGGGTACAATGCTGCTAGGTGACGGGGAGTAATCTGGGGTGCAAAAGGACAGCTGGTCCACTGTGACTATCTTTCCATCCAAGGGAAACAGGATGATGCGAAAGACTGAAGACACACTGGCATTCATGGCATAAGTCCAATTGTGGCCCAAAAGCAGATTATAGTCAATTTTATGATCCACGACTTCAACATCCACTACTACCATTTTCCCACTAAAGGTGATGGGATAGCTAGCTAGGTAACCTTTTGGGATGAAAGTGTGGCCGTAGAAAGCTTTAAGGGAATTCGACAGCGTGGATAGGGTTGGAAAACCCAAAGCGAGCCAATATGAAGCCGACATGATGTAGGTAGAAGCACCTTCATCGATGACAGTTCTATGTATACCTTTACCTTTTTGAAATATTTTCACCTAAAATGAAAGCTGGTGGGAAAGGGGAGGTTTACACTTTTCCATGTCGAAAATTGCAAGCATGGAATCCTATGGGTCGATACCACCAATAGCTGAAAGCAAAGCTTTCCTTGGTGCTGGACATGTTTTTAATACTTCAAGCACCAACATAGCCGACAGAACTTGCGCCAAGTCTTCTACAATGCTGTAGTTTTGGGTGGCATGTGCAGATGTATTGTGCATTGTGCGTCAAAGTGCCCCTTTAGGGGGCCGAATCACAAGGTCAGCAACCAGCTTTTCGATATGAAAATCATTATGCGATAGTAGGTTTTGACTTAAGGAAGGTTCCTCTACATGAGTGACAGGAGCTCCATAGGATTTGACTCTTGTTTGTAGATCTACCGTTTCAAAGGTGTAAATGGTAGAGGATCCTTCACCAACTTAAGGATGTTGGAAACCATCATTGGCCCCTTGCGGGGGTTGGAGTTGGTTTGCAACGAGGTGTTACTACTGCTGAGCAGGGAAAGGATTATTCAGGACAACGGGGGTCCTACCAGTGTCCTTTTTAGCAATGAAATCTGTGCATTCCTAAAGACATGGACATAGATATGTCATGTCGTCTTACACATAGATTTTGCAAGGGAATCGAGCGGGTTTATAATTTCCATCATCAGGAGGTGCAACAACCTTCTGCTTTGTGTTTTGCTGCTTTGTTGATTGCTCCTTAGAAAGAGCGGTCTTTTTCTTCTTCTTCTTCTTCTTACCATTAGGTTTTTGCGTAGACTGCATAGAGTTTATCGCGGTGGTAGGAAGAGCAGTCGATTTGGTAGAGGGGTCCACTGACATCTAGGAAATTTGACTGCTGAGTTGTTTTACAGCAGCCCCAGAGGTTGCGCCAGTAATCCCATCTGCGTGCCCTCTGAGGTGTTGAGTGGCGGAACCATTGGAGTTGCAAGGGGCATTGGGGATTACGTCGTAAAGAGTGCTAGATTGTGAATATATCAGATCTAAGTGTTGGGCATGACGTATGGATTGGTCTTCTGTGACCGCACCACCTAAGGCGACATCCTTAGTGATTTGGGGGAGTAGGGACTTGCAGAACCAGTTCGCTAAGAGATAGTTTAGGAGGGGAGCTTTGACTAACCTCTGCCTACGTCTCCATTCATGTATATGATCAGAGATGTGGGTGGCGGTATCCTGACGTAATGAAGTGAGGAGTTCCATCCCAGTCTCATAGCAGATGGGTAGCTGGAAGTGCTTTAAGAATTCCATCGCTAGAGCGTCAAAGGTATTTACTTACGCACGTGGTAACTCAATGTACCACGTGGATGCATTGCTAGTAAGGATGCAGGGAAAAATATGTAATCAGATACTATCATCCACCATGGAGCTAGAAACACACCAAAGATGATAAGTGGTGATATGGGTACCTAATCCTCCCCTTGTTTCCCTTCAAACTTGGGGATGTTTATCGGTATTTTATGCAGGATTGGCGGCCATAGTAAGTTATGATAGATGGGGTCATTTGTAAGTTTGTACAAGTCAGGGATATCCAATGTTGCCAAGAAAGGCAGACTGTTTGGTGCCCCCGACTCAGACCAAGATGATGACATATAACTTGAGGATCCTTTCGGTCCTCCCATCGTTTGAGTCCCAATAATATACATAGGTTGCGTGGTATAATAGTTGCCTTGGGGTATGGCATTGTAATGTGGATTTCCATGGGGATTATGATGTTAGGGTATAGAATTGTCCCCAGGATAAGCAGTGCCCCCTTGAATCATTTGAAATTGTGAGTAGGGTGCCCCCATGTATTGGTTGGGACCTCCTTAAGGATTCCCACCTGCCACAGAACTAACCATATGTCCTTGATTGACATAAGGAGCACTCATGTCAATTAGTGACTGACCATGCATGCCTGAAAATGGAGGGGGAACTGTTATGTTCCTGACCGGTATATGCATATTGGGAGTGCCCCCAGATACTTGAATCTAGGGGTTAGAACTATACAATGGATGCCAACCATATTGTTGGTTGAGGGGACCCACGCTAACTGTGCTATATTGAGCGTTATAAGGAGCGTTGTATGTAGCACTTGTTGAAGGTATAGAGTTTGACACTAAAGGGGTGGAACCCAACATAGGTTGGGTTCCACTCATGGAGGGTTTCATGTGAGGGTTTGTACCTGGGACAAATGGGATAGTAGGGTTCGCCATCAACGATGTGGTAGTGACTGTCGACTGGGGAAGTGGTGGGGGACCAAAAGTGTCCAAAAAGTTCCACGACCCATTAGTCATCGACGGGATGGATGGAAATGTTCCAACTGAAGACACAGGGGGTATAGGTGCCATGCGAACCAAGAGTGGGTCCAACAGATTCGTGATTGGAGGGTTATAGGGAGGAAGAAATCTTGTAGTAAAGAAATCCTCCGGTAAGCTTGAATCATTGGTTGTCCAAACAGATTCTGTGTGAGATCTTGGAGACTGATTTCTCGAAGATGGGGAATTTGGTTCACTGGAGCTCAACAGATCTTCCACAATGAGAGGAGGAAGTTCTAACAATCGTCTAGATTGACAACGAGGGCGAGATGTAGCCATGGTGACCGTTAATTTTTATCAATAAATTTTATAATGATATTTGTTAAAGTATCAATGATAACACTTGGGTGCCTAAAAAAATAAAAATATACTAAGTGAATCAATCAGCAAATAGAGAGAAATGACCTTGTCTGATAAGCACCAATCACTGGAGATGAAACCCAATATCTCAATGAATAACAGAGAAGGCTAGCCAAATGTATAGTTACGGTTACTCTAGAGCTTTGCGCGAACCTTAGATTGAGGGGCCAAGTACTCTCGTGAAGATGAGCACCCTCCAAAAAACTAAAGATAGAGTAGGTACATCTGTGTTAGGTACTAAGGCAGCCCATCCTAGTCACCTTATTTAAGTCCCTAAAAGTATGGCCACTAAGGATACCTCAGATCATAGACACTACTGGGGGGGACATAGTGGCAGACAATACACTGTGTGGGCAGGATACCTGAGTCCTCGAATCAGCTCCGAAATCCCCGAAGGGATCCCCAATACATAGAATACCCAAAGGAGTTGTAAGCGAAGGAAGGCTACCTTCACTACAGTCCAATGTTGTCTTGTATTTAGCTCCACTTTTACTGGAGTGGTCCTAGTAGTATGAGTGCGGAAGGAATTTTCTCTCTTTTAGTGACACTAGTTTTTGTTTCTGATCTTGGGCAGTTCACTCATACTGCCTATCCCAAGATCCTAGCCTGAACTAATGTTTGTTTGCTCTATAAAGAGTCACTGATTGATTGTAGGTAAATTTTATGTGTAATTTTTTAGTGTCTTCAGTAGGGGTGTTGACGTATGATATGTGGTGGGACTCTGACTCAAAATCATGCAAAAGGAAATGCTTGAAAATATTCAATTCGATGAAATAAGTTGTATTCTACAAGTGAGAGTCTTTCATAAATTCAAATTTTCTCCATGCATCCTAGTCATTATAACACAAGCATTGTTATCAGGAAATCTAGTGTCTATGCAGAGCTACTAGTCCCACTAAGGCTGGTAGCTACCTTAGAAACAAACAAACTAAAACCACTTTCGTTTTCCTTTATGAGAAGTAGATAAGAGGGGAAAGAAGGAGACCAACCTCTGTCTTGCGCTTGGTTCCTTGCTTGATTCCTCTCCCTTATGATAGATCTTTGCTACTCGCTTCCTCGTCTGCCCAGCTTCAAAGAGAACCTATAGAATCAAAGCAGCATAACACTATCCAAGAATAGAGATCTACTATCATAAACAATATAGGACCAGATATATATTGACCACACAAATACATATATCATCAATCATACAAGAATGTGGAGGAAAACTTGAATAGATTTATTAATAATCAAGAATAGCAAAGAGGATTAAAACCAATTCTTCTGACCCAGCGTCATCCTCTCAGCAAGAAAGCCCTTCTTCACCTCATGAAAAGCTTAGATCACCCAACACTATGATGTTACACCAAGAAACCAGCAACACTTCCTTACAAGATACAAAATTCCAGCCTCTGGATCTCTGGGATGAGGGATCCATATATAGATGTTTGCAAGGGGGGTGAGTCAGCTTCTGAGATTTGATTAGTGTCTTCTCTCCGATAGTTCTTGATTCCACTTGGAGATTGATGATCTCTTACTCATCCCTGGGTGAATGCAGAGAGGCAAGTGTCACAGGAGAAGTTTCTGGAAGATTCCATGATCCTCCACCTCACAGATTGACCCTGCCATTTGTCCACTCTCGCCCATCGCACGCCATAGAAGGGCTTTTCAGTATGCATCGCACCTCCCATGTGCATTTAGGTGGGATGCAGTGTACTTTGACCATGGAGCAGGTGAGATGGTCCAGTTTTGACCAGTTCTGAGTAGTTTTTCATGGAGAACTTCTGGGAGATGCTGTAATCAATTGACCTTGTTTTTTTAGGGGTTACAACAACACTTTTAGGGACTTAGGAGCCCTTGGTTTATGGACATTTATGATTGGGGTTGCAGTTCCTAAAAATGTCTATAACAGTTTCCCCCTAAAGCATGAGGTCGTTAATCTTTTGATGTCGGGCGAAATGCTTTATCATGAGGATCCGAAGTTTTTTCGAGCTGGAAGGCGACATGTAATAAGATACAATACAATACATTATCTTCATAATATTTTCATGATCTAGCTGAGGCGAACATTCCCATGCTCAGCTTTATAAATTCATTTTCATGTACATAAGACAGACAATCGTCTGAGTGCAGACTGATGATTCTGGTAGAGCCATCATCCCTTGGATTAGATGATTATCTGTGTAGCAATGATGTACATTTGATGTCTTTATTTTCCTGAATATATATCGCAGCCTGGATGGATGAAACTAGATCCGGGGTCTTCAATCTCGTTCGATCTTCACTCAAAGTACAAGTCGATCCATGTGAGAGATGTTCTAGAGTCGAACATGGAAAGACATCGCCTGATTACCAGCCAATGATGTAAGCTGTTAACAGGCGCGAGAGGAATCACCGATAATGATGATGACCCTCAAGGTACTATAGTACAATTCACATGGTGTGAATAAGGGACTTGGCATCAAACACCACACAAAATCTTTCGGTCGAAGGCCATTGATCTAAACCTGTCGCCGGAAGTGAGAAACTTGCCATTGAGGCATGCAAGCTTCAAAGTACTGAAAGGGTTGTTCCTAGATCGACTTCTCGGATAATGAGCTGATGTCGACAAGAAGCGATCCATCATAGGAGGGCCTTAGTGAATCCCACATCAATGACACGGAACAGAGCAAATGATTTTAATGGAGGTGAAAACGATCTGATGACATAAGGTTCAGGGTGGTGGTCATGAAAGAATGGAGCGTAAATGTATTGCAGTGGATGAGACATAGGTGAATTCTCTGGGCGACTTCTCTTGAACATATCGGTGACATTGACATGATGGATTGGTAGCGTTAACCCCAAAATATGGATGGTGTGATGGACCAATGGTGATATGACCAGTGAATGGAACAACCGAACCCAACTCGGATGCAGAGTGAAAGTGTCATGTTCAAGAGCGCCTTGCTACCAATAAATTTTCTTCAAGTTTTCTTCCCAACTTTTCCCCAGTCATTTCTGACCAGTACCTCTTTATTTTTTTCAAGCTTGAGGAGGATAACATATGCTTGTTCTATCATTCGCCCTTCGGGCAAACCCATCGCTATGTTTTAATGAGCCTAGCGATAGTGAAACTTGTTCTTGTCTGTATGGACAAGTTTGTCGCTATTCGGTTTTAACGAGTTTAACGACAAAGATAACTCGGTATTTTCAATTTTAGAGAGTTAGAAAAAGGGGACGTAAAGAAAACTCCAATAATCCTTTTTCGTCATATAATCCCTTGAGTCCAAAAAAGTATAAAATAATACAAAAGGGATGAATTTTCGGTAATTTTAACGAGCCGAACAAAACAAGCGCTCGATCTTTTTGTGTAATAATCCCTCAGGTCCAAAAAGATTAAAATCTAAAGGAGGGATAGCACTTCCGGTCACTTTAATGAGCTAGAGAGGCCAATTACTCGGCAATCTTTTCATATTTGACGAGTCAGTTGAAAAGAGCTTAAAGGAGACTCGTTTTTTGAGGAACGAGTGATAAATTCGGGTAGCAGCTAATTCCAGGTAAGGTTTGGAATTTTCCAATCAAGGCAGTGTCACAAGGATGGCTAACAGGATCACTCTTCGCAGCTGTTCCTCAAAAAGGGTAAACAATCAAATGGAGCTGAATGATCGGCCAATACAGAGTGGAGGTGATGATGAGAACACGACCAAGGCTTTAAAGGCTGATTATAATTCATTCACGATGGTTATTTACCGGAAATTGGTTCATTTTTTATTGAGCTTAAACTCTGTGGGAACATTTTGTCATTGCTTATGTTTATTTTTTAACGAGCTTGAATTCCGCGTTAAAACTGCTCGATCCAGTCGTATAATAAGGATGTCTCATTTAAAACGGCATTTTTTCAAAGCTTTTCCCCACATCCTTTCTTTGTGCAAGTTAGGAAACGACCAATCCTATGAGTTTAAAGGGTTAGAGGACCTACAAATTTAAAAAATAAATGGTCGCGCTTTGCTTGCACGCCAAAAGGTTTGCATGCCCCCAGGTATAGAGAAACATTTATGGGTTACCAAAGATTGTTCTATCCATACTTCAAGCAAAACACTTCCTCGGCGATGTCTACCGAAATAAACAAAGGTGAGTGGCACAACTGGCTCCACTCACATAACTTTCACGAAGGAATCTTATTCCAGTCTAATTTCATAAACTAGTCATATATCCTTCACGAAAACCCACCCTATACCCAAGGTTTTCCTGTCGAAACAGGCCAGGGTGCATGCCCCTTGGGTTTCAGTCATGTCCTGCGAATCACTCGCGCTCATCTGGAGGACGGACTGGGGATTGATGAGACATTCCTTGCGTGAAAAGACCATTCAGGGATGGTATTTGACTATTTTCTATGTGTGAACCGAGAAATGAAAGCTGGTCTACGAGCTTGACCACTCTTCCTTCATACGGAAAACACATTACTCTAAAGAGTGAGGAGACAATGGCCCCCATGCAGTAAATATAGTCGCGTCCAAGGAGTAGATTTTAATCCAGGGGTCCTTGGACTACCATTACGTTCATGTGAACGGTTTTCCTTCTCAATGTTATCGGCACATTGGGAAGGATCCCTAACGGTCGACTGGTTCCTTTGTCAAAGCCTGTTAGATTTCTCATTTCAGGCAAAAGCGATGGCAAACCAAGCGCTTTCCAAGCAATTGAGGAAAGGATACTCACAGAAGCCCCTTCATCTATGATGGTACCGGCCATGACCATTCTATATATTTGAGCAATGATTCAAAATGGTACACTAGCCGGTAAACGGGGTCTGCCTAGTAGATTCCAATCGAAGGAAACAACTAGGTTGCTTGGAGGTGGGACCGAATAGACAGCCAGATACGACTCTAACGAACTTCCTTCCTGCGGTAAAAGAACGGGTAGACTGCTCCCATGTTCATCGGAGTCTGTGCTTACGAAGAGAATTTGGACGGTGTCGTTCTTGTTCTCTCTCGTGACTGTATCATCTGAAGATGGATCCTCTGAAGGCAAGACCGGGTCAACTGCCACCTCGACCTTTTGAATTTCGTCTGGTGTGGATTCAGAGGGTTCAAATTCAATGATAAATGCTTCAGCCGACCACAATGGCGTGTCAGCCGGATCTTCAACTAGTGGCGGACTCTGCAAGAGTTTCTTATATCCAGGAGGAAGCCGTAACGATGAAACCGGACGGTCGTCCAAAAATCTTTTAGCCTCATCTAAGAAGGGACAACGGTGGACGGCGTGATCGCCTTCACATAGTTTACAAGGAAATTTACATTTTGCTTTTAGTCCAAGGGCTTCACTTTCACTAGTTGACGGTGTATTCTCAACATGATCGTCAGAGGTTGATGACACCAGATTGTGCAAATGAGGAGACCAGTCCCTTAAGATCCGAGGGATGAAAGGACAATCTCGATGATAGTGGTCTCCTTTGCAAATGACACATGGCGATTTAGGCCTGGATGGTGCAGTGTGTGGATTTTTGCTAGACAATGCCTGGTTGCCCCTTTTCACCTTTGGCTCCTTCTTCTTCTTCTCTTTCTTCTTCTTCTCCTTCTTCTTCTCAGTTACTTGATTTTTGGCTTTACCAGCTTCATCAAGCGAAGAGGAAGGAGGAGAGGGAGAATTGGATGAAGTAGAAGGTTGGGGGGTAACTCTGGTATCGTTTAGTTGCTAACTTGATTGTTCAGGAATCACGGTGTTCTGAACGACAAAGGTCGAGAAGAGCCATATAGGCAAGCCAATTGTCAGTCCGGGAAGCGACAATGTGGCCATATGGGGTGCACCAACATCTCCCCAAGAGGTGAAAGGACTAGGACTTCCTCCAAGGGGAAATCCTTGGTTGGTAGACTCCATTTTTCTCAACCTAAGACCAACGTAGGAAAGGTGATGTTTATTCTGATTAAAATAAATTTTAGACGCTTTGACACAACTTATTTTTTCAATTTTTAAGAGTTGAGAAAAAACAAAAGATGACTCTAGTCGCCTTCGATTTTTAATGAGCTTGAAGTGACAAGCGCTCAGATGGACCTTTTCTTTTAAGGAGTCTGAAAAGGAACGAAAGAGACTACTCTAGAAATCTAGACAGAGGGATTACCAAACCAGTCCAAAACTACAGAATACTTTTTACGGTACGGTAGTCAATCTTCCTGAATGTTGTGTTCAGTGCATTGCGATCGATAGGGCGGCAGACACAGCTTCCTATGGATAAAGGATAAAGCCTATTGTGGTCTCCCAATATATACTCGACGGTACATGGGAGCACAAGTCCGTACTAGTACTTATCGTCTCAAAGTGGAGGAATCACCCAACCAACAATGAAAACAACAGTTACCAGGCTTTACGATGCCAGAATACGTCTCTAGCTTAGACTTCTAAATGTTGTGCGTTAGGCTCCAAAGCGTTTTTAGATTCATTAAATTTATTTTACAGTTGATCTTGCTTAAGAAATTTTCCTTTTAGGTTCACCGCGTGATGTAGATATTCAATTCCTAAAATGCAATCTAAGATGATAAACAATTGTTTAATCTTCTTTTTGCAATGAAAATCCTAGCTACTAAGGAAAGAGAGACGATATTCCTTCAACATAGAGCAGAGAGCACACACTATATGCACTGTCCTAAATCAAACCAACGAACAGTCTAAATGCAAATGCACATGCATGTATTTGTTTTCAGCCTTCTTAATGGGTGAATGATAAAAAGAAATCTAAGCGCAAATCTGAATTATTTTTTAAAGCGACATTACCAACAAGTTTCTTTTCAAGACAAAATGAAGACAATGACGACACTTTGTTATTTGGAATTGAAAACTTGCTTTCGACACTTGAAAACTATTAATTCAAATCAAATACAAGAGAAACAGTGTAATCGACTATCAAGAACAATCGGATTCTCTTCTATGACTGAAAACGACACTTGCGACACTTCCAGATCAAGAAACGACAGTTCAATTACGCTACTTCTTTGTAAAAGAGAACTGAAAATGGATCACAATACATAAAAACATTTACAGTTCTTTGCACAATAGAGGCAGAATAATGGCAAGGAAGGGGGTTTCCAACAGAGGTATACTGACTACAGACATCAAAACTCCTGAATAAAGCTAAAAAGAGTGAACACAGAAACCAAAATCTAAAAGCAGAAGAGGTCTTGTCTGATCAACGCACCTGTAACACAGGGAAAGTGAGATGTAGCGCACCTACTACACTCAGGAAGTGTGATGCATCCAGATTCCAGAGAAGAGATAGTGCGATGGTCTAGGGACGAGACTTCAACTGGGTTCTGGGTCACAGTTTGCAGCTTAGTTCAGGGATTTAGGCCGAGCAAGTGGTAATCAGTAAATCAATCACAGGGGTAGATCTAAGGAGGTTACTAGAGCCACCACAAGGGCAATTAGAGAGCTTGTAAATCAATTGTTTAGTTTATAAACAAAACCCGGAGATAGACTAAAGCAGCGTTGATCTACTTTGCACTTGCATAGCAAACGCAGTTCGAAGGCTAGCTGGCTTGACTTCAGGCTCCGTCTGTAAGTTTATAAAGCAAACAAATATAGATAAACAAACAATCTATTTGCTCCCCAGTGGAGTCGCCATTTTGTTATCGGGAAATCTAGTGTCTATGCAGAGCTGCTAGTCCCACTAAGGCTGGTAGCTACCTTAGAAACAAACAAACTAAAACCACTTTCGTTTTCCTTTATGAGAAGTAGATAAGAGGGGAAAGAAGGAGACCAACCTCTGTCTTGCGCTTGGTTCCTTGCTTGATTCCTCTCCCTTCTGATAGATCTTTGCCACTCGCTTCCTCGTCTACCCAGCTTCAAAGAGCACCTGTAGAATCAAAGCAGCATAACACTATCCAAGAATAGAGATCTACTATCATAAACAATATAGGACCAGATATATATTGACCACACAAATGTATATATCATCAATCATACAAGAATGTGGAGGAAAACTTGAATAGATTTATTAATAATCAAGAATAGCAAAGAGGATTACAACCAATTGTTCTGACCCAGTGTCATCCTCTCAGCAAGAAAGCCCTTCTTCACCTCATGAAAAGCTTAGATCACCCAACACTATGATGTTACACTGAGAAACCAACAACACTTCCTTACAAGATACAAAATTCCAGCCTCTGGATCTCTAGGATGAGGGATCCATATATAGATGTTTGCAAGGGGGGTGAGTCAGCTTCTGAGATTTGATTAGTGTCTTCTCTCTGATAGTTCTTGATTCCACTTGGATATTGATGATCTCTTACTCATCCCTGGGCAAATGCAGAGAGGCAAGTGTCACAGGTGAAGTTTCTGGAAGATTCCATGATCCTCCACCTCACAGATTGACCTTGCCATTTGTCCACTCTCGCCCATCGCACCCCATAGAAGGGCTTTTCAGTATGCATCGCACCTCCCGTGTGTATTTAGGTGGGATGAAACGCACTTTGACCATGGAGCAGGTGAGATGGTCCAGTTTTGACCAGTTCTGAGTAGTTTTTCATGGAGAACTTCTGGGAGATGCTGTAATCAGTTGACCTTGTTCTTTTAGGGGTTAGAACAACACTTTTAGGGACTTAGGATCCCTTGGTTTATGGACATTTATGATTGGGGTTGCAGTGCCCAAAAATGTCTATAACAAGCATAACCAACAGAAATATTTCCAATGCTTTCTAACAACTATTTGAAACCAAAATAAAGCAGATTTTGACCAACTAAGTAGAAGAATGAATTAAAAAATGTTGATTTTTCTTTTATAAAAAAAATTTAAGAAAGAAAAAAAACTATTTCCTAAAAAAAATAATTCTTTTAGGACACAGATCTTGCTAACAAACTATAACTGCAGATCCTCTTTTAGTCCATGAGCAGGTTTCCCATCCCTCTGAGTTTGTAGACACAACTGCATGTCAAAATTTGGGTGACTAACGCTTTGTAGCAGAGGCCACAGAGAGTTATTGGTCTACTAACGCACTGTTTTTTCAGACATAGAGCTTTATAAAGCTCTGTTTGCTCTGCTAACCTGCGTTAGTGTGGGAAAAGAGTTCAAAAAAAGGCTATGGGTATCAAATCCAAGGTTGAATGTATGAGGCAAGAATGCAGCAAGGTCTTGATGGGCCAGAAAAGGAATGCAGAAGTATAGGGAGGTCTAGAAGGAGGAGGAAACTGAGAACTGTCCTGGTGAACTGGGAACCAAATGTATAGTCCCCAACGGAGTCACCAATTCTACTATAGGATAAAGTGCACGATGTATGGAGAATGGAGATACCCTCAAGGGTCTTCCAGGGACCCTTGGAAAACTATAATATTATCTGCAACTGTCAAAAATCTACATGCATGTCCATATACAATAACTGTCTATCAAAGCAAAACAGGTTCATTACCTCAAGTCTCCATGTAGATTTGCTGGAGAGCACAATGCAGCTAGGTGGAAGTCCCCTGAGCCGGCTATAGATCAAGTCCTACACATAGAAGAGACAAGCATAATCAAAACATACAACCTTGATAATTAATACATGAATATATAAAAGACAACTAGTTACACATAACTAAGCTACTCATGCTAAAAGGTATTGGGAAAACAACTAAATGAATGATAGTACCAACACCACGGAGTAGATAGTTCAACTACAGTTCTATATTAATGTCAGAAGAGTGATTACAACCATTTGTTGCATCAACCTTCCCTTACCCCTCCAACTCCTCTCTCTCTCTCCCTTCTTACCAACTTCTTATGCTTAGATTTGAGACTATGCTCGATAATCAAGTAAGCTATCCTTTCAAATGATCTGACCCCTATCACCATAGCTCTAGCTTTGCTTATGTAGCAATTGAGTTAGGGTTGCCAAGTTCCTCCATGAGTCTCTTAAGGTAAAAGCAATGATTTTTCTATGCTTTTGAGCTCTTTCCCATTTGCCTCCTTCATTAGGATTAGAAATCCCACAAATAGGTCGAACTTTAGATGTTTCCTTGCTTTTCTGAGTAGATTTAGGAGGGAAAATAGAGATATTTATGAGTCAATTCACTCCTTTGACCTCTAGATTCTCATTAGGATCCATTAATGCTATCTAAATCATCACCATGACGAAGTAGTTGACATGATGGGCGAAAGCGCAGCTGGTCAAAGATTGCACGGCTACCATGTGTGCGAAGTTTTTGTTTGAACACATGTTGACCTGATTTGGATGTCTGAAGATATTAATGAGTGATTATGGTACACATTTCGATAATGAAACCATCAGCGCGCTCACAAAAGTGTTCCAAATGTATCATCAAAAAGGCACACCATATCACCCACAAGCCAGTGGGACAGTAGAAGCGTTCAACAAAATACTAGAGACTGCGCTAACGAAAGTGCGCAACACGCAACGAAATGATTGGACCTATGCATACCTGTAGTACTATGGGCTTATAGGACAATGTGTAAGAAACTGACGAGACAAACACCATTTCGATTAGTTTATGGCATGGAAGCTATAATGCCGATGGAATATATCATACCTAGTATGCGCGTAGCAGTGCTCACAGGAATGACGGACCGCAAAGCTCTCAAGGAAAGGCTCGTGCAATTAGAAGAACCAGAGGAGGAATGGTTCTTGGTTGGTTTTCATCAGCAGGTATAAAAGTAGCGTGAAAAGGCCTAGCACGATCGCCATATTAAGTTGTGCACATTCAAGGTAAATGACTTAGTACTGATGTATGATAGTAAGTTTGAAAATTTTCTAGGAAAATTCAGAATGCATTGGTTGGGACCATACGTGGTTAAGGAGGTCACAGACGGATGTGTGGTCCAGTTAGTCAAACGAAATGGAGAACCATTCCTAGGCAAAATGAATGGCAGCCGCTTGAAGCCTTACATGGGTGGGTCGACTATCTGACTAGCCAGCAGAAGCACAGTCTTCGCGCTCCAAGGAGCCGGACAAAGGCGTGGGACTATAAACATATACTGGTACAGATGTATGGGAACAGTTTAGTCATAGAGTTCTTAGAATAGTGGATGTAGCAGATTCAGCAAGTAGCAGCTTAGTGCGTTGCTAACCTTGGCACGGTTCGAGAATAGTTGAAGGGAATCTGTGCCAAGATTGCCACACCGATAAAGTGACTCGAGGGCGAGTCACGATGGTTTTTTTGGGGGCCTGTTGGGCATGGAATCCCCCCAAGGCATGTTTTGGGGCTCAAAGCCCAAGTTTTGACCGAATATTGTTGTAAAGACTTCGTGAATTGCGGGCACGGAGCTCGAAATGTATGATAGAGTCACAGGGTTTTCCGCCCTAGTTTTGTAATGTAATGTCGGCCTACCCATGGTCCGCGGACCATGGGATTGTATAAATAGAGCAAGGCTCTAAGTGTAAAAAAGAGAAGAAAGAAGGAAGCGAGAAGATAGAGTCTAAGTGACTAAGTGTGTCTTAGGTCGTAGAGTAGGAAAAGGCTCTGCAGCTGAGTGCACAGAGGCCTTGTAGTCCACAGCTGAGTGTGCGGACCCCTGCAGCTGAGTGCGCAGGGTGGAGTCAAGTCTGTAACCGAAGAAGAAAATAATAAAGAGAAATTTTATCATAATTTTGTACATCTGTTCTTGGGTTAATGCATGTTTGTTATAAATTGCAAATATACTATTTATTTACTGCGCGCACCTGTATGAAATATTTAATTTGTGAAGTATAACTTAACACATACAAGTAGGCTAAGTTAATCAACTAACAGTAAAATACTAGTAAGGACTTGGGTAATAACAGCGTGAAGCCCCGCAGCAGTTTAGGCTGCGAGGTAAGGGAAAGTGCGCGTAGCGACTTGCGCACAGGGTCGAACCACAGATCTATTGAACTCATCAGGCATCTCCAATGTGTGGAAACCTAGTTCTAGCACCCTCCCATACTACTTCAGGTAACACCTTAGTCTGCACTCCGCAGACTATTTCCAAAAGGGCCAGTAGCACCAGGATTTGTTTGGCTAAATCACCTCTGAACCTGGGTCAGGCCCCAATAAGCCAACACAATGTATAGACAATGTTAGTGTGGAAACAAGGCCTGTGATTTTGGCTATTGCTTCAACCATAATGACTTTCTCCTCTGAGCTGATGAGGTCATTTTACTATATAACATAGGGAATTCCATCTTCTTTCACATGCTTGTTGGCCCTCTGTCCCTTAGCCTGAGAGTGTCCTCAAAGTGGGAGATGGCATGCTCTTGGGTGGAAAGGTATATATGTGCTAGCTTAGCATCATTGGAAATGATGTTATGATTATTGATTACATCCATGGGAATTATCTGCACTGCCCTGATATAGAGGGGTTCTTTTTCTTCATTTTCCAATACTCTCCTCACCTCCTCAACTCTAGCCTCCTCATGAGTCGTCCAAGATGCAAGGTCCATCAGCTAGAATTCTCCTAACTTTGCATTGGGATCCCAAAAATTCATGTCAGTTAAGGTGAGTTTGTGTAGGTATAACTCAACTAATTTGGCTCTATATTCTATTCTACTCTTATCACACAGATAATTTGGCTCTATCTTCTATTCTACCCTTATCACACAAATCAATGAACTTCTTGTAGTCCTGGAATGGCATGGATCCATGTTGTGCTAATGTTTTGATCTGGAACTGCATCCATTGTTCTTTGAGGAAAAGTGCATAGGACTTGGATGGCAGTATGCACTGTAGTGCCTCCATGGAGAGGCTTTCCATTGTGGCCAATTGGGTTTCCTTCTCTTGCAATTTCTTCCTCAACCATCTATTTTATACTTGCAATTTTTCTCTCATTGTGGACTCTCTTTCCCTTAACTCACTCAACTCCTTGCCCATTTCTAGGAGCTTTTCTTCCATGAGGCCCACATCTTCCACCTTCTTGGATTTGGTAATCTGCATCCATCTATGGGTTCTTCCTCTTTCTTCTTCAAGTTCAAAGAAAAGTGGGACTACAAATTTTTGTGGGATCACTCTGCCTCCTTCAATGAACTTGTAATAGGAGCTCAAACTAGGTTGTGGACTAGGCTCCTGTAGCTCTAGGAAATCCTTTTCAAATTTTCTTGGGGAAGCTTCCCCCTCTTATAATTTTTGTGTTTCCTTATTCCCTTCTTTCTTCTCCTTCTGATCTTCCTACATCATTTTCTGCTCTTCCTGTAGCACCTTTTGTGTTTCTTGTAGCAGGCTCTATTTTTCCTGTAGCTTCCCTCTTCCGTTTTATTGAAGTGTGGTAGGTGTCTTGTGTTGTTTAAAGGAGGTTGATCTAGTAACAAGTATCCTTACATATGTTATGAGAGTCTTTGAAATGGATTAAGGAGTGGTGAGCTCCTCAACTTTCCTTTTAATGGGTTCTAGCTCCTCTGTTTTACTTGGTGATTCTTCAATTGTAATAGGGGCCTTTGTGGGAGTTCGAGGCTCCCCTTGTTTAATTCTGGTGTTTTTCCTTGTTTTGAAGTAGAGGGGATTTTGCCTCTACCTTTTATTTTTAGGTTCCATTGGTGTGCTCAAGGCAACTAGGGTAACAACTACCTCCTTTTTAGTGGGTGCAGGAGACAAACTTGTATGCTTTGGGGATACCTCTTCTTCTCTAGATGTAGTGGTTTTCTTAGGGCTTGGTTCTTCCTACTGCTTCTCCTCTTCTTCTTCATTTTTTTCTTTCTCAACTTCTTCCTTTTGCTCTAGTTATTCCTCTATTTTATCTTCCTCTGCCTCTTCCTCTTCTTCCTCTTTTGTCTCTCTCCCTCCAGCATTATAGGCTAGGGTCTCACTAGATGTGAGGGTTCGAGTTTCAATGAAGGATTCTTTGTCCATATCCCTGAATTTGGACCAAAGAACAAGAATCCTTAGTTTATTCAAAGAGTTTTCCACTATCATTTTGATGAGGCCATGGTGGCTTGCATATTATTTCTTGCCCTATCTCACCTTTTGGATCATGTATGTGATGGACTGTGGGAGGAAATAAGGCACACTGAGTCTTTGGGCTAGGGGAAATTCTACTTGAAATATTAGTTCATGGAGAAGTCTGAACTGGTAGCCATAGAATAAACTTAGTCTTCCTTCACAAGAGATGAACTTAAGGATATGGTAGGAGACCTCATCCCAGGGATAGGGTAGGCTCTCCCTTCTGACTCCATTTTTATCTTCAATAGGTTTTTCATCAGCAATGAAGAATTTCTTCTTAGCAATTGTACTGCTGGACTTTTATTCTCTTCTCCATGGGATCCCTAGGGGAAGGGTTGTCACCCTACAAATTAGACCATGACTAATATAAATGGATAATCCCCTCACCACAGTGGTGGCACTGGCTCTTATGTGAGAGTTTAGGGCCATGGAAAATTCATAGGTGATTTCATCATCATATCCCTTTAGTAACTCAAAAAAGCCTAACCACCGATGCCGTCTAAAAATGTCTAATACAAGGGGGTGAAGGTGAATTATCTTATTGTTTGTAGGCTCTATCCTATTGAATCCCCCTCCCATCCTCTCCTTTTCTTCCAACTAAGTGTAGGGGGGTTCCTTCCTGTGCTAGCTCTAATGTGGAATTTAATACAATTATGTATATTCCTTCTACTATATAGCCAAAAAAAATATTTAAATCCACAAGATCACTGATATTACTAAGAGAATTCAAGGTGCACCAGCACGTAAATTATGGACAAATGAATGAGAGGGTCGACTTACTTTTCACCACATAGCCTAGTATAGTGATGAATGGAGACCAAATCAACCCTTGGCAGCTTTCTTTCACTCTTGGAGGCTTCTTGTAGCAATTTTCTGGGCTTCCTATAGTTTCCTGTAGCTTCTTGTAGCTTCCCCTTGTAGAAATGACGGAGTAGGGTTCAACTCTCCTCGATGGCTTCCCAAGATTGTCCTTACCTTAACTAATTTTGAAATGAGCAAAGATGCAAGAGAATTTGAGCCTTGGTACATTATATGTTATTTTTGGCTAGGGCTCGGAGCGTTGTGATGACTTGGCAGGAGTACGATTTTTCCTCATTTGGACTATTGTGCCACCTGGAGTGATCATTTCCTTGTCCCTCATAATAAACACCCACTTCCTATTATATGATCTTTCCTGGTGTGACACTCCCATGTTGCATGATGACTGATAAATCGATTTTTGTTCACTGACCGAGGGTGCCCAAGTTAACTGGCCACCTCCAGCTTATAAGTAATACCTTACCTCGACATTCATACATGTTGGGAATGGGATCCCCCAAGGATATTTTTGGGGCTAAAAGCCCATGTTTTGGGTCAATTTTGTAACAAAGTTGTAAAGTCTCTACATTTTGTGGTCGTGGAGCGTGAAGGTGTCATGAGTCATAAAGGGTTCTCCACCCTTATTTTGTAAACTGTAAAGTCGACTGTAAAGATCCACCCATGGTCTGCAGACCATGTGATTGTATAAAAAGAGATAAGTAAGTAAGCTCTAAGTAGCTAGAAGTCTTTAGGGAAGAATGGAGTAAAGATTCTTGATAGCGAAGTCTAAGTGTTTCGGGTCTTAGCGTAGGTAGAGGCTCTGCAACTGAGTGCGCAGAGGCCTAGGATAGAAGTCGGCAGCTGAGCACAGAGGCATAGGGTAGAAGTCCACAGCTGAGTGCACAGACCCATGTAGCTATGTGCGTAGGGTAGATAGACTTTGTAATAATCTGAAGATATCAATAAAGAGAAGTATTCTACAAATTTTGTATATCTATTTCCTATTAATGCATCTGGTTATATTGTGTTTTAGGTTTAATTTACAATGCTTATGTAATGCATGAATATATGTGATTATATTGGGTAAATGAATGCAAGTACGAATATCAGATTACGCGATGCTAACTATGATTGTTTAGTAAGATAAGTAAAACACTTAAGATAACTTGGGAACCTATACAATACGCTGTCATAACAGCGTGAAAGTACTTGGATTGTGGGTTAGGGCTGCGCGAAGGTCAATTGTACTCCTTCACGGAGGTACTGAAGGGCGAAATAAGGGGCTAGATTGATAGAGCCCTAGAACTTAATGACCTATGCGAAAGCAGGAAAAGAGGGTATAAACTAACATCAGAATCATCTCAGGGTGTAGAAACTTGGTTCCAGCATCCTCCCATACTGCTTCGGGTGAGACTTTGGTCCGTTCTCTGTGGGGATTTATTTGGCTAACTAATGATGAACTTGGGTAATGCCCCATGTAGCCAACAAATGGTTCCATTTCTAGGACTGGAATCTGCATAAGAGATGTGTGATGTCGTATCATTGGAATCCAACTAAGAAAGAGATCGAGGACTGGTTGGACAAGAAGATCCATGAATTCACGGCACAGGAGAACAGAAATCCGTGACTAGCAAAGGAACACTGGCTAGAAAGGTACCTATATAGAAAAATCCACGAGATCTTTTTCTGTTCCTTTCTAGTTGATTTATACGAGTGGATCGCGACACCAGCAGATAACCAAGGAAGGTGGAGACTTGAGGGTCCTATTGTCTGGACTCGGAGTTAGTACAGAGACTAGAAGCCTCTAAGGATAAGATCACCCATGCTATCGATCATTGGCTCGATTGCATCATAGGAGGATTTATGACTGAATTCGTGGTCGATACCTTAGTTAGCTACAGTGATGCAGAGAGGTGCTTTTTCAAGGGTCCACGAGGTAATTACTTGAAGTCTTTTAATACATGGATTAAGATGTTATTGTGCGAAAAATGGGTCATGAAGCTACCTTGATGTTCAGAGCTAGGCAAAGTGGAAAGACTTATAGGAACGAAGGAAGAAAGGGTCCTGAATATAGTCCATTGATTTCACCTCCATTGGATGATGAAAAGGCAGTAGCGTAGGCTTCTCCGCGAAGTGAAATTCAGGTAATAAGACAAGGATTCCCGCAACTACCACCTCCACGCACACCACCTCCAACTTCACCATCATCACCTACGACTTCACCCATACCATCACCACCTCCACTGTAGTTCATCATGGCAAATTCAGTGAAGCTACCTCTGTTTAAAGGCTTGGGAAATGAGGACCCATACCAGTTTTGGTTCATCATGGAAGCTATATGGGAAGCTAAGGGCATTACAAATGATCACATGAAGAAGGCAACATTCGTTAGGGCTTTGCAGGATTGGGCGATAACCTGGTACATTAAATAATCTAATGGTAACCCAAACACTGGGGTGGTGGACATCCAGACCACACTGAATAAAGAGTTCAGTAGGCCTAAATCTGAGGCACAGTCGATTGTGGGGTTAAAGGAAATCACAATGAAACCAGAAGAAACACCTTGGGAATTGGATCAGAGGTTGAAGTGTAAAATCCATGGAGGCAATGTGAACTTAACAGATGGAAAACACCGCTAATGGTTCATGGCTCCTACCACACCTAAGGGTTGTTCTGTCACAACAGAGAATTATGACTCAGGAAGAAGCCTTAGAGATTGCAATGAGACTGCATGAAACACTGATGCAAGATACGAATTTGGGGGTTCAGCAGATCCATGCACAGTTGCAAAATCTTTTCCTTGAAATGCAAAGTTTGAAGCAAGACAGAACAGTTTGACCGAAGGTGCGTGAAGAGTTATGGTGCCTGAAATGTAAAGGTCAAGGGCATGACAAAGACCACTACCTGGTCTTTGCAAACTATATTGCAGGGGGAGGGTCAATGCCTTTGAGGCTGTAGGCCCAAGTAGGACCAAGTGTGGGGCCTGCATTTTGGTGCACTATATGTCAGGTAGCAAGAAAACATACGACAAATAACTGTCATTTGCTATAGAAGTTTGTATAGACACCACAACAACTGTTCTGTAGCTTCTATAGGTTGGTAGCGCATGATGAGCGCAACTGCAGAAGTTATGAATTGATGATGGACAGAACTCCCACCTATAGGGTTCAGGTAGAAACGCGCCCACCTAACTAGAGTGCAGGGATGGCGCAAACAGGCTTTCAGGGGCACGGACGAGGCTGAGGCAGAGGAGGACCTGGCAGAGGTTGAGGATAGCTAATCTGTTGCAATTGCAAAGGACAAGGACACTATGCCTGTGAATTCACTAACCCTATGCGACCTTCGTACAAATATTGTACTTAGTTTGATTATGAGATAGAAGATTGTCCTACGCTGATAGCAAGGATACGCGACAAAGGCACGCTACAACCTCAGCCGACTCAAAACCTGCAGATGATGAGGTCTGAGCCTTGCGAAGAGGATCTGAATGTGAATATAGTGCTCTGAAGTGGAATTGCAATAGAGGATGATAAGGGGAAATAACCCAAATACAGTGCATGGGTTTGCAAAGCTCCGACGTAGGAGGATAAGTTTGACTTAGAGCACACAAGCGAAACGTTCATGGAAGCAAAGAAGAGCTTCGCTGAGGCCTCTACCTCAGGGAGCAAGGATAAGCCTGATTAGGAATTGGACCCTTCTATGCTTACGACCTTTCTAGATACCTGCATGACGCTTCTGCACAATAGCAAGGATGTGAAGGGATTATAGGAGCTTATAAATAGATGCAGCGGAAACACTCCAAGTGAATCGCGTGTGGTACAAAAGATTAGTAAGCATAAAGCAAGGATGGCACGAGAGATGAGACTGACCGCACAGATAGGAGAATATGAAATCGATAAGGTTATCTTGGATCTGGGGTCAAACATGAATGTTCTACCAAAGTAGACTTGGGAGTGGATTGGGAGACCCACATTGCAGTGGTCTTCGATTCAGTTAAGAATGAAAAATCAGCAGAAGATCATCCCCATGGGATGGCTGCATGGAGTGACTTTAGATATTGAAGGCGCGAGTGTGTTGGCTGACTTTGAAGTAATATAAATTTTTGATGACAACAACCCCTACCCTGCGCTCCTTGGCATTGATTGGGCTACTGATATGAACGGGGTAATCAACCTAAAGAAGCAAAAGATGATATTTGAGTAGAAATCGTTCTGTGTAATAGTACCCCTAGGTCCCGCTAAAGGATCGCGCTATACTAAACCAATCCACGATTATGAGAGCAATGACGATTTGGACTGTATATATAAGATAATAGCGCGAGACCAATATTGGGCGAATCCAACAGCAGATGGATGAATTACATGGGATCGTGAGAGTTCCTGCACCTCAGACTCTGATGAAGAATTAGAGCACTTCCAGAATTGATTACATGAGGTAACCACGCTAAGTTGTAAAATGATGACCTGGTCACTATGCTATGCATCGTTAGAGGTAAGAAGTTTGCCCACTTATGATGGTCTGAATGATGTAGATGTATTTTTGGATGAATTTGAGAGGTAAGTACCAGAGAAGCAGTGCTTCCAGGCTTTGGACTGGGCAGTGCGCGCTACGGCCACGAGATGGTGGGGTACGCACAAGGGTAGCTTTGATGGTTGGCGTGAGTGTAGGAGGATGATGTGCACATGCTTTGGGAAGCTGAAGGTGTGAATGAGAAACAAATATGATGGGAAGGATGATCCATGCACACGCTTGGCCAAATGGGCTCAGGCTTATGGAGTGAAGCCCCAACTGGAATGGGTGCACTTGTTCTATCATACCTTGGATGTCATCCTAATGAACTGGTACTTGGAAGCCAAGCTCTGCCATGGTACAAGTGAATGGTATATTCTACGCGAAGGATTCATAATGACGTTCAGCTTTGAAGATGGGTTTGACTGTATTGACGAAGTGCTACAAGAAGTGAAAGCAATAATCTTTAGGATACAGCAGGATCCTTTGGATCTAATTCAACCCGATTGGACTACTCAACTGAGCCATGCACTGGAATGCTATAACGTGACTGCTAAAGAAGAAGATGAGGATCCACGAAAGATTAACATCCTTGAAACAGAGGGTCACCACAAGGTTGAGGGACCGCAGATTGAGAATCCTGATATAACCGCGCCACTGAAAACGAAACAGGTAAATATTGGTACGGAGGCAGAGCCCAAATTCATGAAGATTGGAGATTACTGGGATGATGTGACAGTGGATAAGGTCACTAAATTGCTCTGCGAATACTAGGATTTTTTCCCTACCAAGTTTATGGAGCTAAAAGGGATAATAGGAGACCTTGGTGTTATGAAGATCACATTAAAACCCGACGCGAAGCCAGTTAAGCAAAGACCTCACTGCCTCAATCCGAAGTACAAGGAGAAGGTCCGCTTAGGGCTAGACAAGATGCTCATGGCAGGCATCATTGAGCCCGTAGAAGAATCTCATTGGGTAAGCCCCATGGTGGTACAGGAAAAGAAGTAGAAGGATGAAATAAGGATAGGCGTAGATCTCAAGAAGTTGAATCATACTTGTATACATGATCCTTTCCCGAATCCATTCACTGATGAGGTATTGGATAATGTAGGTGCACAAGAAGTGTACTCCTTCACTGATGGGTTCTTTGGGTACCATCAGATCAAAATCGTGCTAGAGGATAGAAGAAAGATGACCTTCGTGACTCAGTGGGGATGTTTTCAGTACATTGTAATGCCTTTCAGATTGAAGAATGAACCTGCAATTTTTTCGCGCGTAGTCATTGCTACGTTCAAGGAATTTATTCATAAGTTTCTGGAGGTGTACTTTGATGACTGGACTATGTTTGGGCTAGTAAAACACCATGTGGCAAGTCTATGCCTAATGCTAGGTACTTGTCAATGGTACCAGATTGCACTCAATTTGAAGAAATGCCTATTTTGTGTTCCTTTTGGGACCCTGCTGGGTCATGTGGTTTTTCGACAGGGAGTGATGGTAGATCCCACGAAGATCACAGTGATACTTAATTTAGGGGTGTTGAGGAGTGTGAAATAGCTGCACGCAACCTTAGGACATATTGGGTATTACAAGAAGTTTATCAAGGGCTATGCCTAGATCACCACGCCTATGGAAAAGTTGTTGAAAAGGGATGTCATGTTCTATTGGAACAAAGACTATAAGAAAATCTTGGATGTATTAAAAGAAAAGATGGTCACCGCACTGCTTTTAGTCTTCTTGGATTGGAAGAAGGAGTTTCATGTACATGTCGACGCGCCATGTATAGCGTTGGGAGAATTACTAACACAGGTTGGTGGAGGAGAATTGGACCATCGTATAGCGCTCACAAGAAGAAGGCTATCCAAGGCTGATAAGAACTATTCCACCACCAAGCGCAAAGGGTTAGCCATGGTATACACACTCCAAAAGTTTAGACATTATTTGCTGGGTGGACATTTTAAGATGTATACAGATCATTCCGCATTGAAATACCTAGTCAATAAGCCTGTGTTGGGGGGAAGAATCTGCAGGTAGTTGTTATTGTTCCAAAAATATAATTTTGAGGTTATTGTGAAGCCTAGACGACTAAACGCGAGACCATACCATCTGTCGCACATCGAAACAGGGGAAGAGCCCACTAATTTGGAGGAAGGATTGCTTGATGCACAACTATTTGTAGTGTGCATCACAGATAGTCACTTTGAAGATATCATACACTTCCTAATGACAGGAACTGTGCCAGAAGGTTACACCATCCAACAGAAGAAGGAGTTAGTGGTGCACACAACATACTTTTCTGTCATTGCCAGGCATCTGTGTAGAAATTTTGAATAATTTAACACATATTCACAGAGATTATCCTGATCATACAATTATAAGCAGAACATGTATAATACATAATCTCCTCTACATTGATCATCAATTTACAGAAGCAGAAACATTCACAGACACACATAGAAGCATCAATCAAACTCATTAACACAATATGTATCCCGGGGAAAGCATCTCGCTAAAAACCCCACACTATCTGTATATTATATTGATTGAATCATGTAACATTACACAACATAATACTTCTCACAAGTATCTCCACCTGTTACACACAATACAACTCAAATTTGATCTCCAAATCTCCCCCGCTGCTTGCCTGCCTCTCCAGCTCAATACCTGCTCAAGAACTGATGAGAATGGCTCACCAAACTCTTTTTTCACCTGAAAAATAGTCACTCACACTTTGTTGGACGTGAGCACAAGCTATAATGTGGGAAAATACGTGAGCTAACTCATTGGCATACTCAATCCCTTTATTGTGCAAGATCTGGTGCACAACTATAGTCACAACTGATAGCAATCTGATTCTCTAACACCTGTCCCTGCTGAACTGAACATGCACTTACATGCAACTGAGTTAACTGATGTATTCATTAGTTGTATTATGAGTTAATAACTTGTGAATTAATTAATAACTAATTCACCCAACTCATCTCTAGTCTATTTGCTAGTTAGACTAAATACAACCAGTTTAACAAAGCTAAACTGAACACAACTCCATGAACTCCACCAAACTCAACTGATTGAGTTCTAACTGAAGTCATGCATGCAAATATTAGTCATCCCATAGGTAACCACGTATTTCCCTCTGGGATCTGCATGTACCACATCCGTAGCTCATCCTGAAGTGCTCCAAGAGAATAATATTAAGTTTATAGTCCAAATATTATTGTGAGATAATAATATTTGACTTTTCTATTTTTGATTTTGATCACTCACACTGTGATAAAAAATATAAGTCCATCTATTTTTTCCCAACTTGATTAATCATCCATAAACAACAACCTGCAATCCATAGACATGATCCATATGTCTAAAAATAGACATAGTCTAAAAATAGACTTGCGCCAAAAATAGCATGCGGGCCCACTTAGTGAAGGCGACTCTTTTCACTAAGCTCCATCATCTTGTTGCAATCTCAACAAGCATTTCTTGTTGCACACTTTTCAACAATCTGTACAAAATGGGGTCTGATGAAATATTGCGACGATATGTACCAGAGTTTGAAAGGAACAATATCCTCATGGACGCTCATGGGGGTGTTGCAGGAGGTCATTATGCAGGGAGAGCGACCACATAGAAGATCCTACACATAGGGTTGTGGTGGCCAACCCTCCATCAGGATTCAAAATATTACTGCAAGGCATGTGATGTGTGTCAAAGGATGGGCAGGCCATCATGGAGGGATGAACTACCTCTGAATCCGTAGATGACATTACAACCCTTTGAGAAATGGGCAATAGATTTTGTGGGACCCATTCAGCCCAAGCAGAAAAGACAAGAGCATGGTACATTATCACCGCGACCGAGTATTTGGCTCGATAAGCGGAGGCATAGCCTATGAAGGATTGCATAGGCACGACTAATGGGAAGTTCCTCTTTGAGTATGTACTGACGCGATTTGGGTGTCAAATATTTTGATAAGTGATCGCGGTACGCACTTTCTGAAGGAAACGATCAGCGTGCTAATGGAGGAATCACACAGATCAATGCCTAGTCTACACATATAGGCACTCATAGGTATGATGGATCACAGAGCCCTGGAAGAGAGGCTTGCGTAGCTGGCTGAGCTTGAGGAAGAGAGATTTCTAGCTGGATTTCACCAAGAGGTCCAAAAGAAGCACAAAAAACCATGGCATGATCAGCATATTAAGCTGCGTACCTTTAAGGTAAATGACCTGGTTTTGTTATATGACAGTAAGTTTGATAAATCTCCGCAGAAGTTCGGGTGCACTGGTGAGGGACCTATGTCATTAAGGAGATTACCGATGGTTGAGCAGTTCAATTGGTCAAATTGAATGGATATCCCTTCCTAGGAAAGGTGAATGGCCGCCGATTGCAGCCATACACCGATGGTCTAGCCATGTGACTATATGAGGGTAGCATAGTCTTAGTGATCCAGGCAGCTGAAAGGAGGTGTGGGACTATAAACTACACTACCTGGGTTGGGAAGCTGCGTGATTTGAGGATTGTGCAAAGCAAGGAAGTGTCACAGGGTCTGTGACATCACGAAGGGAGTTGAGCTACCCAGGGAGAAATCGCGCAGGTCAGCCAGAAAGTGACCATTAAAGTCATTGTTCATGATTTGACGGTAGAAATGTGGCCAAATGGAGTGGGTGGCCGGCATTTAAGACAAAATTTATGGGTAAGATCCTTTAAAATCTGCTACGAATCTAGCATTAATGAACCAAATGTGAGGGGAACGGTCAGATTTGAATTCAAAATGCCCTATAAATTACAGGTGGCTGCCCAACGAAGAACACTTGGCATTTTGAGAATTGAGTTGTTGAGCTTTCAGGCGCACATGAACCGTGAGGAATTCAAAGCTTTGATAGCCAGTTCAGTATTTGAGACATTGCCGAAGGCGGCATAGGAGTTATTGCATAACATCATGTCAACACCCATAGAAGATATGAACACTAAAGCAGTGGCAACTGAGGAGGCTATGCCAGAAGTTGTTATGGAGGCAGAGGAAGTTTCTCCAAAGGTTTCCGAAGTATTAGCTAAAGTTCCCAAATCACCATGGACACCTAGACCAAAGCCAAACCCAACCAAGGAGAGTGAGAAGGATAAAAAGGTCAACCAACCTGCAATACTAGTGCACATGTCATCGAGAAGAAACCCACCAAAGGACAAGCCCACCGCACAAGAAAAGGGCAAAGCCATTAACCTAGAGCCAGAGGAGGAAGAAATTGAAGACATCCCGATGGATGATGAGGACTTAGGGATAGATGTGGAGGAAGTTGAAGTCCAAGGTGCTGACCCTATCACTCGGTTTCCTGAGTATGTCCCTCCGTGCAAGGGCAAGACTAAGGTGCCAAAAGACATTGACGAGAGAAAGGTCCCCTTACAAACCCCTCTACTGCCAGATGAGATTGTCTTTGAAGGACCGTGCTTGGGGTGGGTTCCTATGTTAAAGCTCAAAGACTAGGACTTAGTTGACCATGATAAGTTCCGGCACTTTGCAACCGAGCAGCTAATGTGCCGCATTATTGACACAACCATAGAGATGACCTCATTGGAGTTGCGGAAGTGGCTCAGGGAAGAAGACAAGGGAGGTCTCCTCAACCTGCTATGGGTGACGCACTACAACCGCACCCCTATTACAGTATTGGTCATCAAACAACTGCTATACTTGGTGCATGATGGGTGTATGTGGCTAGAGGATCCAATACCCATCATCAACAGATTGATCCATAGGATCACATGGTTTCCCTACACAGGTGAAAATCCAGCCATGATGTTTGGTAGAAAAGGTGGCAAGAAGGTCCTCACGGAGGCCATGAAGGAGAAATTTAAGCTTGTGAAGAAGCTGCGTGGATATGCCATCTCAAGTATCAGTGACCTTGCCATAAAGGTGGAAACACAGATTTTGGTAGGAAAGGTGATGAGGAAGGGTCGCGCAGATGAGGTGTCGGCACCTATCGTCGTACTAGCAGCCCAATGCGTTGAAGGAGTATAGTTCAATTAGGTGCACTATCTCTATGATGAGTTCCTTGTGAACTGCCGCGAGGGACAGGATCTCAGCAAGACTTTCCACTATCCGTGGCTCTAGCTATCTATTGTGCTAGTAGCATGGGAGATGCTGGAAGATATTCAATTCCCTTCGGTCACGCTGGACCTACCAGAAGCCATGAAGTACACTTCACTGTGGGTGACCAAGGATGCACATTGCATCAAGGATAGCAAGATCTTCTGGATCTTGATGGAGATGAACATCGGCATGACTATGAAACGCAAACTGCGGTTGTTGCCTACTATGTTTTCCAACCTGTAGGGCTACGCGGAGTTCAAGGAATATCTTCACCATGTGTCGATCAGGGCGTGGAAGGACCCTGCACAAACATGGTATGACTTTCCTTACTTGGCAACGGATGATGCCATTGATGCAATACTTAATCGTTGACCGACAGAGTGGCACACTACATTAGACTTGGCGGTGGGGGCAAGCAAGTCTGCCACATAATGCAAGAAGGAGGAGACCAAGCTCAAGATGGCACAGCTAGCCAGAAAGAGGAAGAAGGAGGCTGCTGACAAGGCCCAGGCGAAGCACGATGCTGCCCAGCAGACAGGTGGAATAGACCGGGGCTTTGGAAAAGGCGCGAGGTTGCCTTTGCCCGAGACAAAGGAAGAAATGGACAAGAAAACATAGTAGCACGGTGCGGACCCGCAAGCGACGTATGCCTGCATCAAGAGTCCATGGGAACAAGAGATAGGAGAGTCAAGGAAGAAATCCAAGGCCACTAAGACGTCGTTGGACCCAATCACCCTCACAGAGGGCGATTTTCATGACATCAGAGACATGGTGTGGGATGTCACCACAGAGACCCTACAATAGTTTGAGCAATAGTAACAACTAATATTGGGGGCCATCTAGATAGGTTTGCAAGAGCTGCAGACCTACGCATCACAAGCTGGCACAATGTCCACTAGACTTGCTATCGGAACTTCAAAAGCTGTTGAGATGTTACGTGCAAAGGTCTCCAGCACGATAGTGCTACCAAATGGAGCACTGACCATGAAAAATGAAGATGACATGCCCACTGTCAGCGCCCTCAAGGGAGTAGGGTTGAACTTGGCAGCACTCCCTAGAGAGGCGCTCCACCTATTGCAAGATGGAGTGATCACAGAGCTGAGGGCCCATGAGCACCGTGCTCTACAGGTCATCAGTGAGCAGAGGATTAACAATGAGCAGATGTCACTACAACAAGACTCTGCCATCATCGCCATGACCGAGGTAACTAACCAAAACAAGAATATAATTCAAGTTGTGGAGGAGGAATGCCGAATGGTCTTGGAGTTGGCCATTCCTGAGGAAGAACCAGTCGAGGTGCACATCCACAAGCTTGCTACAGGGGTGCGCGACGCTGGCACCGAGATGGCCCGGGTTCAGCTGGAGTTGAACCTACAGATTATTGAATTACATTTGAAAGCCCAACCTTCCACTCCACCAGAAGTAAAGGAGAAGCTTGCAATCGATGTCACATAGGCGATAGCAGCAGTTGACAGTGTAGTAGAAGACTGCACACAACTTTTTGAACAGTTGGCCGAGGTCCTAATGAGCCTGCAGGAGCACCCTAATTTACAACGGTTGGAGACAAAAGCGCGAGAACTGCACCAGTGCTATGACGAGGTAAAAGGAACGATGAACCGTCATGCTCACACAGAGACTGGAAAAGCTACTGGAGGCCAAGTAATTGAAAGAACATGTAGATGTAGCACAACACAAGGAGGCAGTGCTGAAGGTGCGACTGAAGCCCTAGTTGGATGAGGCTTATGTGATTATGGCCTTTATTGAGGGAAAGCTTACGACTATGCAAGTAACTCAGCAAAAGCTTCAGGCCAATAGTTTGGGATCAATGACTAAGAAAATGGTCGAAGAAGCGAAGCAAGTGGCCGCGCATTGCACTACCGAGGTTATAGTCATACAGGTCGAGCTAGGAGGTCTTCGCGCTAAGATCTCTGCACCAGCATAGTGACTTGAGGGTGAGTCACAATGTTTGTGTTGTGGGCCTGTTGGAAACGGGATCCCCCAAGGACAGTTTTGGCGCTAAAAGCCCATGTTTTGGGTCAATTTTGTAATAAAGTTGTAAAGTCTCCGCATTTTATGGTCACCGAGTGCGAAGGTGTCATGATCCATAAGGGGTTTTCTGCCTATATTTTGTAAATTGCAAAGTCGACTATAAAGATCCACCCATGGTCCTTTTCTTGATTTTAGGAGCTCGATCTTGAAACAACTATAACTCTGTAATTTCGGCTATTCCAATTCTGAAATTGTGACCTAAAGTAGCCCTCTGCATCCTCTTTCTAATGCCACTAGTCTGATCAAAATTGGATTCTCCAAGAAAGAGTTATGCACAATTTCCCAAGATGACTTGATTATATACTTTTTCAGAAGAGCGAACTTGTATGAAGTGACACGTGTCACTGTTTTGACTTTTGGATCCTAAAAATCTACACAAGAAAATACAGTATGTACTCTTTCTATAACTTCTTACGAAATTTCAATCTGATGCCCAGAGAGAAGGTTATGACAATTTTCCCAAGGTGACTTGTTTGGAATGTAATTCGGGGGTCTGCAAAAACCCTAACTTCATTAGACTATATCTACAAAACTATAGAGAGATAGGATCTGAAATTCGGAACCGAGGTTCAGACTGATTTCTTCTCAAATGGGTTTTTTCTTAGCTTCTGAAATGTCACAGAAAAAATGTTATAGCGAAAATGCCATGATGACATGTTTGGAGCAACGAAACCCTAGAATCCAAAGCTTTGATACCAAATGTTATGAAACCAGCTCACAAAAAGATAGAAAAGATAGATCAACACCTTAGAAATAAGCCTCTTCGAGGAAGCAACCTCCTTTACATTACACAAATGAAAAATTCTTGGATGATACAAATGACAAGACCTCCTTTCTATATATAGGAGTCTAAGGGGTCACAATATAATCAAAGCCGACCTAATAATAATAATGTAAGGGTGCAATAATAACAATAGTGGGCTACTATGGGGCACAATAATAACAATATGGGGACTACATGGGCACAACAATATAATAAGGGGGGTTGTACTAATAACAATAAGGGGTTACACTAGTAGTATAGGGACCTAACACATCCCATCTTACCTATCCCCCATCTCTCATCAAATTCCTGCTCATCCCATATGATTCGATGGCCTGTGTGCTTTTCCAGCCCCCCTCACCCTTCAAAAGTTAATCCTAGGGGGGGGGGGGGGGGCAGGTCCGAAATTAGTGGTTTCAAACCACTGACTTGTCGTGCTCTCATGATTTCACACCCCCCACTCTAATACTTCTTACCACTCCCCGGGCCCCCCAAAAAATGGTTTATGCCATTAGTCAAACCACTTTTCTACTGTGATTGTTTATCGCTCCTGCCACCTCACAATGCCAATCTATCCCATCTACCTATCACCTCCATTCCCGCCATTGTGCATTCAATTGGCTGGACCGTTAGCCAATGGACCCGCACCAAGTCAGACCAACACAACAGGAACACTCCAAAGCCATAAAAGCACCATTTCATTCCATTTTCGGATTTTAACTTGCTATCTCTACTATCATGCACAATTCAATTCCATTCAGTCATATGCAGAAAGTGCAGTAAGCTCACTCCAACAACAGTATAGTTGCAGGAGAATTTATTTTTCTGCAGTGATCACATATTCCCTTTCTCGAATTCCACTTCTGGTTTATCCGTTTTATTTCTCCCTCTCTAAATTCCCATTTCTTCTTATCCCCTTCTGTTATAATTTCAACACAAGTCAGTTTTCAGAGGTTCTGTAGAAGATAAACATGGCACCAAAGAAAAAGGAACAAGAAGTATTTAATCCAATGGTGCACCCACCATTGGATTTGGATCGCATACCACTTGCAGACATGGATTTTAAGATACATGAAACCCTCTCATAGTTTTATTTATTCGACATATATTGCTGGTGGGAAGATAAATTTGTGGAGGAGATGGTTGATATAGGCCTCTGGGACACTAATCTACCTTTTTGCATTTTTCCTAAAACACATAGTTGCCCATAATTGATCAGGAAATGTCACTCATGCTACAATCTATAGAAAAGGGCAATGATGGCCCCAAAAGGACACATATTGTTTACCATTGATGCCAAGTCCATTATGTAGATGATGTAGGCCCCTGTTATTGAAGGAACTACTCCCATTTCCCATGAGATTCTCACTGAAATGTATCAGAAACTTGATTTTTCTAAGAGAGGCAAAACCTTAGAAATTTTCATGACTAAGCACACACCTCTGCCAAACAATAATCCTCCTTATTCCTCCTCTATTTTCCCTGATAGAACTAGACGCATCGTCACTGTTCTTTATTATTTACTTGGCTATTATTCAAATCAATGTCTTGATGAAGCTATCATAGCTCTCTTGTCTATTCTATCAACAAAATCCAAGCCCTCTGTCCTCTTAAATTTCAGCCAATTTTTAGCAGATGCCATTCATGAGTAGGTTGTCAATTTCTTCACAGAGGAGGTGTTTCAATACTCCTTAGTTTTGGTTTATATGCTTGTTTACTTTCAGGCAGACAGGTTCCAGTTTTCAATGAGCAAGTTGAATGAGGAAGGTGAACCCAATCTATTATTTTCTGGACAACATTAATGATGAAGGACTCAAAATACTTTAGCTACAAAACATTTGTAGAAATGTTTGTTCACCCTGCAATGAGCCTCCTCAGTGGAACTGTAGAACCCAGGATCACTAAATAAATAAGAAGAATTATGTAGTTGACAGACCAAGTAAGAGTAGGTGATTGGTACTTGTACCAAAATTACACTGAATTAAGAGTATATCGCTGTGAGTTGGCCCCTTATAAGCTACCAAATTTCCTCCCCATGAGGATCTTTGCACTTGAATACATTAGACAAATGATTGATGCAAATGAGGTGAATTTTGTAGTAGCTAAGAAAAAGTCCCAGTTCAGGATCAAATCTCAGATTGGTCCCTTCATTTGTAATAGCAGAGCAGTAGGGGAGGAGGCAGATAAAAGACTAAAAGAAATGAATTTCACCCACAGTTTTTGTTCGGCAATGAATCCCCCCATAGCAAGTTTTTGAGGCTTAAAGTTAGAGTTTTGGTCAATGTAATGCAAAGACCCTGCGAAATACGAGCGCGGATCGTGAGAGTCTAGAGTTGTGCTCCCTAAAATAATGTAATTTAATGTAAAGTGTGTCGGCCTACCCATGGTCTGCAAACCATGGGATTGCATAAATAGAGCGAGGTTCTAAGTGTAGAGTCCAAGTTTTTTTGGTTGGAAAGTAATAGCTAGATGTTAAGGCATGGTTAGAGGATAGAAGTGGATTTGAAGGTATAGGGTCGTAGTAGTAGATAGAGGCTCTGTAGCTGAGTGTGCAGAGGCCTAGTAGAGTCTGCAGCTGAGTGTGCAAGCCCCTGCAGCTAAGTGCGTAGGGTGGAGTCGAGTTTGTACTGAATTGAACTTGGAAGGCATCATTAATAAAGATAAGTTGGTTTGGCATACTGTGCATCTGGTCTATAGATCTGTATTTGACTGTTATGTGTTGACGGTATTTGTTTATTTATATGCACGCACTTGTATGTATGCTTATGAATGGAAATATTCTAAGTAATTAATGAACAAAAACCTAATTAAGGAAGACTTGAGTAATTAACACTGGCCGCACTACGGCTAGAGCTGCGTGAATACTGTCCCACAGAGCACCAGAAGCTTGCTGGTATGTGTAATCTAGTAAGTGCAAAGGTTGAATCGGGTATCGATCTCCCATATCAGACATGCCCAGGGTGCGGAAACCTGGTTCTAGCACCCTCCCATACTACTTCGGGTGAGACCTCAGTCCACGCTCCAGGGACTGTTGCTGAAAGGGCCAGTAGTACCAGGATTTGCTTGGCTAAAACTCACTGCTTAACCTGGGTCAGGCCCCACGTAGCCAACAAATGGTTCCATTGCCGGGACCGAGATCTGTCTAAGGGATGTCTGATGTTGTGCCACTGGAACCCAACATAGAAGGAAATTGAAGAGTAGTTAGACAAAAAGATCCACGAGTTCACGATGTAGGGAAATAAAACTCCACAATTATCTAAGAAAAGGTGGCTGGATCGCTACGTGTATACGAAAATCCATGAGATTCTCTTTGCATCCTTTCCTTCTGAGCTGTATGAGTGGATCACGAGATTAGCCCACAGTCAACGAAGGTGTAAGCTCGACCAACCCATAGTGTGGACTCTGGAATTAGTGCGCAGACTAGAGGCATCAGAAGACAAGATTGCGCGAGCTATGGACCATTGGCTCGACTAGATAACAAGGGGATTTATCACTAAATTCCTGGTAGATACGACCTTGAGCTACAACAAAGAAAAACGATGCTTTCTCAAGGGACCGTGAGGTAAGTACATAAAATCTTTTAATACCTAGATTAAGATGTTGCTATGTGAAAAGTGGGTTATGCGAATACATTAATGTTTGGGATGATGCAGAGCGGAAAAATATACAAAGGTAGCGAGGAATTAGGAAACAGTCCCCTAATTTCACCTTTGCGAGAGAGCGAGGAAGAGCTCGCTCAGTTCTCGCTGAGAAGTGTGGTCAGTTTGATAAGGTAGCACATTCCGCAGTTACAACCTCCACCCATACCACCACCTACTTCACATCCCTCACCTCCATATCCACCCACCCCAACTCCACTAACCCAACAGTTTAGCATGGTGAAGGCAATCAAGCTACCCATATTCAGGGGAGTAGGAAATGAGGATCCAGACCAATTCTGGTTCGTGGTAAGAGCAGTGTGGGAAGCGCAAGGGGTCATGAATGACAACATTAAGAAGGCTACGTTGGTGAGCGTGCTGTAGGATTGTGCATTGATGTGGTATATCAAGCACTCTAACGACCACTCAAACGCAGGGATAGCAGAGATCTAGAATGCGTTGAACAAAGAATTTAGCCGTCCGAAATCCGAGACACAGTCAGTAATCGGGTTCAAAGAGATCGCGATGCTTCCAGGCGAAACTCCCTGGGATCTGGATCAGTGACTGAAGAGCATGATCCGCGAGGCCAATATGATGCTAACAGATGCCCAACATCATGCATGGTTTGTGGCATCCCTGACACCGCACTTGAGGATGGCATTGTCACAACAAAAACTTTCCACCCAAGCCGAAGCATTGAAAATGGCGATGAGGTTGCATGAGACCCCAATACAAGATCCTAGGTTGGAAGTTCAACAAATCTACGCGTAACTACAGAATCTCTGCCTAGAAATGCAGAGCTTGAAGTAGGATAGGGCACTACGGCCATAAGCACGCGATGAAGTATGGTGCGTAAAATGCAAAGGCCAGGACCAAGACAAGGACCATTGTCTAGTATTCACGAATTACTTAGCAGGAGGGGGACCTATGCCGTTGAGACCAGAAGCACAGGCACGACAGAGTGTGACACCCGTATTATGGTGTGTGATCTGTCAGATAGGATGAAAACACACCACAGATAATTGTCATTTGTTGCAGAAGTATATGCAAACTCCTCAGCTGATGTTTTGTAATTTCTGCAAATCGGTAGGCCACGATGAGCGCAATTGTCGCAAATACGAGCTAATGATGGATCGAACCCCAGCCTATAGGATGTAGATAGAAATACGAGCCCTCGACCCAGTTGTGGGGATGGCGCATGTTGGATTTCAGGGGCGAGGTCGAGGACGAGGAGGAATGGGACCAAGAAGCGGCCGCGGATAGTTAATTTGCTACAATTGCAGAGGACAAGGGCACTACGCCCGCAATTGCATTAGCCCTATGAGGATATCCTATTCGTACTGTGCTCAGTTTGATCATGAAATAGTAGATTGTCCTATGTTGATCATGCAGATGCGCGAAAAAGGGGTACTCCAGCCTCCTTCGACTCAGAATATCCAAATGATGAGATCTAAACCCTGCAAAGAAGACCGCAACGTGAACATGATGCTTAGAAGTGGTGCAACCACAGGGGAAGATAAGGGGAAGTAGCCCGAGGGAGATACATGGGTTCACAAGGCTCCTGCAAAGGAACTTGAGTTCGACTTGAACGCGTAAAGGAGACATTTATGGAAGCTCAGAAGAGTTTCACGGAGGCCTCCACTTCAGGTAGTAAGGACCAACTAGAGTGGGGAATGGATCCTTCCATGCTTACTACCTTTCTGGAGACATGAATGAAATTACTGCATGACAACAAGGCAGTTAAGGGACTACAAGACCTAATCACTAGGTGCACGGGATCGGGAGAACCGTGCCTAGTCCGGAAACTAGGAAAGCATGCATTGTGCAATGGGAGGGAAATGAGATTGACGACATAGATTGGTGAATATGAAATGGATCAGGTAATCCTGGACCTAGGGTCGGATGCGAATGTGTTACCAAAGCCAGCCTAAGAACGCATGGCTAGGCCCACATTGTAGTGGTCCCCTATTCAATTATGAATGGTGAACCAACAGAAGATTATGCCCATGGGGAGGTTGCAAGGAGTAACAGTTGATATCGAAGGCGCAAGCACACAGACGGACTTTCAAGTGATAAAGATTGTCGATGACAACAATCCTCATCCAACATTGTTAGGAATAGACTGGGCGACTGATATGAATGGAGTCATCAACCTGAAGAATAGGAAGATGATATTTGAGAAAAAGTCACTACGCGTAGTAGTCTCGTTAGACCAAGCCGAAGGAGCATGCTACACTGAACCAAAGCGTGACGATGAAAGCGATGATGAGCTAGATTGTATTTACCAGATAACTGCGTGAGACGAAGATTGGGTAAATCCAACTGCAAATGGGAGAATCCCGTGGGAGCGAGGAAGCTCCTACACCTCGGATTCAGACGAAGAAGTCGAGTGCTGGCACAATCAGTTGAATGAAGTGACAACGCTAAATTGAAACATGATGATTAGATCACTGCATTGCATAACAACACAGGCCCAAGACCTGCCAACATATGATGGATTGACAGCAGTGGATGAATTCTTGAGCAAGTTTGAAAACGCAATACCAAAACAACAGCAGTTCAATGCATTGAAGTGGGTGCTGCGCACAACAACTACGTGCTAGTGGGGAACACATCAAGGAAATTTTGAGAACTGGCATGAATGTAGAAGGATGATGCCCCGATGATTTTGGAAATCGCAACTACGGATAGAAGATAAATATGATGGGTGAGATGACCTGCGCACACACCTCGCGAAATGGACCAAGGCCTATGGGGAAGAATGACATCCTGAATGGGTACATTTATTCTACCATACCCTGAATGTCATACCCATGAATTGGTATACTGAGACGGAACTCTGACATGGTACGGGTGAATGGGATGTCTTGCATGAGGGATTTTTGTTAAAATTCACATTTGAAGACCAATGGTTGGATACTGTTGACAACGCGCTGCAAGTAGTAAAAGCAGCCATCTTCAAAGTACCACAGGAACCACTGGATGTACTTCAACCCGCATGGGCAACCCAGTTAAACAGTGCCATAGAATTTTATAACATGCAAGTAGAGGCGGATGATGACGAACCACGAAATATTAATATTTAAGAAACTAAAGGTTGTCGCGAGGGTTGAGGACCATCAATTAAGGATCTCGACATCACTGCACCATTAAAAACAAAGCAGGTAAACACTGGCATAGACGCGGAGCCGAAGTACGCGACACTTGGGGACAATTGGGACGATGCTATGGCAGATAAGGTTGTCGAGTTACTTCGAGAATATCAAGATTTGTTCCTGACCAAAATCACAGACTTAAAGGGGATCATTGGTGACTTAGGGATGATTAAGATCACCCTGAAACTTGTCGCGAAGCCAGTTAAGCAACGACCTTATCGCTTGAATCCAAAGTATAAAGAAAAGGTCCGCGACGAATTAGATAAAATGCTCACAGCCAGAATCATTGAACCAGTGGAAGAATCTGACTGGGTGAGTCCTATGGTAGTGCAGGAGAAAAAACAGAAGGGAGAAATTAGAATATGCGTGGACCTTAGGATGGTTAACAATGCCTGTGTTCATGATCCATTCCCGATGCCGTTCACAGATGAAGTATTGGAGAATAATGGCGGTCAGGAAGCTTACTCATTCACAGATGGCTTCTCAGGGTACCATCAGATCAAGATCGCGATGGAAGATAGGAGCAAGACAACCTTTGCAACAGAATGGGGTTGCTTTCAGTACACCATGATGCCCCTTGGGCTGAAGAACACGCCAGTAATATTTTCACGCATACTGGTGGCCACATTCAAGGAATACATCCACAAGTTCTTGGAGGTCTATCTGGATGATTGGACTATTTTTGTGTTAGTTAAACACCATATAGCAAGCTTACATTTGATGTTGGATACTTGCCGCCGACACCAGATTGCGTTGAACCTTAAAAATTGCACCTTCCTCATTCCCTTTGGAAACCTGCTAGGCCATGTGGTCTGCAAACAAGGCCTGATGATGGACCCTGTGAAGATTGTTGTTATTCTGAATCTAGAGGCGTCGGGAATTGTCAAACAACTACGCGCTACTTTGGGGCACACTAGGTACTATAGAAAGTTTATCAAGAGTTATGCCCAAATCACAGTGTCAATGGAAAAAATATTGAAAAAGGATGCTACATTTTTTTGGAATGATGATTGTATGAAAAGTTTGGATATTCCCAAGGAGAAACTGGCATCCACTCCCATCCTGGTCCTCCCAAAATGGGACGTAGAATTTCATGTACATGTTGATGTGTCGTGTATTGCGCTAGGAGCTGTACTTACACAAGAAGGTGTGGAAGGTGTGGATCACCTGATCGTGTTCGCGAGTCAACGACTGTCCAAAGCCGAAGAGAACTACTCTACTACTAAGCGCGAAGGGTTAGAAATGGTGTATGCGCTCCAGAAATACGACACTATTTACTTGGCGGGCACTTCAAGATGTATATCGATCATTCCGCGTTGAAATACCTAGTGAACAAGCCTGTTTTGGGGGGGTGCATATGCAAATGGCTGTTACTATTTCAAGAATATGACTTTGAGGTCATCATAAATTCAGGATGCCTAAATGCAGGACCAGATCACTTATCACGAATTGAAACAGGCTAGGAGCCAACAAATTTGGAGGAGGGACTACCCGATGCACAACTCTGTGCAGTGCACGTTGCGGATGGCCACTTTGAAGATATAATCCATTTCTTAACCATAGGGACTGCGTTGAAGGAATATTCGGTCCAGCAGAAGAAGGAACTGGTGGTGCATGCGGTGGACTTTTCTATCATTGCGGGGCACCTCTACAAAATGGATAACGATGAGATATTGCGAAGATATGTACCTGAATTTGAACGAGGACAAATCCTCACGGAAGCACATGGGGGGGGCTGCAGGAGGAGACTATGCAGGATGCGTGATGGCACAAAAGATTCTTCGCGCTGGGCTATGGTGGCAAACCCTGCACCAAGATTCGAAAGCACACTGTCGGGCCTGCGACATATGTCGAAGGACTAGAAAATCGTCATGAAGGGATGAGATGCCACTCAATCGCAAATAACACTGCAGCCGTTCGAAAAATGGGCAATCGACTTTGTGGGGCCAATTAAACCTTATGGAAAGATGGGTGCACGCTACATCATCACTATGATGGAGTACTTGAGTCGATGGATGAAAGCACAGCCGGTTAAGGACTACACGGCCACTACGACTGCGAAGTTTTTGTTCGACAACGTGTTGACATGATTTGGTTGCCCGAAAATCTTAATGAGTGACCACAAAACACACTTCCTGAATGAAACCATCAGCGTGCTCACCGAGGAGTTCTAGGTGTATCATCAGCAAAGTACACGTACCATCCGCAAGCTAATGGGACAATAGAAGCATTCAACAAAATTCTAGAGACTGCACTGACCAAAGTATGTAACACGTAGCGAAATGACTGGGACCTGCACATACCTACCATATTATGGGCATATAGAACCACGTGCAAAAAATTGATGGGTCAGACACCCTTCAGGTTAGTCTATGGAACGAAAGCAGTCATGCCAATGGAATACATCGTACCCAGCTTGTGAATAGACGCATTTACAGGTATGTCGGACCACGAAGCCTTGGAAGAGAGGCTCACGTAATTGGAAGAACTCGAGGAAGAATGGTTTCTGGTGAGATTCCATCAGCAGGTACAGAAACAGCGTGAGAAAGCCTGGCACGACCATCACATCAAGTTGCACACCTTCAAGGTAAATGATTTAATGTTGTTGTATGATAGCAAGTTCGAACAATTTCTCAAGAAATTCAAAATGTATTGTTTAGGACCATATGTGGTAAAAGAGGTCTCATACGGAGGCACGATCGAGCTAGTAAAACTTAATGGAGAACCCTTCCCAAGAAAAGTAAATTTTAGTCACCTGAAGCCCTACATGGGTGGGTCAACTGTCTGACTAACGGACCAAAGCACAGTCTTCACGACCCGAGCAATCAAACAAGGGTGCGGGACTATAAACCCAAGTACTAGATGTCGGCACCAAAGAGACGAATCAAGTCAGATGCTGATGATTCAGAAGCAGAAATGGAGCAGATACAACCGATGATAGCATGGTACATTGCAGAACTTCATGCCACACAGACCCCATTGGATGGACTTCACGCAAAGATCGCCGCACTAGCAAAGTGACTCGGGATGAGTCATGATGATTGTGTTTCAGGCCTGTTGGGCAACGGATCCCCCCATAGCAAGTTTTTGAGGCTTAAAGCCCGAGTTTTGGGCAATGTAATGTAAAGACCCCTCGAAATACGGGCGTGGAGCGTGAGAGTCTAGGGTTGTCTGCCCTAAAATAATGTAATTTAATGTAAAGTGTGTTGGCCTACCCATGGTCCGTGGACCATGGGATTGTATAAATAGAGTGAGGCTCTAAGTGTAGAGTCCAAGTTTTTGGTTGGAAAGTAATAGCTAGATGCGAAGGCATGGTTAGAGGATAGAAGTGGATCTGAAGGTATAGTGTCGTAGTAGTAGATAGAGGCTCTATAGTTGAGTGCGCAGAGGCCTAGTAGAGCCCATAGCTGAGTGCACAGGCCCCTGCAGCTAAGTGCCCAGGGTGGAGTAGAGTCTGTACTGAATTGAACTTGGAAGGCATCATTAATAAAGATAAGTTGGTTTGGCATATTGTGCATTTGGTCCATAGATTTGTATTTGAATGTTATGTGTTGATGGTATCTGTTTATTTATATGTGTGCACTTGTATGTATGCTTATGAATGGAAATCTTCTAAATAATTAATGAACAAACCCTAATTAACAAAGACTTGAGTAATTAACACTGGCCGCACTGCGGCTGGAGCTGTGTGAAGACCGTCCCACAGAACGCCAGAAGCTTGCTGGTACGCGTAATCTAGTAAGTGCGAAGGTTGAATCGGGTACCTATCTCCCATATCAGACATCCCCAGGGTGCGGAAACCTAGTTCTAGCACCCTCCCATACTACTTCAGGTGAGACCTCAGTCTTCTCTTCGCGGACTGTTGCCAAAAGGGCCAGTAGTACCAGGATTTGCTTGGCTAAAACTCACTGCTGAACCTGGGTCAGGCCCCACGTAGCCAACAGTTATACATGGTCCTATCACTCATGGGGTATCATCTCCAAGAAGACGGTGAAGAACAAGTCAACAACCTATATTCACACTCAAAGGCTTGAAATTGAAAAATACATGAACCAGATTGATTGGATGCCTGACACATTGCAGGAGGCTGAGGAACAAGTGATTTCTTCTTCCAGTGTAGAAAATCCAAGACAGTAGGAAAAGAAAACCACTGAAGACAAAACATAAAAGGGAAAATAACAATAATAGTGAGTAACAGGGAAAATTCCTAGAGAAGATCAGTCACCAGGGACTGATCCTTCTATGAGGGAATTCAAGCTGAAATACAAGAAAAATTTGAGGAAGCACATGGACATAGACAAAGGATCACCGCAGCAAATAGTCAGCAATATCATCGATATTCTAGATTCATCCCCAACTGAGGGGCAATCCTTTCTTACCACTCCAATTTCAGAAAGGTAACAGTCTCTTCAAGTGTCATCATCTACAAATGTGACTGGAGAAAAGGAAGAGATAGTCTTTGACACATTCAGGGAGATCAAAATCAGGAATGAATTAATGAAAAAGAGCACTTATGCTCAATTTTGGAAACAGAGTGCAACTGCACATGGAAAATTTTTCTCTTCCTTTGATTTAGAAAAGGGAAAAATGCATATGGAATTTTTAGAAGCACAGACAACAGAGCCTAAAACTCCAACAAATTACAAGCAAACTTCTTTTGAGTTTGATGAAAGGAGTGTTCATCCAATTGATCAGCTGGAAATGCACAAACAAATAGGTGAAATGATTTCATCTACTCTAACCAACACTTCCATGAATTTGTTTAAAATGCAGATAGCCGTATTAAATTCTCAATCCGAGTTAATGATGGAAAGGATTTCATCACAATCAAAGGACACTAAAATTAAGTCTTTAGAAGACTTAGTAGTGAAGATTGGGTATGATCCCTTATATGTGAAAGTAGCTGAAGAAATAATAAAGAAAAAATAGATGTATATAGCAGCCTTGAAGAAGTAGCTCAAGATGCCTGCTACACATGACCCATTAACCAAGGAGATAGAGGAAACAAAGAGCTAAAATGCTGATATGATGAAATTAATAGTGGAGCAGTCTCTCCAGATCAAACAAATGGAAACAGGGATGGAGAAGATGGTACAAGAGAAAGAAAAGGTAGCATAGATGGCCAGCACAACAATAGAGGCCCTTCCTTTAACAACTCTTCCCATAACCACTCCAGCAAGTGCCGACACAGGAGTAGGAAGCAGCACAGAACAACTGGCCAGATCAATGGAAGGCATAAATCTGTAGACTGAGGAGATTAAAATACTGGAAACTCAAGTTAATGTGTTACAAGATCAAATCAAAAGTGTTGGAAATAATACTGAGGGGGGGGGGGGTGAATCAGTATTAGCAAATCAGATACTTTTTCATTTTCATACTCAGATTCATATACGCTACTTCAGTTAAGGATACCCGCGTATATACACAACTGTGTTAAATGCAACTAGCGTACATCCAGTAACTTTATGATTTAGTTAGTTCATCTTCAGTGAATGCATCAGAACGTTATTAACCATATGAATAGTAAACATAACAGATCATCACACATAAAGAGCACACATGAACACCATGATATAAGGTGGAAACCCAATGTGGGTGAAAACCACCTGCTACAATTTGTTTCTATCTTCCTTTAATAAGAAACTTCTTTTACAATGTACTGGTGCAGTCCTTTACCAGCACGTAGGCTGCAACCTGCAGAGGGCTACAACCCTCTCTCGTTCTCCAGCTTCTTCTGGAAGGGAGCTACAACCCCCTTAGCTCTTGTACTAGCTGAAATACTAGTACGTAGGTGCTGACCTACAGAAGGCTACAACCTTCTTTTTCTTCCAGGGACCACGTTTCATCAATTTTCAGACTGGATCCATAAATACAAAACAATCACTGCTGCAATACAATCATCAACTTATACCTGCATCATAAATCTCTAAATCACCCAATACTGAATCACTGAAACCCTGTCATCAAAACACAGTTACCAGAACACAGACCAGAGCCCAGAACTCTGCAACAACCACTAGAACCAACAACAACCTGAAACACCAAATCTCATAATGTATACGCTACTTGACTATATCAAAACCGTGTGTATATGCACTTTCACCAGAGACAACCCATGTACAGATCTAAAGATAATTACTTATACCTTCGCTGCCATTTCCAACTTGAGCCAAGCATCACAAACCCATAACCAACATACTAGATCTTCACACTTCATCAGACATGCATTCCTTGCACATTCACCTTTGCCTAATGATCTTCTCCTTATATAGGTTTAGGCTTCTCTCAATACCATGGTCCAAAACCATGTAGAAACAATACTAGGGACCCAATACCTGGGTTCAACACTTCGGACACAATACCAAGGACCATAGGTCTAAATACCACGGGCCCAAAAATAGGCTTTCCCACATGTACGCATTTTTCCTTGCGTGAAAGTGCTTGTATATGCATACGTGTCTTTGGAAAGTCTAATCCGCGTGTATACGCGGCTTGGTCACGATGAACCTGTGTATATCTTTCTCTTGACCTGTTGTACTGAAATCTGTCCTCTGATTGAGTTACCATCACCTGTATCATACCTCTGAGTGAGTTTCCATCAAGGACAACACTTGTATCATAATGCCAACAAAAAGGGCCAAAAGTGACCACTCAGTAGAGATGTAGAGGGCAAGGACATTGTTTGAAAGGCTGCAAAAGTCAGAGAAAGAATCATCCATTGGGAACACTCTAGGAAGAGTTAAAGAGATTATTTGGAACAACATAATCAATGGTATGAATGAAAATTGGCCTAGCATCTAGATTATCTTTGAGTAGAAAGAATTAGTGGAGAAGTCTAGAGAAGTTATTTCAGCTACTAATGAAGAGCTGGGAGACATGCCAACAACAACTGACAAGATAATCAAAATTTTAAACTCAAGAAACATGTATGAGCTGGAATAGTTGGGAGTAGAAGACAGGACAAAGACTATACTTTAAGTGAAGAAGATGCTGACTAAGAAGAGCTTGAATGTGCAGCTGGAAGAAAAGTGTCAAAATCTGGAGCTAACAGTGAACACGTTATTCAATAGAATTTAGCCTTTAAATCAGAAAGGTATCCCCTCTTTGTTTGTCATAAATGACAAGCTAATGGCCAGAGAGGATTATGTCAAGAAACTCCATGGTATAGCCACGAATTCTGCAAATCTTTCCAACATCAAATTCATCATAACAAGAAAGGAATTACTAGAAGCTATGAGCAATCAAATCTACATTGAGCATGAGCTTAAACATGTTTTCGTTGTTAAACCCACTTTTGCAAAATACATTGAAGCTGATGAAATATATAGAAGGCTAATGAAGATCAAGGTTCCAGATGAAGAAGCGTGGAGTGACCTGTGTCATTATCAGGAGGAATTAGACAAAGATGATTGAAGTGATAATGTAAGGCTAAGTCAGCACCAGCCATGTCAGCAGAGCAACTATAGCAAAATTAATTTCTCAGCAACAGCATCCCTGAAAAAGAGGACTAGGTGTCCTATTTTTCTTAGCGTGGCCACTTTGTGGTTACACTAGTCAATTTTCTTTTGTTGTAATTAATAACAGATTGCCAAGAAGATAAGGCAAATCGTTGTAGGTTTCGAGTTAAATACTTCATGCATTGGAAGTATTGGGAGTTGGACCCAAGTCATTTGAACTATTTGTTTTGATTGGAGTATTGTAATCTTGAGCTGGAGCATCAATAAAAAAGGACCATTTGAAAGATACTTCATCTGTTTTGACCTCGTGATGTTTTCCATTCTTTGCTGAATATATCTATGTTTTATTCATTTATGCATTATTAAGTATTATTGTAAAGCAGAAATTATAGATTAAGATATGATGTTGGAGCACCTTATTTCTATCTGTGTTTACAATCTAAATGTTTTCTTCTGATGTATGATTAAGAAATACTTAACTTCTTTTTAATCATTACTGATATCACTTTTCTATCATCTCATTTCTCATTCTAATTTTAGATCCAGTATAAACAGTTAGCTTGCCTTGTAAATTCTTTGGAAAATTGATGTTACCACCCAACCTTTGACTCCATAGCCCAATGGAAAGGATTCATATATGATCTATCCCAACCAAACAAACAAACAACCAAGAAATTAATTAATAAATCTCCTTCATTTTTACATCTAGCCTAACACATTAGAACTCTAAAAATAAAGTCAAATCCTAAAGATATAGAGAAAGCCCTCTCTGAGTCTATGACGGCTAGATCCTAGACTCCTAAGCGGTTTGATGTATCTTTTTTGAATTTTGTCTTTCCAATATTCAAAATCAAAGAATGATAACATAGTGGCAACCATACTAGGGAACTATTGAAAATTTATCCTTTCATTTGAATTCAGAGTACCCAGTTAAATATATTTGTATGATAAGTTTATTCCTAAGATTGGTTTCTTTTCTATTTTTGTATATTTATTTTGTCTATGTTTTAGATCTGAACACTGGATCCCAAAAGAATCTCTACTATATCCCATCCAGATCCAAATCCTCCTACCATAGTGGATAATCCTGAACAGATCTTAAGGAAAACTCCTAGAACTGAGAGTCATACAACCAGTAGATTTCTTCACAGAGCCAACTCACTTCCTGAAAACTTTGTTACCTTCCAAGATATTCAATTTGATTTACACTTTGAACAAGGCTTATTTAGGACTAAATCAAATAATTGGAAATATCATATTATCTTTGATCCATCAATCTTACCAAAAAGCCCAGTGAGAGAACTTTCTTCACAAACTGAATCAGATCTTCAACTTTTACAACATTTTGACACTCTTCAAGATCTAGTGACAGATCTCACCTCAGAAATTGATGGTGCTTACCTTCAACATTTAGTAGAATTAACTGCTTTAAACCTAGCAGCTTCCTCCTTCACATCTCAACCTGCATATATTTAGTCACCAAGTCCTACTGCCTCCATAATTCCTACCCCTTCTTTCATCCTTCAACATAAGGTTGCTCAAATTCCTTTACTCTCATTTCCACCTAGTACTAGTCCAACGTCATCCACCGTTCAAATTCCTTCAAGTGGTCCTCCACCACCACCACCAATCATGGCTACCAGGTATGCTCCTTTGGTGTTACCAGCCCCCTTGGCTAATATGCCACAAGATTATCAGTCCAAGATCACACTATTTGATGGGATAGGTCCTTTAACAACCCAACAACACGTGGATAAAATGAATGATTGTTTTGACCTGCAAGAGGTAGATGACGAAAGTATTAAGCTGAGAATGTTTGCTCAAAGTTTAGGAGGAGAAGTCAAAAAATGGTTTAATACTTGCCTCCAAACAGTATAAATGATCTCCCTACATTCCACCAAACCTTTCTTAATAGATGGGAAGTCAAGAAGGATCCTTTACAGATTCTATCAGAATACTAAAATATTAAAAGGGAGGTAGGTGAAAGTGTACATGATTACTATGCTAGATTCAACAATACCTATAATGCAATACCTTTAAATCTTAAACCACCCCAAGATTTAGCCTTGATAAATTTCCCAGATGGTTTTGATACATATATGTATTACTATATTAGGGAAAGAAATTCTCCAAAACTAGAAGCAATGCAAAGAGATGATGTGAGTGTAGAGGCCAATTTACAAGCTAAAAGAGCTAGGATGAGAACTAAAAGACAAGTGACTTTTAAGGAAGAAGCTTCAACTTCTACAGTAGAAGCCAAAATTGATTCCTTAGTAAGGACTATGGAAATAATGATGGAGAGAATAAGTATAAATGATAGGAATGTTCCTAGGGAGAATCCACCTGTCCAACAGAACCGAAATCCAAACCCTAGGAGAAACACTCCACAAATCAGACAAAGAGATCAAAGAGGCCCAGATCAACAAATTAGGCCACCATTTCAAGAAAATTATGCTGATGAAGGTATAAGTGTAGTTGAAGAAGTTGAGGAAAATCAGATTAATTTAATGGGAACCAATGAAGATAGTTATGTTTTTCTTACACAAGAAGAACAAGAATTGTTTTTATTAACTCAAATAGAACTGGAATCTGAAGAATCTGATGACTATAAACATGGGTTTGAGAATGCTATCTTAGAAGTCCACAGACAATATAATCTCAGGAGCAAGAAAAACAATGATAACTCAAATAAAAAGGATTCTAATAACTCTGCCAAGAAAACTTTAGAGCCTGATCCCAAGAAGAAAGTTAAAAGCTCTAAGAAAAATGAAAACAATCCAGAAAGGAGAAACAAAGAAAACATTACTAAGAAAACAATTGATGTCTCAACAAAACTTGTCCAATCTGGAATGCCCACTACACATCAGCAAACCGAACTCATAACAAAGGTTGTGGCTGAAAGGAATGATTTCTCAAATTTGCTTAAAAATCAAGCACCCTTCAGTATTGAGAACGAAATTGCTAAACTCAAGATCTCTATTCCTCTTACCGAACTGGTAAACAAAAATATGTATAAGTCCTAGGTTCTAAAGGTACTCAACATAAGAGAAAACACCGATACAGTGAATTTGAATGATGACCATCCTGAACTTTTTTTTGGACCAGAAGTTGATGCCAAGCCTTAAGAAGGGGGTGTTCCTCTATTTTATGTCAGCCTTAATATTCATGACAAGATCCTTCATAATGCAATGTTGGATTTAGGTGCATCACATAATCTCACTTCAAAGATTGTTATGGAGAAACTTGGACTTGAAATCACTAGACCATACAAAGATCTATATTCATTTGGTTCTAGCAAGGTTAGATGTTTTGGTCTCATTGAGGACCTTTGTGTCAAACTAGCTCAGATACTAGCAAAACGTTTAGTGATGGATATAGCAGTAGATGACATTCCTCCTAAGTATGGTATGCTATTATCAAGATCTTGGGGAGCTAAGTTACAAGGGACACTTCAAATGGATATGCAAGATGCCACAATACCAATATTTGGCTAACCAAGGAGAATGTATAGAGAAACCTTAATGAAATACATGGTGAGTAGCCAAGAAATGGTAGACAGGTATCCCCTCTACTATGTCCATATTGATCTTGATTCTTTCATATTGTACAATGACAATGATGGAGACATATATACATGGGTCAAGCAGGTAGAAAATGATCTTAGTGAAGGACTTGACATTCAAACACCCATTATCCAACAGGATCCTAAAACAGAACCCCTCTGGAATATGACCTTTGATGGCTCATGTGGTAAAACAGGGGTAGGAGTAGGAGTCTGGCTGTATAATTCAAAAACTAATCAGGCTGAAGGTCATTCTTACAAATTGATTTTTTTTGTGTACGAACAACATAGCTGAATACGAGGCATTACTCTTAGGCTTGAAATTGCTTAAAAGGGTAGGTGCTAAAATAATTTTTGTCTAGGGAGACTTTGAACTCGTCATCAAACAAATCAAAGGTCAATACTATGCAAAACATCCTAGATAGAGAGAATACCGAAATGTTGTGATTGATTTTCTTAAAACCTTTGAGGAGTATGACCTTGATGTGATCCCTAGGCTCTAGAATGCCTTGGAAAATGGATTATCTTTTTCAGCTAGCACTTGCAAATTACCTCATCCAAATAAACAATACACAGTTGAAGTGAAGTATCATCCTGCAATGCCTGATAACATGAGATACTGGAAAGTTTTTGGAAGTGGTAAACAGATTGAGAGTTTTCTACAATCAAAGTATGAATTTGAGGATAGCAATATAGATCTGTAGGATGAACTAGACATTCAAACTGATGTACATATTAGTATAAATCAACCTGTTGTTTGCAATGAAATTTTTTCTGTAAATAAGACTATACATAAAACTAAAATACATAAATATCCAGAAAAGGACGAATCCAAAGTACTACAACTCAAAGATAATTTCTTATCTAGAGCTCTTTCCCCTTTGGAAGAATTGTTCGACTTTAACGACATTGCTAGGAAGCCCAAAATGGAACCAACAGGAACAAACATTGAAGAATGCAACATAGGAAGCGAACTGAACCCGAAAATCATAAAATTGTCAAATTCACTGCCTCTCATGGCTAAACAAAAGTATATAGCTTTGTTCAAAGAATTTGTAGATGTGTTTCACTGGAGCTATGAGGATTTAAAAGCTTATGACACTAGCATTATACAACACAAAATTCCAATCAGAGAAGATCAAAAACCATTCAAACAAAAATTGCGTAGGATAAACCCTGTCCTAATGCCTTTGGTGGAAAAGGAAATCAAGAAAATGTATGAGGCTAAGATCATAGTCCCAAGTAGATATTCTGAATGGGTATCCAAATTGTGCCTATAAGGAGGAAAACTGGTGAAATAAGATTGTGCATTGACTTTAGAAAATTAAACAAGGTTTCCCTCAAAGAAAACTATCCCTTGCCAAAATGGATCACATACTACAAAGGGTAGTGGGTTCTAGTAGGATTTCCTTGTTGGATGGTTTTTCAAGGTATAATCAAGTTTTGGTACATCCTGATGATCAAGATAAAACTACTTTTACTACTCCTTGGGGAATGTTTATGTATGTAAAAATGCCTTTTGGATTAATGAATGCAGGTGCTACTTTCCAAAGAGCAATGTACAATGTTTTTTCAGTTGAAATTGGACACTTTATTGTGATTTACCTTCATGACATCACTGTATTTTCAAAGACCGATGAAGAACACCTAGCACATCTAAGAAAAGTATTTGAAAAATGTAGAAAGTTCAGTATCTCCCTTAATCCCAAGAAAACATTGTTTAGTCTTGAACAAGGAAAAATTTTAGGCCATATCATCTCTAAATATGGAATCAGAATTGACCCCAGTAGGATTGAAGGTATCCTTAAAATCAGTCATCCAAGAAACATGAAATAACTTCAATCTTTTATTGGGAAAATAATTTTTTTGAGAATATTTATACCAAATCTTGCTGAACTACTCAGAAATATAACAAACATGCTCAAGAAAGACACATAAATTAAATGGAATGTTGAAGCCAAACAATCTTTTGATCTAGTCAAGCATGCATTAACAAAAGCTCTAGTTTTAATCAACCCAGATTTCACTAAAGATTTTATTATCTTTTTTTTTGCATCTGAACATACTATTGTTGTTGTGCTATTACAGAAAAACAATGAAGGACACGAACAACCAATAGCTTTCTTTAGAAAATCTCTGAGAGATGCTTCTTTAAAATATAATATCATGGAAAAACAGGCATTTTCTCTAGTTAAAGCAATAAAACATTTCATGGTTTACATTTTACATTCTCATATAATTGCTTATGTACCTAATGTGATTTTCAAAGATATTCTCACACAAAATGGACCTGATGGGAAGAAAGGCAAATGGATAGTTGTGATTCTAGAATATGATATAGAAATCAAGCCCACCAAGTTGAGAAAAGGACATGGATTAGCCAAATTGATGGATGAATCAAATTTCAATGCATTAGACATCAACATGGTATTTGCTTTGGATGATCTTGAGGAACTGGCGACTCCACAAATAGACGAGACATATCTAAATTCCCTCTGGTATGCAGACCTTTTATATGTTCTATTCAATTTAAATGCTCCTCCTGGATTATCCAAAACAAAGGCTAGATTTCTTAAATTAAAAGCAGTCAAATTTTGGATTGTTGATAATACATTATATTGGAAAGATGTTGGAGGTGTCTTGCTCAGATGTTTGTTAAAAGATGATGCTAAAAAAGTTATGCATGAATTTCATGAAGGTGACTGTGGAAGCCATCTTTATTGGAAAACAACTGCTAATAAAATCCTTAGAGCAGGTTATTATTGGCCTACACTTTTCCCAGATATTCGTAGATGGTGACTTCTTGCAAGAAATGCCAAATCTTCGAAGGGAAGAGAAAATTACTACCATTGCCCCTAAAACCTATCTTTGTTGAAATCCCTTTCCAACAATGGGGATTGGATTTCATTGGTGAAATTCATCCCCCATCCTCTGCCCAACACAAATGGATCCTAACAGCCACAGACTACTTCACCAAATGGATAGAAGCCATCCCTTCTAGAGCTGCTACTGATTTTGTTATTATAAAATTCCTTGAAACCAATATCCCTTCTAGATTTGGTTGTCCTAGGAAACTGATCACTGATAATGATACAGCTTTCAAATAAAAAAATATGGTGGACTTCTATCATAATTACTCGCCTGACAAAGTGGTTTTCTCTAACCCCCCTACTACTACGTGTCAAATGCTGCAACGCATCGGGTGACCCCTCCTGAATATCGCCCGCACCACAAAAGCAGTGTGACGGCCCTCCAATATTGCTTCCCCGCTTAACTGAAAAAACCGCCCACTGTTCATTTGTAGATGAACCCGCCAAAAGCAATAGTTTTTCTGTAAAAGACCAAAAAGCCCTCTTTTCGCCTCTCATTTTCTCTGTAAAGCTATGAAAATATTTGCGACTCCTGCAGACGTCGAATTGACCAACATACCTCCAAATTCTCTCCAAAAGACGTTGCATACAACCCAAATGACCTCCCAGTGCGTGCCAAAACCATACAAACCTCTGTAACTGTCGTGAATCAGCAACTTGAAGCCAATTCACCCAATTCCAGGTATTTCACCATAGAATACCACTCCCTATTCACATTTGGAAACATTCGGCCTGTCAAGTATTTTCATTAAGTCAAAATAATTGAAAATTACCTTAAATTTAAAAACACCTACGGCCTAAACCCTTTCAAAGTTCCCAATTTCCATTAAAAACCTATAGCGCCTAATTCAAATCCACAAGAACTGAATAATGGCTACCACCCCTATCTCCATGGACTTCATACCTGTGACAACTCCACATTTGGACCTGGACCACCTTCCCCTAGCTAACAGAGATTTCCAAATAAAAGATACTAGTTCATCAGAGCTCTTGCTCAAAATCCATTGCTTGAGCAAAGACAACTACCTAAACCATTCAAATGACATTGGCCTTTGGGAGTCCAATTTACCTAGATATCAGTTCCCCCAAGTACATGTCTTCCCAGAAATTTTCCACATGTGCCATGCATGCTACGTCCCTAGCCATAGAACTATCATGACTCATAACCAAAAGGTTTTATTTACCATCACAGCTGAATCCATAAATGAAATGTTACATTTTCAACCAAGACCCAATCTAACCCCACTCTCAATTGGGGATCTAATAGACCAGTACACCAAGTTAAATCCATCCAGATTGGCCCAATTACTCCAAACTTTCATTGTAGAAGAAAAACACCTTCCTAAAGATCCCCCTCCATATATGTCAGCCATTTTCTCTACAAGGGGCAAGCATATTGTGACCATGATGTCATGTATTTTGGGCTACACTACCAGTGAATACATTGATGAGCTTATACTTGCCTTCATGTCCATTTATACCCCAGGATAGCCTCCTGCTATTTTGTACAATTATGCTGAGTTTATAGCTGATAGGATGCATGAGAAGTTTACTAGAATGAGCAATGAAAGAGTGTTTAAATACTCATCTGTCCTCTATCATATGTTCCTGTACTACCAACCAGACAGATTTCCTTTCACTCTCCAGAAGCTTGATACCAAAGGCCAGCCCAGGTCTGTCATTTTTTGGACCCCATTATTCCACAAATTTGGATCACCATACACTTATTCAGATTTTATAGATTCTTTTGTACATCCAGTCATGACTATGCTTACAGGAAATCCTCCACCTAGGATAAGTCCAGAGATAAAAAGGGTCCTCCAACTATCCAAACAAACCAAAGTGGGAGATTGGTACCTATACCAAAACCACATAGAGATAAGGATCTATGGGTGCCAGCTTGCACCATATAAACTACCCAAATACCTCCCCATGAGGTTATTTTCTTTGGAGTATTATAGGCAAATAATGAACTTAGATGAAGTAAATTTTGTTTCAGCCAAGAAGAAAACCCAGTTTAGAGTCAAAAATCAATTGGGCCCTTTCATCTGTAATTCAAGAGAAGCAGGGGAGGAAGCAGATCGCATATTGCAAGAAATGAAATTCCAAAAGAGTTTCATATGGAGATATGACCCTCAAGGATTCTTAACCAGACTTAGGCAAAAGGTCAAATTGGGGTCTTACATTCATCACTCCATACCTAAGATAGAATCATATGCCAATCAATCTGAGTAGTTGGAGAAGACTCTTATAGATAGAGATAGTACAAAGGTAGACATTGAAAATACCTTGATTCATTTAGAGATGCAGCTTGATGAGAGCTCATTTCTGCAGGTACCAGAATAGCCAGAAGCCACCATAAGCACCCCTTTTATCATGCAAATTCCCCAAAATGAAGAAATAAATCCCAAGAGAAACAGAGAGGGAGCTTCTACTTCAGGCATGGATACATCTAATGTTCAGTGTGAAACCAGTCACAGCAAGAGGAAAAGGCTCAATCCTTTTTCTGAACAGGAAAATATAGAAGGATCAACACAGGTGGCCAACACAGAAGGATTCAGAAGTGGGGCCACAACCCCATCCGAAGGCATACAAGAGCCATCCACATCATAGACTCAAATGTTGGAAAGGTAGCTAAGTGTGGAAGTGTCTTCATTCAGTGAACCTACTGACAAATACCAAGACATAAAGGACAACTATAAAGACATTAAAATGAGGAATGAGAAGCTCAAAGCTCAGACATATGCACAATATCTGAAACTCACTCCCACAAATCAAACAAGACTGATGTGAGCTTTTTACATCAAGGAGGGAAAACTTCAAATGTCCTTTATCAAACCAATAGCACAGCAGCCTAAGACATCATTAGACTTCAAGAGGGTCGACTTTGAAGTATTGGCAAGGGATATTCATCCCATAGACCAAATAGAACTGCATAAACAAGTTGGAGAGATGATATACTCCACCCTTACAGGTAAAGCCATAGTTGCCCATCAGCTACAAAACTCATTGAACAATATCTCGACACAGTTTCAGTTGGAGAAGGCCTCCTCACAGGCCAAGGATACAAGGATTAAGTCTTTGGAAGACTTAGTTATTGAGTTGGGACATGATCCCAAAGATATAAAAGCCACAGAGCAGCTGATAAAGAAGAAGAACAATGATATTGCTGCACTCAAGAAGCAATTAAAGATACCCCAGCTGCAACATCCTCAAACACTGGAAGTTTTGGAGACCCAGCACAAGCATGAGGAGTTGATGGACTTAGTCCTAAGAATCAATGATCAACTAAGCGAGACATAGAAATAATTGGATAACTTGATCAAATTAAAACAAACTGACGTTGCCACAACTTCTACAAATTTCATCCCTACAATATCTACAGCAGTCCCTTCCACACTGGTAACTTCACTAGCACCTGTAGCTCCACTTGCCACATCATTGCCAGTCACAACAAAGTCTACAACCATAGGTACATCAAGAAAATATGCAGAGAAATTAATCAAAGCCATGAATGAAATGTCAATCCAGGCTACATAAATGAACAAACTAAGAGAAAAGTTGGCAAGTTTAGAAACTGACTACAAACTTGCCCAGATTATGCAAAAGGAAGAAGCACAAAAGGGCAATAGAATGAGTGAAAGAGTCAAAGATATGAAGAAATACCTAACATTGGAGAAACTCCTTGGAAAAGCCAAGGAACTGTTATGGGCCAATATCATTGACTCTGTTAATGATATTTGGCCATCTATTCAAGATATTTTTGAGTAGACAGGATTGATAAAGATATCTGCAGTAGCTATTCAGAAGGTCAAGGAGGAATCGGGAGACATGCCTAAGGATGCCAATAGACTCATCCACTTCCTCAATAGCAAAAATCGATATGAACTGCATGAGCTGGATATAGAAGACAGAAGTGAAACCATTTTGGAAATAAGCAAGGTCCTTTCCAAGAGGAACCTAATGCTAAACTTAGAAGAAAAGTGCCAGAACATGCAGGTAGTCATTGATAGATTCATGGCTAAATTCCAAATTTTGAGGTAGAAAAGATTGCCCAATACATTGGTCATTAATGACAAACTTATGACACAGAAGGACTATGATAGAAGACTGAGGTAGTTGGCTAAAGAACAAGCTAGCAATTCAAGAATAAAAGCACTACCAATAGACAAATTTTTATATAATACATTTGAGAACTTGTTTTTCCTCCAGCACGAGGTAAAACACTTGCTCATCACCAAGCCCAATTTTGCCAAGTATATCGAGACTTATGAGATATATAGGTGAATTATGAATGTCAAGTTACCCGATGTTGAATGGTGGGAAAATATGACTGATTTACTATGAGAAATTTACAGTGAAAATGTTATTACACAGTAAAAGTAGAATAGCCAGGTAAACATATGAAAACAAGTTAGCATGGTTAAAGAGTATCAGTGCCAAAGAGTATCAGGTGAAAGATAAAAGTTAAAGAATATTCCAGTGTAGAAGACCACAATAGAAAGCCCAACATAAAGGTCTTAAATCCAACCATAAAAGCCAACATCACCACAATAAATGGGACAACATGAAACAGTTCAATAGTTATCTCTATCTTCTTGCAAGAAGATATTTTGTATTTCTTAGATTAAATCTCAAGTTTGTTTCGAGATATTTTGTAATAATTTATGTATAAATACTTCATAATTCGAAGTATGTATGGTGGATTCTTAGACATTTCTTTAGAGTTTTTTATCAAAAGATTGTAAAGTTATTGTATCACTGACTGGACCAGCAAGCTGGATTAATGAATAAAGACGATATTTCATAGGATTCATGTGTAGAGTGAAGTGCAGACAAGTATTTTCTCTTGTTGATTGTTATCTTTCTTAAGAGTTTTTCCAAAATCTTTAATGTGTTTCTGTATCTTAATGCTATAATATGGAATGATATTTCAGAATTTTCTTCATTGCACTCTGTTTTAACTGTTATGCATTTAAATGTTTTCCACTAATTATCTAAGTTAAGTATTTCTTGATTTCTCCTTAGTTTAGGTTGTCTCTCTGTAATCTATCGCAAAGGATTCTCAATTCCCCTATGTTTTTATTTACCCTCCGTTCCTCATTTAAGTCTCGGTCTGAGAATTCTTGACTGCTCTCTCACCCTAATTCAAACCATTTCACCCCTCTAGCCCAAATACCTACACTTTTCTTTGCTATCTTGCCCTTTGAACATTCTCTTTAGTGAGTTAGTTCCAGCTTTTCTACCCTTCTACTGACTCCATACCCCAATGGTCCAAAGACGTCATTCTATCCATCTATTTTAAGGATTCCACCATCCAATTTTCAATACAAATCAAAAACCCCCTGAACCTTCAGAACTAGCCTGAAATCGTAGAAAACAAAGCTAAATCATATAGAGAGAGTCCTCTCTGAGCCATAGGTTGGCTAGAGCCTATGCTTAAAAGTTGGTTTGTGGTTACCTCGATCATTTTCTTTCTTCTAATAACTTCTAGAGAAAATTTTGAGTGATAGCAAGAGCAGCTACCATCTTTTCCTTTAATATGTTAAGGCTCTTTTGACATTCTTCATCCCATTGAAAAATGACATATTTATTCAACATTTTTTCCATAGGTGTAGTAATCTGATCATATCCTTTGATAAACTTTATATAATATCATGTATGTCCCAACATAGTTCAAAGTTGTCTTAATGTCTTTGGTGGAGGTACATTCACAATTATAGCAATTTAACATGGTCTACCCTCCATCCTTGCTTGAAAACAATATTTCCCAACAATATAGCAAAAGGTAGACAAAATATGCATTTCCTTAAGTTCAGAGAGATCTGATATTGTCTACATGTATCAAGCATAAGTCTTAAACTTCTAGTATGTTTGTTTAACAACCCAAATATTGTCTAATCATCAAAGTATACCTCTAGAAACTTGTGGATATATTCTTTGAAAGTTGGGACCACCACTCTTGAAACTATAGCAAGGGAATTCTTTAGTTCAAAGGGCATCACTATGTATTGATATGAACTCCATTCTATAGCAAATGTGGTCTTATGTCGATCTTCAGGTGTAATTATAATATGATGATATCTTGAAAATCCATCTGTAAATGAATAAAATTCATAACCTCCTACATTGTCTAATAATTCATCTTTAAAAGGAGTAGGGAAAGGATCATGTAAGCATGCATCATTTAAATTCCTCAAATCAAAATAGATCCTGATTTCTCCTTGAGTTTTATTTTCATGTACCACCATAGGACTTACCCGTTCTGATTCTTCCATAGTTTCAATGACTCTTGCTGCTATCATCTTATCCAACTCAAATTTTAATTTCTCCTTATACTTTGGATTCAATATGTAAGGTCTTTTCTTGACTGGCTTCGCATCGGGCTTAGGTAGGATCTTCATAACTCCTAAATCTCCTACTATACCCTTTATTTATGAAAACTTAGTGGGAAACAACTCTTGATATTCATGAAGAAATTATGTCACTTTGTTGATTGTCTCTTCATCCCAATAATCTCCTATAGTTGAAAACTTCAGTTCTTCTTGTGATCCTATATTTACCTTCTTTGTCTTTACTGGATTTGTTATATATGGTAAATTTGGCTCAGGTCCATTTACTTTGTGGTTTCATTCTAATTCTTCTATGTCAATCTTGTGAGGATCGTATTCTTCTTCTACAATAAGGTTGTAGCATTCTAGTGAATGTTCTATTTGTGTAGCCTAATGAGGTTGTTTCCATGTCCTTGGAGATGTATTTTCAAAGATATTCCTCTTGACTATCTAAAGGGTTGAATCTATATATGGACAATCATCTTCAAAGCTAAATGTCAACATAAACCCATAAACCATATCTTCCCAACTCACGGTACCATGTCCCAACTTTGTTCCTAAGTACCAATTCTGAGGAATTGTCTCCAATGTATGAATGAACCCATGTATGCATTCTTGTTGTGGAATCTCCTTCCCTGTTGTAGTACATAACCAGATATGCTCCATGGGACTCGTTTCACCATCATATTTCAACTCCATTTCTGTGTTTATCTGACCAAATCTTATCCACATCATCCTTTGACATTCCTACCAACCTTCTATATTCTACTTATGTGTACCCCACCATCTAGCAGGAGTAGCTTTTAGGGTTATATCCAAAGATAACAATCTTTGATTTTCTAGAACTTGTTCCTCATATTCATCAAGAAAAATATTAAAATCACCCAGGCCATCATAAGAAGGCAGATTACATACCTCAGATGTCATGCAGTGAAGTGATTAAGTAACTCTTGCATAATGCCTTGTAGATACTTCATGTATCATGTTATGTCAATTCTCCAATTCTTCTTCTTAGTCTGATGCACAAGAACTATCATGCTCCCAAGTTAACTTTCCCTCTACAGTAGGGTTAAAAAAATCTTGTTCCTTTGTTGTCAATTGATAGATATTATCTATATCAATACTCTTCTCTAACTGGCTTTGTATACCTTGCTCCTTCTGATGGATCCAAGGGAACGATTACCCTCATATTATTCCCTTCGAATATCATTTGTCTCTTCTTTAGATTAATTATAACCATGTTATCAAATGACCAATCAATTCCAAGAAATGCAAGATAGGGGTTACTATCATCCACAATTTCTATTACTTCAAATTCGTATGTAGTGTGAACTCCTTCAATATCTATTGTTACACCTGATAGTATTCCTAAGGGTAATATATTTTATTGATTTTCCATCCTTAGTTGAGTAGTTGACCACTATAACTTCAGCTTACCCATTAACTCCCATATCTGCTTCGTCACAACGTTAGCTTCAGATCCTAGATTTAAAATAATGTGATCCATCTCATAGTCTCCTATTTGCGCACTAAGCCTCATTTCTCTTCCTGTTCTCTTCTGCTGATGCAAATTGTTAACTGCGCGCAACTCACTTCGCGGTATTTCTTTAGATGCACATGAATCTATCAATTCCTGAAGTCCTTCTATAGCCTTTTGATCTCTTAATGACTTCATACCAGTTTGCATAAAATACTTTACAATGCCTTCTTAGTTCGTTGACTCTTGATCTTGTGTCAAAGCTTGTTTCTGTGTCGAAGCTAATGTTATGTCGTAGTTACATTTCTATTCCAACTATGCACTAGTTGTCAAAGCTCCATCATCCATAAAGCTTCGCTTTGCTTCCATAAACACCTCTTTTTCCTTCCAAATATCAAATATAGGAGCTTTTTCAGCAGTCTTCCTAACCCATGCAATTTCAAATTCCTTTTCTTCATTTACTTTGTCATCACTGGTCGTAGCTTTACTTCTAGTAGCAATATGGATTCAAGGATCATCGATTCTTCTTCTGATAGTCATCATCTATATATTTTGTGTCGACTATTGGTTTCTATTTTATTGCATTTTTTCCATAAGTATCGGACATTCTTCAATTACATTATCAGAAACTTTACAATATTTACATGTTGTAGTAGGATTCTAACAGTATCTAGCGAAGTGTCCTAGTTAGTCGCAATTATAGAAAATAATATATCGACGTCCTAGCTCCACCACCTCATCCTCTTCCTTGATAACCACTTTGACTACTGTGTTTCCAATTATCCTCATGATCATTTTCTTCCACTTTCATTTTATAAGTGTCATCACCGTGCTCCATCATTAGCTCATAAGCTTGATAATGGTTCTCATCATGTCCTACTGATTTACAGAACTTGCAATACAATTTCATGGTAGTTAGCACATATTTTTGCAACAAATAACAATCTTCTAATCTATTTTCGCCTCTAGTTTTTCATATCTTGCACCATAGGCTGGATCCATCATTCAAAGGATTCGATGCTCCACTAACCATATAATTTTTGAAGAGTGGGCATTGTTCTTTAGAGTGGCCATCTTATTTGCACTTCGTACACCACACTTCTTCTCTGACTTCTTTACTTTTCTTCATATCTTGTAACTGCAAAGTCAAATTTTCCCGCTAACTCTAAATTTGTTGCATACCTACATTGGTATTTCCCATAGGTGAAGAATTTCATCGCCATCTCCAGAGCTTCGATTTGAGTTTCTATCTTTTGTTGTGTCAAAGGCAATCTGATCTGTGGCAGTAGTGCAACTATGAACCATTCCTTATGTTGTTGTAGAGTTATGTTGAAGCTCACCTTACCCAATAATACTTTGAATCTCTAGTCAAATTCCAAAATAGACTCTGTAAGCCTTTGTTTGATTTATTTTACCTTTGTGATGCACTGCGATTCAGACTTCGGTTTCTTGAATTCCTTTACCAGTGTTATCTTAATATTTATGAATGATTTGATCTGATTGCTTGAATACTTCATGTACCACATAAATTCTCTATCTTGGAATGTCATGACAATTTGTGCCTTCTTTATAATTTATTCATGGACCTGCTTTTTTGTTCATACTTCTTCACATAAAAACCAGAACTGTTATGGATTCTCTAATCCAATTCCTTTTAAGACAAGTAGCTTAATATCATCAACCATATTTGTTCTCGGAGGGGGAGGGGGAGGGGGAGGGGGAGGGTGATTCATAAGGGGAGGGGGATCAAGGGTAGGGTGGTGGGGAAAAACAAAAGCACCATGATTTTTACTCGATTCAGGCTTCAGCGAACTTTCAGGATAAAAGGGTGAATACTATGGAGTTACTTCAAGGTTCTTAGGAAGGTTTTATTCACTTTCATATTCACACAAAAAAAGGGCTATAGTTAGTTTCTATGAAAGTATTTGGATCTTGGCCATGAGATCTATTTCTAGTGTCTATTCTATATATATTTCCACTTCATGTTGTTCCAGTCTCTTCTTCAGATCTTCTCCCAAACGTAAGTAAACTAATAATCTGACTGCATTCGGAAAACTCCCTTTTAACACAAAAACATCTTAATCCATAGTTTCATAGATCTCAAGTACTTACCTCGCAATCCTTTGAATAATTGTCATTCTGCTTCGTTGTAGGTGTTATCACTCCTGGAAGCTCTCCTAGGTTGTAGCTCGGAGATGCCTGGTAACATATAATCTTCAATATTGTTCTCGGAACTATTAGAATGGATGAAGGTTTGGATCAAGCCAGATAATCATTTCAACTCTGTTTTCACTCCAGACATGCATGAACACCCTCAGCTTGACAAGGCTTTAGACCACTAATGCTCAATAGTTTATAGATTCAATGGATAGATGGAGAATACTGACTGTACCGGCAGATGCATACATAAACATATATGAATGGCTAGCTATAGGAAGTAAATGAAGCTTGAAAATCTAATTTATCAATGCAGAGATAAGATGAAAGTTATCTAGCATTAGACACAGAAGAAAACATGAATAACCTATTCAATTGAAAATCCAATTTATCAATGCAGAGATAAGATGACAATTATCTAGCATTAGACACAGAAGAAATCATGAATAGACTATCCAAGTGCAAGCTTAGGACAGAGGATAAAATGGGAATTGAACATGTAACAACAAAAGAAGCTTGTATTACTGGAATGAAGATGAGACGTTGCAAGGAACAAAGTATCCACAGTCTCCAGAAGTTAAACATTTGATACTCTGAACTTAAAAATATTTATAGGCCCTTTACAATGCTCCTAAGCTCTCAAAGGCTTAGAGTGTCTTAATCTATCCTCTTTGTCTTTAACGACTTGATGCCCTGACCAGGCAAGCATGGGCTTGGAGGTTTCTTCTTCTGACAGTAGAGTAATTGCATTCTGGTAGTTGGTTGCGCTGTCTGGGATCTCGTTCGTGCCAGCGATGCTCCATGATCGTTTGTTGGTTTGGATGAGTTGCGTTGTCAATGCTCCATAATCGCTTCTGTTTTGGGTTGCATCATGTTGTGGCCCCTTCTTTCCCTTTCCAGCCTCTGTCTTCTGGCAACTGTTTCCCGGCCTCTGTTTTGTGATGGAATGGGTCTTCAGGCCTTTGTAATCCTTTTAAATGTTTATAATGATTGTTTTCTATTTTACACAGAAAACGTTGCGACACTGCAAAATCCTGCCCATCTCTGTTTATTTCGGACTCCAAAAGTCCTCAAATATGGCCTATTCATCTATCGGGTCTGCCTTCTGGGTCGCTATCGTATGTCGCACATGGCCTATCACTGTGTATTTTCTTTTTATTTTTAAATACATAAAAAACATTGGAAATACATTAAAAATGGCTTTGGCGGACCTCAAAATATTATATATTTTCATTCCTGAACCCTTTCAGGTCTGGGTCTTATCGCAGTGGCGCTGCTCCAAGGTTCCCTTTGTATTTCGTTAAGTAACGAAAAACTGCAAAAATGTATTGAAAATGGCCTTTCTGCGAACCTCAAATATTATGAAATAATATTTAGAATACCGTCGGGTCTGGTTCATCGGGTCACACACATATATGTGTAAAGGCCCCACTCCATGGTGTTGCTCCGATGCAATATAGCGATGCGATCTGATCACAATCGCATATCGCTCATGCCCCATGCCATTGCTAGCACTCTTTGCAATCTTTGATAGCGATCCTATGATGCGATGTGGGCCATCGATCTGTGCGCTTGATCAAAGGTCCATGTTGCATCGTTGATCGTCGTCGCAAATTCCATACGGTCCATGCCAATATCCGCCGATTGCCTCGCCGATTGCTACCTGTCGATCAGATCTGGACCGTTGATCGGCCAAATCTGATGATTGTTGTGTGTTTGACTGTGTATACCTCCGATATTTGGTTTTTCACTATTTTCTCTAGTTTTCTACCTCTCGATAGTGATTTTCTGCCATTCTAAGGGCTCCTGGCATGCGATTGTTGTGATCTTTGAATGATCCTTAAGAAAATTTTGAAGATTCGGGAATGTTTTGGATCCATTTTGGGCCACATGCTAACAGGGCTAATAGTAGGACACAGTCAATTCTACAGTGAACTCAATAATGAATCCTCTCAAGATGTTATCAATCTAGAAATCAGTTGCCCTTGAAATCCTATTGTCAGTGTTCATGAGTCATTATATCAGTTCCAGGGTCCACTCCTTAGGTTTGTCTCCTTTAAAACAGTCATTTCTTTCAATTAAGCTTGATATCCACTGATTTAGCTCAACATGAAATGAATTGAAGAAAATTATGTATTGATTTTCGAAAGTATAATTTTCTAACCACCTTTCATATGAAAGATGAGGAATTCTATTCTCTTGATCTGCAAATTCTCGTTCCTTCTATTTTACCCAATCTTGAATTTATTTCTTCGACGGATGCCATATAAACATATCCCTCAAATAGATCCTGCTCCCTACAATGAAAATATTTGTTGGATTTAGGTTAGGCTGACCCAAGTTCGATTCTTTTACTGCGCACCAAGAATAACCCTAATCACTGGCCCTTTTGTCAACGACCTACAATCAGATCACAGTCTCACCCGAAGTGACTATGGGAGGATGCAAAACTAGGTTTCAACAACTTTTAATGATTATGCGATGTGGTATTTTTGTGTTTTCTGATACTTAACATCCATAAATTACTTTGCATTCATACATTACTTCACCACATTACATTCATCACTTAAAAAATATCATATACATCCATAAACTTCATTGTACTAAAACAGTATGCAACTATAATAAACTTCTACACTACAACAAATATTAAGAAAATAAACACATGAAGACACATAATTTACCGGGGTTCATCCCAATGCGGAACTACATCCACAAGAACTATTTCTTATAATAGATAATTTATACAAAAAAAAGTTCTTAGCCTACACACTCAGCTACAAGTAGTCTGCACACTCAACTACGGACTCAAGCCTTTGTGCACTGAGATGCAGAGCCTCACCTTCCTTCCAAAGTATAGATCAACAATATACAACCATAACAAATATCTGGATCATTAGATGATTTATGATTCTTCTCTTTATTATTTGACCCTATTATATACTATTACATCAAGTGTCTATCATTACAATATCATGGTCCATATACCATGGACTCCCCTAATACAAGCTATTATGGTCTGAAAACCATTCATCATATACAAAGTTACATTCTTTTAACAAAAGGGAGAGGCTTTGATCCGCTCCGAAGCCCATATACCACACGGTATATCTACTACGCGGTCCTCTTTGGCACTCCGCTGCCCCACTGCGTAGTCCACTTTGCACTCCACTACATCCTTTACCTCGCACTCCATTCCCCAAAATGCAAAGTATTTATCAAAATCTAGGCCAAATTGGGTTGCGCCCAACAAAAATCCTTCACCATCTCACAAAAAACACTACCCGGAAACATCAAAAATGTAATTCAAAGGGGGTTCGGCTTAGGTCTCAGTGTGTGGGGTACTATGTGGGGCTACCCAACCTGCATAGTGCTCGATATTGATGACATATTACCAAGAATCTAAAGACTCAACTTGATCATCTAATTTACTAATTTACTAAAACACAAGGCTCAAATCTACTCTACTCATCTACGAAATTCAATTCATAATCGAGAAGACAAAGAATAAACATGCATCAAGATTTATCATGCATACATAGAGATTTATCTAGAGGAAAGAAGCTACTCAAAACCCCTTCCTATCTGTATTTCATTAATCAAAGAATAAATAATAAATACAATGCTTTTTCAAGCTTGAGCACAACCTGCAACTGTATAGTCTATCTCTTTGCCCGACTGACTGACTCTGGCCAATGCTTATCCAATTTTCAAGCCCTCCAAGCTCCTATTTCCTTCCATTGTTCCTTGAGGAATTAAGTCCCTATTAAATAGGAATTTCCCTCAATTGGATTGCACAATTCATTTAGGCTCTTTCTCTGACTGCATGCACCACCTATACACTTCGGAATAATCTACAATTGATAGTACACTACCTTGGAATCTCCATCTCAAATGGGTAACTTGAATTCTCTAAAGGCATGAGCTAATTTCTGTTAATTTATTAGTTAATTGGTTGATCATTGAGTGAGCTAAAGTTACACTTCTACAACTTGACCGTCCACTAGTTCTTCTAACAGTTAGAACTAGTTTAACTGATCATAACTTAGTTTACTTAATTAAATTGCTACAACTAAAATTAAATCAACTTGGGGTCCTAAAATCTAGGAATCACTGCACACAACTAAAGTTAATGCCCCTAACTTGAATTAATTAAGATACCTGAGTTATAACAACCATGTCACCTCAATTACATATCCAAGCTTTCTATTAATGTGGAATTTTGAATTTTCCTAATTTAATTAAGGAAAAATTAAATTAGGAATTTTCTTACTACATTTTTCAACACTCTCTCTCAATAAGAAAGGGATTATAGACCACCCCTATCATGAACCTATGGAATGTACTACATGCGACGCCTTGATGTTTCTACTGCAACATCTACAACTAAGAAGCATCCAAAAAAATAAAAATTAATAAAAATAATCATTGAATCAATCTACAACTGTCTACTGGGAAAATTGTGTTGCTGTTGACTCTACTACTAAACCTCCTCCTCTGTTTTCAACACTCCTCTGTACTCTTCAATGTTTGACTAAAATTTATCCTCCTATTATTGAATACTGTTGTTGGCTTTAGGGGATTAGACCCAGGTTCAAAGTTAGTTGTGCTAACCAACAAAACCCTATACTACAGGCCCTTTCAACAATGATCTGCATAGCGCAGACCACAGCCTCACCTGAGGCAATATTGGGGGATGTTAGAACCAGGTTTCTGCATCCATAGGGGTTATACAGTGTGGTTGTAAGGTTTCTATTAGTTTAGGGATTAATCCAACCTTTGCGAACTGTTAACCGTATTGTTACAGTCATAAATTGTTTTCCTACTTAACAGACTTGTGAGTTACGCGTAACTATTCTAACATGTATTATTCATCATATAAAATAGTATTTGAACCTTCATGATGAAAATGAAAAATAAATGTACAAAAAAGAACCATAAATAGGCTAAAGCACATAAACTACGTGAACATGAGTAAATACACAGATTTGTCTCAAATTCTTCTTTAATAGTTCAAGTCTTCACAGATGTAATCTTTCTGACCCTGCGCACACTACTGCAGGGGCCTATGCACACAACTACAGGCTTACCAAGCTCTTTGTGCACACAACTACAGGAGCCTTCCCCTTTGCCTGAATAGAGAAATATCTCACAATTACAGACTCAAAAACATATCATCTCATGAATTGATTTCCTTAGACTTGCTAATACATCCCTTTATATATTCTCTTACACTTACAATACCATATTCCCCAAACCATGGGCGAAGCTCAAAATACTCTAGATAATCCCATCCCCTTACAAAAGGAGGGGCTTTGACCCGCTCTAAATCCCCTTTGACTCTTATAACCCTTCGCAAATCGCACTCTGCTCCTCAAAATGTAGAGTCTTTACATGACCCAGACAAAACTTAGACCTCAAGGACCCCTACCCAACAGGCCCCCAACATGACTCATCCTCAAGTCACTCGGTTGGTATGCCCTTGATATTTTCTTTCAGGCCTCTGTAAATATACTTAAATGGATGAAGTGTTGTTGTGCATTGCTCTACAACCTCTCGAACTTTGTCCACAAGCTTCTCTATTGTCATCCATTCTGCTACGAGGTCGATTGTCCTCTGTTTTTGTTGTATGCTCTTCAATTTTCCCTCTACGGCCTGTGAGAGCTGGTAGGTCTCGTCTTCCCAAGGTTGCGTCTGCGCGAAGATGATCTATGCCTTCCTTCGTAGCTCATCAATATGTCCCTGTAAAAGTGTTCCTTCTTGAATATGGGTGAATCGTTCCACAAGTACTAAGGTCCGTGTCGTTACTTTAAGCTCATCAAATTGTAGTTGCTTGTCTCTCATTTCCACTTCTACTCTATATAATCCCACCCCTTTGACTATTATAACCCTATGTTAATCACGTTATTCTCCTCAAAATGCAGATTCATTACATGTCTCAGACAAAACTTAGACCTAGGATACCCCTACACAACAATTGTGGGCCCCTAGAGCAAGGGTAATGATCCATGAGAAAAAAACACCTCAATGGACCCTGCCCAATTTTCTGAAAATCTGAGACTAGGGCTTCACATCACCCCACCTCACACCTAGAGGTATGGCTGAATGTGCTCCTTCTTCCCACTTAGCTCGAAATTTCCCCCTACTAGAGGTATCTACTTGAGTGGATGTCTCAAGTCTATCTCCTCTTTGCTTCTTCATTTTTGGCTACTCCACAGCTTCCTATGGTTGCTTTTGCACCTCATTTTGAGAGGTAAATCATTCTCCCTCTAAACCACCATGTCTCTAACCCTTTCCTTTCTCCACAAGTCGTTGCATGCATATTTTACCTCAAGTGAATACATGTTTTTGACTCAAGAACCAGTCTATTTCACCTGCCCCATGGCTATGTGTCTGAGGAATTATTTCCCATTGTTGAAGATCACATCATAACCACGTCTTCCAACACTACTAGGGAGATGAGATTCTTCTTTAGACCCAACATGAACATAACATCTTTTATTCGAAGAGGGGATCTTGATTCCCTCTTAAAGGTTATAGTACCGATCTATGTAGCATTGTACCTTTTGTTGTCTCCAAGCTCAATGTTCTTCTTGAGGTCTTTCTCCTCCAAGTCACTAAAAAAATTCCATATTCCCCATCATATGGAATGAGGCACCACTATCCAGATTCCACACACTCCCCATCATTGTGTTTTCCATGCATGTAATGGGAGTGAAATCAATATTGAACTGTGAATCCAAAGATTCACCTATTTCTGCTACTATAGGCTCCTTCTAGCTTGCTTTCTTGCGTGGACACTTCATGGCATATTGCATGAATTCATGATAGTGAAAGCACTTGATTTTGCACAAGTCTTTCTTCTTTCCCTCTTGGCTAGAATCAACCTTACCTTGGGACTTCTTCCCCTTGGCCTTCATTCCCTTTTTGATGTTGTAGCAGCTACAACCACCCTCCAAAATTTTGCCTTAGCTTCGTTTTGGAGGCTCCCTAGCAACCATCCTCAACAACATGTCTTGCACTGTCAAGTAAACAAGCTTCAGTGGTTTTCTAACAGATTTCCAACCTGTGCATGATAGCTTGTTGCATCCCCCGCATAGGTTATTTCTATGAACTTGGTCCAGCTGTAGGCTAAGCAGCTTCCTCAAGAAATTGCGCAACTCTGGAGTGGAACCAACCTTCCCTCTATATATTGTGCAATCCTTAATGGCACCTTGTTGGGCTCCAGAATTGCTCAATTCTGCCTATCAAGCTTCACTGGAAAAATTATGCAATCTGTCCCTGTAGGACTGCTCAGCCTAGAAATTGTGCAATTCTGAGTAGCAATCAACTGCTTAGCCCAGAAATTGTGCAATCCCTCTAGGAAGCCAACTCGTCTCCCTCCCAGAAATGCGCAAATTTTCCCATCAGTCAAGTAGGTTGTTGCATGTGCCTTCAGGTTGACCGATTCCCTCCAAGACCGAGAAAAACTGATTTGCATGTATGGACTAATTCTCCCAAGGCAGTATGCAATGGCATCCCTTGATTCAGGGACCTATTTTTACCAACTGGAGGTTACATGCAAGGATCATTTCAAAAACCTCCCACCAAATGTCACTTTTCCTAGATTTGTGGCATGCACATCATAACCTCAATTTTATCGAAACTCATCCACCAGATGCTGCAGAGCTCATTCCTCATGTTGACCTTGCAACTTTGACATCCCACATTGCATCTAGGAGTTGTCGACACATTCATCTCAGTTGTTTCAAGGTAAGCCCATTTTTCATGTCTTGCGTTGTGTTTCTGTCACTTTTTTTGTTTCGCTTTGTGTGAGTGTTGTCTGCTTGATTTCAGTGAGTGCTTGATGTCATTTTGATGTATGTTGGCTTGTAGAAGAACTGTTTTAGTTCTCATATGCATCTCATTGTTATCGCATGCATGACATTATTTTTCACGAATGGTCATCGTTGTGGTGACTCACTTCACACACATGCATGATTTCCCATTTTTTGAATCCTACACTTCCTGTTTGCATGAATGATCATTCACTCTTGTTTACACTATCTCACCATGCATCTAGACTTCTCATGTTTTTTGTCACCCATCGATCGGTCTAGGCTGCCTTGGCCCGGATCGTGCCTTACCTAGCTAGCACTACACATTTATGGAAGTGAAGGCCCTTCCTTCCCTCCAAAAATTATGCAATTCTGGCCCATCACTGGCCTCCAGACTTGCATTGATAAATTCTTGGAGGCAGTTTCCCACTGGCCCCAGAAAATGCGCAATGTAGTTTGCTAGTTGCATGTCACTCCTGACTGAAATTGCACATTGCGTAGTTTCAGTCCTCAGTAGGCCAGGCTGGACTATGCATTCTGTAGTTCCAGTAGTTAGTCAACCTCCTGACAGCCCAGACTGTGCCTTGCGCAATTTTGGCAGTCAGTCTCCTAACCTCCTGGCAGAAATTGCGCAATCTTCACGATCAATCACACATGTATGTTGCAAGGCAGTCCTCAAGTTCGTTTTGGTTTTTAACTGACAAATTTCTTTCCATGAGTGTTGCTATGTCTCTAGGCATCATAGGTGTTCGTCTATCTCTTAGCAACACAAGTACAATGGCCTTCAGGAGAGCAGAGTTAAGGACACCATTGAGACCACAACGAGGTTTGCAACCAAGAAAATGTCTATGAGCTCGCCTACCTATGAAGACATCAACTTGTTCATAGATAAGGACATCAAGATAATATGGCAGTAGCATTACAGCAAGTGGCACCATTAGCAGCAGCATAAGGAAGCACACCTACACGCAATGAATGCAAGAGGAAGGTTGTTGACAACACAAAGGCAGAACAAAGTTGCAACCACAAGCAAATCCACTTGTGATGAAAGCAACTTTGGAGACTCAAGCCATGAGGTGACGACGCAACATGAAGATCACACGAAGGCAAAGAATGGAATAGAGAAGGAGTTGCATGTGTTGAATCAACAACTCAATGAAGAATAGGAGCTACATAGACGAGAGAATGATTTGCAGTAGGAACAGGTACATCAAGGGGCACAACATGCATAGATGGATGAAATTGTGCCCGTACACGTTATAGATCCATCCCAGCAGCTGGTATGGATCAGATAAGGTGAGCAATGTTTTTGATCACATGCAAGGGAATTCAGTAGCATGCATTTCATTGAGCACACGCATGCGATCCCACCCATTCGGCACACTCACCGAGCCAAAGACAAGAAGTAAGTCCGACTGGCATTGTACGTGTATTTTGACAAGTTGATGCACACGACCACCAGCACTTGCTTGGAAATCAGCGTAGACACTCTGCATCAACATGTTGTCTGTCCGATCTGACCTAAGATAACCATGTGCATGCTATTAGACAAGTTTGATGGATGAGCCATATCAGTGCACCCGGATGCAACGAAGGCAAGAGTTTGCTTCAGCAAGATGTCACCATTGAGCACATGGACACCATCACGGATGACCGAGCTTGGCATCATCTCACCACCTTCAACCATCACAAGGATGTCAAAGAGTTTGTCTCACCACAACGGTCCGAGTGTTAGTGATGTCTTGCATGGCTTTCTCAAGCCATTTTGTCTCACATGAGCACTTGTGCATTGTAATGTAATGTCTTTTCAAGTGGAAGTTCAAGTGTCAATAGTTGAATGTAATAGTCATAGAGTATTTGAAGAGTCATGAGAGTAGATGAATGGTCACAAAGGGGAATGTCAAGGGTGACCCCACCCTCACCCTTTATTATAAATAGTCCCTCATAAGTCATTGTAAAGGATTTTGGTCAGCCAAGCTTCCGATAGGAGTATCTTAGAGAAAGCTTGGTCAGTATTGTATCGAGCCTTGGCTTCTGCACTACGCAGAGCTAGTATATCTATTTAGAGGAGTAGGGGGTTGTGGCTGTAACATTTCACTGTCGGAACTAGTGGTTGGACATGGATGTATTTTATGACTAGAACTTACCCTTATTAATATAACAGAACCAGCATGTTTCATGCATATTCTGTATTTTATTTCAGCTATCTTGAGTACTCTAAATGATATATGTATCTATTTGCTTATGCATGCATGTCTAGTATTTTTGTATATGTATGTATGATCTTTTCTGAAATGTGTTGTTGGTTTAACCATCACTTTGGATTGCTAGCTAACTTGCCTTCCATGTTGTGATGCATCTTTGCTCGTGTGTTCCCTTCTTAACTTTGTACTATCACAAGTTTCCAAGGGGTGCACTCACCTCACCCTCCATGTGTTACAAACTCTCATGCACCTTCCTTGACTTACTGCATGTGTCACACCCTTTCTACCAACAAGGACATCTTACGTGCCTCTGTGTGAAACCATGGTCAAGGCATTACCGTACGACCCACTGCTAGGACTCCTACACCAAATAGTTTGAGGTCTAATTGGGACTTCTTACCGGGGAGATCCCCTGACATGTTGGCTGGTCCAGCACAGTTAATGGTTGACTAATGCAAATTCCTCTTCCTCTTCTTTGGATGAGGTCCCATATTTGGTATTCTACCTTATCTCCTCCTGTACCAAATTGGACCATAAGCATTCCCAATATGGTAGTTTATCCCTCCCATTCACCGAATCTTGGTAGTTGTGCCAGCTCTTGGGAAGGCCTAGAAGGGATAGACTTACCAAATCATCATATGCTATAATAACACCAACTTGACCAATTTCATCACGACTTTGTATGAACCTGCTCAAGTACTACGGAATTGCGCCATTATTTTGTATCTTGATATTTTGAAGCTTGTCCTTGAGTGCCAACTTCCTATGGTCACTAACATTCTAGAATGTATCTATCAATGCATGCCACATTTCATAAGGAGTCTTTTTCCAATGGATATTTGAGACAATATGGTCTCGTACTCCCTCCAATATGATCCTCCTCACCTTGGCTACACACTTCCTCCAATCTGTTATATTCTGAGTATAAGTTGTTGCCAGTTTCTAGATATCATTATCAATGAATTCCTTCAACCCATTATCTTCCAAAATTGTCTCCATGTGATACTTCCAAGAAACATAATTTCATCTTCCCTTAAGGGAATACTCGAGCCTTAGTCCATAGAAATCCGTTCTGCTAGCTCTGAAGAATTGATCCTGCAAATTCGATCCTCCTACAATAACAAGTTTGAAATATCTTCTCTATTGTGAATCTTACTCTGATACCATGTATAAATTTAATGTGTAGATCTTAAACTACTCATGTAATTTACTAAAACACGAGACTCACATCTACTCTACTCATTTGCGGAATTCAATTTATGATCAGAAGACAAATCATAAACATGCATCAAGATTTATCACGCATACATAGATATAATTTTATTTAGGGGAAATCAACTGCTCAAAACCCCTTCCTATATGTATTGAATTAATCAAATAATAGAGAATAAATACAATGCTTTCTCAAGCCTGAGCAAAACCTGCAACTATATATTCTATCCCTCTGCTTGACTGACTAACTCTAGCCAATACTTAGCTAATTTTCAAACCCTATAAGCTCCTATTTCCTTAAGTTATTCCTTGAGTAATTAGGCCCCTATTGAATATGAATTTCCCTCAATTGGATTGTGCAGTTCCTTTAGGCTCTTCCTATAACTATATCCACCACCTATACACTTTGGAATAGTCTACAATTGAGAGTACACTACCTTGGAATCTCCATCTCAACTGGGTAACTCAAATTATCTGCATGCATGAGCTAATTTAGGTTGATTGATTAGTTAATTGGTAGATCATCGAGTGAGCTGAAGTTACACTTTCACAACTTGACCTTCCACTAGTTCTTCTAAAAGTTAGAATGAGTTTAACTGGTCATAACTCAATTTAATTGTAACAGCCCTGGGTTAAAAGTTCATGTAATAAAAATTAATAAAGTTAAATTAAGACCACAGGAAAAGGACACTTATTCCAAGCTAAATATTGGGAAAAATATCCTTGTGGGAATCACTTGTTGTGTTTTATGGCTAAGGCTTTTAAAAGGGAAAAAGTTATTTTTTGGCACATTATTTATGAAAATAATGGAGATTAAGAGAAAAGGAAGGTGAAAGGTCACAGGTTTCATGTGAGGAGGAAAAAGAAGGAGAATAATAGAAAATTGAATAGATTAGTGGCATGAATGATAAAAAGACCTCAGAAAATCAATTGGCAACCTTTTTTCAGTTTAGTTTTCGAATTAGTCTTAGAGAGGAGAAGAGCACCAAGAAGAGAAGGCAAGAAAGAAATCAAATGAAAGCAAAGCAAAGGAAGGACAAGGAAGGCAAGGATAAAGAAAGGAAATGTTGGATTGAGAAGCTTCAATAGGAATAGTTGCATGTAACAGGTTGCATGTATGATTTCGTAGCTGTTTTTGACATGCATGGTATGTGCATGTTTGTATTTGGTTCTTTTGTTATCATTAGCATGGGTTTTCTCAGGTTTCGATAATTGATTTAACCTAGCCTTGCCATTGCTGGATATCAATGGTGTGATGGGATTGTTCTCGGTTTTATCTTTGGATTGTTGAAAGATTTTGGATCAAGGTGAGGTGACCTCAGGAAAATTCCTAAAGTCGTAGGAATTCATTGACTGGTAATGGTGAGATACATGATAAATCCTGAGGGTGGAGAGAAGAAAATTCCTCAAGGAATTAGAGAAGAAATTCTGAGGTATCCAATCTTGGTTTGGTTTTGTGATCTCCACACCAGTTTAGGTGAGATCACGGTATGGTGAGGGTGGAGGTGGTTTAACCTCTGGATTTCCTTGGTTGTTACTGGATTGGTTTATCCCATGAGATCCAACACTCATGCTTGGAATATGGAACGGGGATGATTGGTTGAAAGAAATATTTGGTTCAGCCAATCTATGGTCGGGTGTTATGTGGACGTCTTGAACATGGTTGGCTTTTGCCTATATTAATAAGAGTTAAGTTTCTCATGCTTTGATGAGGAAATGTACTTGTTATTATATCGCTTTAATGGTTATTCTCTTATTGTTATTTATCTGGTTATATGTTGGTTATAATCATGGTTATATGATAGTTCTCAATCAGGGATCTTTTTATGTTTTTACTTGTAACTGAATGAATAATGAATTCAAGACCTAATTGTTGTTATGACAGCTAATTTGAGAATGCATTGACCCTTCTTGTTAAAATTTGAATGAGTTTTTATTCCCTTATCATCATACTTGCATTCATGACCTATAGGTTTTATATTTACCAAGTGTTTGACAGAATGCCAATCTTGGTTGGGGAAGGTTAGGTCAAGTCCTAGTTTCATATTTTGGTTTAAAAGCCTTGTTTCAATGTCATTTACCATCTTTAGAAGTTTCATAGAGTTTTTGGCAAAGGCCTGAGTCTTGGCCCTGAAAACGTGGCTCATAATTTAGATTCACTAGCATAGAGCTGAGGAAAAAATTCCATATTCATTGGGAAGTAGGATTATGGGAGTGACTGGGGACCCATAGTCACATGTAAGCCTTGAAAAGGGAGTGACTAGGTCTCTCAGTCAGGGAATTTTTTTTTTATCTTAGGGATTGGACACCTTGAGGGGTTGGGTTGCTCCTGGAGGTCCTGACACACCTGAGGGAAGTGAGTAAGATCTTAATTTGTCAACTCCATTTCCTTAAGGTCATATAGGAGGTTGAGTCTTATCATAGTGACCCTCAGCTCATGTTTACCCTGGAAAATCTGATGAGAGTGGGTAAATGTGGGAGCAGTGGTTACAGGGTGGTATGAGAGCGTTGTTTCACTCACTTTGGGTAACATATGATACCATAGAGTGGTATCAGGGAAATTTACTCTCTCTTTGGGTAAAGTATGATGTTTTCAAGGTTATGGTTGTCATGCATGGGGTCATGGTATAGATTTTTTATGGTCATGCATGTTTTTTTTTATGTTTTTATGTTATTATATGGATATGCTTATGATTATACATGTACATGTTGATGTGGATTGATCTTGCAGATGAAATAAGCATCCCCTAAACATCATTGAGGTATAGATTTGATTTTGGTATATATTTGGTTTATATAACATGGTACAATTATAGGAAGAAGAGAATTCAATATTGCAAGAAAACTGGTAGACTACGGCTCCCATGGCTCTTCCTACACATCAGTTGGACATCAAGGAGAAGATTATTCTCCGAGTATAGAAGATACATTGAGGAACTTCAGGGTAGAGATCATAAGTTACAAAGTAGAGAATGACAGGTTGGTTGAGGCTCAGGAAAGACTAGTAAGGGCTCAAGAGAAGCAGGTAGAGGTTAATATAGTGATCCTTCAAAGCTTGTCATATTCGAAGAAACAGGGACAATTGAGATTAGTTAAGAGAAGGAAGAGAAACTAATGGAGCCTATGGTAGATAATCTAGGATTGGATAGATATTGGATATAGGGAACATAGTTAGAGGTGGTATATTATTGGATACACCTGACAGGAGGACTGGTACGTATGGGAATCATTATGGTTCCTCATCCAGGAGACATCATCATAGTCATCACTATCATTATCCTTATTGGAGGATGGAGTACTTACCTGAGGAGTTCAAGAAAGTGAAACCTCTTACATTTGATGGAGAGATCAAGAAGTCAGAAGATGCAGAAGCATGGTTTCTTGGGATGAAGAAATTATTTAGATTGCATAGCTACTCAGAGAACATAAAAGGAAAGATAGCCACCTTGAGTCTAAAAGGGAAGAAATATATCTAATGGGAAGATGTGAATAATGTCTAGGAAATTTTGGAGTAAGACTTGATTTGGGATGATCTTGAGAGGATCTTCAAGAAGAAGTAACTAACAGAGAGGTATTATGATGACAAAGCTAATGCATTTTGTGAGCTACAGATGGGTTCTATGACAAATGATGAGTATACTAGTAGATTCTTGGAGTTTTTGAGGTATGTTCCTTATCTCAAGGAGTAGAAGGCTAAGGTTCAGAGATTCATCAATGAATTTCCAGCAACATATAGAAACTAGATTGAGCTTGAGGAGCATAGATTGTTAGAGGAATTCATATAGAAATTGAAACATTCGTATGAGCATTCAAAGAAAAATTTTAAGCCTAGACATGACTTGAAGGAGAATGATAAAGTAAAAGGAAAATGGCCTACAAAAACCCATTTGAATGTATTTCCATTGGGATCTTATGGTATGCTTTTGGGTATGGATTGGTTGTATCTCCACAGGACCAAAGTAGATTTCTATGACAAGGATATTGAGTGTCTAGATGATATCGGGGAGAAGAGGATATTGTAGGGAAAGAAGAAGCCTACATCAGTGAGGATGGTCACAACTATGCAGGCTAAGTGCAATTGTAGGAAAGGGTGTGTGATTCTTATAGTTCATATTTCTAGTAAAAAGGGTAAGGATGTTGAGGATGTTGAAATCTTCAAGAGGTACCCTGTATTGAAGCAGCTTCAAGATTTGTTTTTAGTAGATATTCTGAAGTTTCCTCCTTGCAGAGAAGTAGAATTTTCTATTGGTTTTGTACCAGGGGTAGCACCAGCATTAAAGGCACCTTACAGGATGAGCACACTAGAGTTAGTACAACTGAAGTTGCAGTAAAAGGAAATGATTTATAAGGGAAAAATTAGGCCAAGTGTATCACCTTGGGGTGCACCAGTATTGTTCATGAAAAAGGATGGTACTCTCAGGTTGTGCATTGATTACAGATAGCTGAAAAAGGTGATGATCAAGAACAGGTACCCATTACCAAGGAATGATGACTTCCTTCATCAGTTGAAGGGCGCAGCATTGTTCTCAAAGATTGACTTGAGATCAAGATACCATTAGGTACACATCAAAGAAGAGGACATCTACATATGGCCTTTAGGACCATGTATGGACGTTATGAGTTTGTTGTAGTTCCATTCAGTTTGACTAAGAAAGGAGGCCTTGTCATTTTATCATCTAAGAATTGTTCATTTGTGTAATGTAAAGGAGGTTTCCCCCTCGAAGAGGCTTATTTCTAAGGAATTGATCTATCTTTTCTATATTTTTGTGAGTTGGTTTCATAACATTTGGTATTAGAGTTGTGGATTCTAGGGTTTCGCTACTCCAAATAGGTCATCATGGAATTTTCACTATAACATTTTCGCTACAAAGTTTCAGAAGCTAAAAAAAACCGTTTGAGAAGAAATCGGTTTGAGAAGATAGATTAACGCCTTATAATTCAGCCTCTTCAAGGGGGCAACGTCCTTTACATTACATAAATTAACAATTCTTTGATGATACAAATGACAAAACCTCCTTTATATATAGGAGTCTAAGGGATCACAATATAACCAAGCCAACCTAATAATAATAATATAAAGGCACAAAAATAACAATAGAGGGATTCTATGGGGCACAGTAATAACAATATGGGGACAATAGGGGCACAAAAATATTAATAAGGGATACAACTACAATAGTAATGGAGTAATCTCTAGTATTATAGGGACCTAACATGCCCCTCTCCTTCAAAAAAGTATTTTCCTCAATGCTTGAGTAGTTCTGGATGCTTCTGTATAAAATTCTCATCTTCCCATGTGGAATCTTCAGCAGATAAGTTCTTCCATTTGATGAGATACTTCGAAATTGATCGATTTCATAGCTGTCAAGTTCTTATTTCTGTGACTACTTCCAGTTCCAATATATTTTTTCCTTCCTGGTCAAGTTCTGGCAATATTGTTTGAACTAGGAGATTGTCGCCTATAACCTTCTTTAAACATGAAACATGGAAAACTAGGTGCACTCAAGAAGCTGCAGGAAGCTCCAATTTGTATGCCATAGTACCAATCTTTTGCAACACCTTGTACGTACCATAATAATTTGGTGATAATTTATCATCCTTCTTAGCTTGCTTGAGGGACATTTGTTTATATGGTTGTAGCCATAGGAATACCCAGTCACCTACATCAAAACTTCTTTCATTGTGATGTTGATCTTCCTGTTGCTTCATTCTATTTTGCGCCAACATGAGGTTATCCTTTAAGAGTTGGAGAACTTGTTGTTGATGCTCGATGTGATGTTCTACTACTTGAACCTTAGAATTTTCTCTTATATATGATGTGATGGATGGTGGCTGATATCCATAAAGTGCCATAAATGGGGTCATTTTTGTTGCAGTATGGTAGGAAGTGTTATACCACCATTTAGTCAGAGGCAACCATTTGACTCATTGTGTTTGTTTATCAGATACAAAGCAACAAAGATATCCTTCCAAACATTTATTCACTATCTTAGTTTTCCCATCAGATTGAGGATGATAAGATGAGCTATGAGCTAACTGAGTACCAAGACAAGAAAATAATTCTATCCAAAAATTTCCAGTGAAAATGGGATCTGTATCACTTACTATAATCTTTGGGTTTCCATGTAGCTTTTCAATTGTTTCCATAAATGCAGTAGAAACTGTACTAGCTTTGAATGGACGTGATAATGCACAGAAGTGTGCATACTTGGTAAGTCTGTCAACTACCACCATGATGACACTGTTTCCCTCAGACTTGGGTAAACCTGTGATAAAATCCATAAAAACCTCCTCCCAACGTTGGCTTGGAATGGATAAAGGTTGTAATAGACCTGGGGTCTTAATTGTTTCAACTTTATTTTGTTGGCAAACCAAACATTCCACCACAAACTTTTGAATATCCACTTTAAGGCCATCCTAAAAAAATTCCTTCTTAACCTTGTGGTAAGTTTTTAAAAATCCTAAGTGCCCTCCTAAGGGAGAAGTGTGAAATTCCATAAGAATCTTTTGTTTGAGTTGGGAATTCTTACAGAGTTACAAGCAATATTTGTCCCATAACGAATCATTTTTCCAGCTAAATGTATCATATGCACTGGAATCTTGTTGTAACTTTCGAATAAGTGCCCTCACTTCCTCATCATTCTTCCATTCCTCCCTTGCTTCATTTATCCAATCTGGTTGGATAATAGAAATGGTGCACAACAATGCTTCCACATCCTCATCCTTTATTGAGAGTGCATCTGCCACAACATTTTTCTTCCCCCTTTTGTAGATGATTTCAAAGTCATAACCCAACATCTTTGTGACCCATTTTTGTTTCTCTTCAGAGGATAATTTTTTTTTCTAAAAAGTATTTAAGGCTATCATGATCCATTTTTACCTTGAAGTGTCTTCCCATTAGGTAGGGTCGCCATTTCCTAAGTGCATGTAGTATTGCCAACATTTCCTTCTCATAAATAGCTTTGTGTAAAAACTTTCCCTTGATTGGACGAATTTCGAAAGCAATGGTTCTTTTATCTTGCATTAAAACAACACTAATTCCATTTCCTGAAGCATCACATTCCACAATAAAGGTTTTTGTGAAGTCCGGAGTAGCTAAGACCAGTGCTTGGCACATTGCCTCTTTAAGATGTTCGAAGGCCTTTATTGCTTCTGGAGTCCATGAAAATGCATCTTTCTTCAATAATGTTGTTAGAGGTGCTGCTATTCTCCCATAATTCTTAATAAACTTGCGATAATACCCTGTCAACCCGAGAAATCCTCGCAGATGCTTTATGGATGTGGGGATTTTCCATTCCTTAATGGCTTTAATTTTGCTAGGGTCTACCTTAACTCCTTCATGAGATAAAATATGACCCAGATATTCCACCTCTTGTACTCCAAGGAAACATTTGGATATTTTTGCATATTATTGTTTCTCCTCCAATAGTTGTAGCACCCTGTCAACATGTTCAACATTATCCTTCCAAGTCTTGTTGTAGATTAGTATATCATCAAAAAATACTAACACAAATTTTCTAAGGAAGGGTTTGAAAATGGAATTCATCAAACCTTGAAATGTAGAAGGTGCATTGGTAAGGCTAAAAGGCATGACCAAAAATTCATAATGACCCTCATGAGTTCTAAATGTTGTTTTAAGAATGTCATTTATCTTCATTCTGATTTGATGATATCCTAAACAAAGATCCAACTTGGTGAAGTAAATTGATCCATGCAATTCATCCAATAATTCATTAATGACAGGAATGGGAAACTTATCTTTAATAGTGAGCTTGTTGAGCTCCCTATAATCCTGACACATGTGCCATGATCCATCCTTCTTGTGCACCAATACTATTGGATCAGAGAAAGAACTTTGACTAGGTTGAATTATACCATCCTTGAGCATTTCTACAACCATATGCTCAATTTCACTCTTTTGGGCATAGGGATATCTGTATGACCTGATATTTGGAGGAACACTTCCTAGAATCAAATGAATAGCATGATCATGATGACAAATAGGTGGGAGACCTTTGGGAGTCTCAAATACCTTGGAATGATTGTCCAAGACTCTTTGGAGATCTGGAGAAATATATGATTTCGATGTGGAAACATCTAGCGAACATAATTGTGCAATTACACCTCATTGTTCCTTTTTTAGAATATTTTTCATACCATTAGAGCTAATTATCTTTCCCAGTTTCCCTGCAATACCCCTTAATTCAACTTCCCTTCCTTCCGTAGAAAATTTCATGAAATTTTCTTGAAAATTAAAAGCTATTGTACCCAAGGATAGTAGCCATTGGACTCCAAGTACAACATCAACACCTCCCATTGGAATGGAATGCATTGGTCTACTCAATACATATTCTCCCATGGATAGCTTGATATTATGGCACTTTCCAGAGCAATTTATGGTTCCTCCACTTGCAACCATCACTTGACACTCTAGTGCTGGATATAGGAAGCAATTCAATTCTTTTGCTATCTTGCAATGAATAAAATTAAGGGTACTTCCTGAATCAGTCAACACTATTTTCCTTTTCTTCTTGATATGTCCTTCTATCTTGATAGTTTGAGGAGTGGTAATTCCAGCCAATGCATTACAAGATATTGTCGGATTCATTTCTTCTTTATCTAGGGTTTGTTCCTGGAGTATATCCTCTTCTTTTGACATTTCTTGTTCCTTTCCTTCATCCTCTTCACAATCTATGTAGAATAATTTCTTCTCAGCACACTTATGACATTTAGTGTATTTTCTATCACAACTGTAACAAAGCCATTTTGCTCTTTTTTCTTCCAATTGTTTTGGTGTCAACCTTATAGGTTGTGGAAGGCTAGGGGCAGCAACACTTCCATCTTTGTAGTTGTGAGTGGTAGGTTTCCTGGTTGCCATAATTTTGCTTTCGATTTTTCTTGCTAACCTGAATGCCTTCTCCAATGAATCAGGTTCCCAAAGGCGAACCTCGTGTTGGATATTATCCTTTAAAGTCCCTATGATCACATCAATCCTATGCTCCTCCGAAATATTTTTTACCCTTATGTTCAATTTTTGGAAGTCCTCAATGTGCTCCATCATTGAACCCTTTTGTTTGAGACTTATCAATTGGCTAAAAAAAGTGTTGCTTTTGGTATCCTCATAATGTGTTGTCACTTCTTCCATAAAAATTGCCCATGTGACAATTTTTTTATGAGAGCAAAGCCATTGATACCATACAAACTGATTTGGTTCCAAATATAAAGTTGCAATATGTACCTTTTGTGTGTTTTTCACATTATGGAGATCGAAAAATTGCTCCATCTGTAGTATCCATGTTGTGGGATCCTTGCCATCAAACTTCCTCATATCGATTTTTGGAATATGGTGGGTCTTCAATCCAACATTAGAGTCTATGAAATCATGATTAACATTTCTTTTGTTCTCATCATGAGTTTCCTTTGCTACACTTTCACCATTAGTGACCATTTCTTGTAGCAACTTATTCAAATTTATCTTCAATTCATCCATCTTATCGTCCATGCCATTCATCTTAGCATCCATGCCATTCATCTTAGCTTCTATGCCATCCATCTTAGCTTCCACGTCATTCATCTTAGCTTCTACGCCTTTCTTTAAACCATCCATCTTAGCTTTTGTTACTTTTTGTGCAAGTGAAATTTGTTACACTTGGTCTCGTAATTTTGATATATCATGTTGCATTTCTTCCTCTTGTTCATGAGTCATGCTAAAGCTTTCAAGTTTGTTATAGACATTTTTGTGCCTTACAGCATTGAGCATGAAATTTCCATAATCCAAGGGATCCAAAGTCCCTAAAAGAGTAGTTCCTACCCCTAAAGGAACAAGGTCAACCAATGACAGCTTCTCCCAGAAGTTCTCCACCAAAAACCACTCAGAAACAGTCAATTCAGGATTAATTCAGAGGCTCCACTAGCTGCCTGCATTGAAATGCAAAGGCTACACTGGCTAGGTGCACTGCAACGCAGGTGGAAGCACTACCAGGGTGCGCTGAGTGGGAAATGACAAATGGCAAGCTCATTCAACGAGGTGGAAAGACCATGGAAGCTTCCAGAATCTTCTCCAATGACACTTGCCTCAATGAATTCGACTAGTGATGAGTAAGAGGCTCTCAACCTCCAAGTGGAAGCAAGAACTGAAAAAGAGAAGCCACAAGTCAAAACATAAGCTGACTCATCCTCTCTGCTTACATCTATATATGGATCTCTCACCCAGAGGTTCAGGAGGCTGGAATTTTGTACTTTGCAGAGAATTGTTGTTGGTTTGAGATTGAGATTAGTACATTGGGTGATTTATGCTTTGTTGGAGGAGAGGAAGGGATTCCTTTGCTGGGAGGTAGATGCTGGATCGGAACTCACTTGGTTGTATCTCCTCTTGGACTTTCTTATTCTATCAATAAACTATTTGAGTTTCTCCTACATGCTGTGTACCAATGATGTTTTGTTATGCTTACATGTTTAGCTTAATCTGATCTTGAGCTTTTTATGAATGTATATCTATATCTTCGTGTAGTTTCTCTCTCTTGTGATCTCGCAGGAATTCGGTGAAGCTGGGCCGGTGAAGGAGCGAGGAGCTGGGAGCTACTGAAGAGAGGAGTGATTTGGATCAACAAACTAGCGGAAGACACAGGTTAGTTACATCCTTCCTCCTCATTTACATTTCATAAAGAAGAATACTCAATTAGTTTACCTTGTTTGTTGCTAAGGCACTATCACACCTTAGAGTGGGATAGGAGCATTCCGAATTGGATACTTTTTCCAACAAAAAATTGGTGACTCCACTGGGGACTTGGTATCTTGTTAGTTTATTTGTGTTTCTATTGTTGTTCATCTCATAAACGCAAGAGTGCCGAATCGAACTGCATTTGCCATTTTCAAATGCAAAGTAGAGATCTGCTACTCTAGTCCATTCGCTGGGCCTGTTTATGATCTGAACAGCTGATCCACAAGTGCTCTAACAGCCCTTTGTGATAGATCTTAGTCCTCCTTTAAATCATCCCTCTAATTGTACCTAATTGATAGCTTTTATCCGGCAAAAAACTGTAAATTAAACTGCAAACTGTGACCCAGAACCCAGAAACAACTCTCGTTTCTGCTTCAGCGCAGACTCTGTGAAGAGGTTCTGCATTTCAACGCAGGTCCCGTGAAGGTTACCTGCGCTGAATTTCAATTTCTCTGTGCTGGGGGTGCGTTGATCAGCCTTTGCCTTGTGTAGCTGTGGTTCCCTGCTTCCTTTTGCTCAGTTTTATCTATGTTTTTTGTAGCCTGTTATCAGTGTGTGTACCTATTTGAAACCCCTTTTCTTTGCCTCAATTCCGCCTCAGTTGTATAAAGAAACTGTATTTGTTCTTTGTGTATTTGTTACATCATTTGCAGTTTCCCATCACAAAAGTAAACTAGTCATACTGTCGCCCTTAGATCTAGACCTGTCGTAAGTGTCATTTTGATCTTAGGAGTGAGTTTGTTTGCTGTTCACAGTTGATTACGCTTTTACTTTTGTCTTTTGGTTTGAATTTATGCATTTCCAGTGTCGAAACAAGTAAATCATAAAGTGTCGTAATCGTCTTTTGATTTCCAAAGAAGCTTGTTTGTGTTTTTCACTTGAAATCGAATTCAAATTTGTACAACAGCTTTCTTTTTAGGCATCAATATTAAGAAAGTGAAAACAAATACATGCATATGTGCATTTTCATTTTGGCAGTTTGTATGTGTTGATTTAGGAAAAGTGCATTTACAGTGTGCTCTATGCTCTTTGAGAAAATATTGTGTCTTTATTTTCCCCTTGTAGCTAGGATTTTCATTGTTGAAAAGATATAAAGGCTTGCTTATCATCTTTAGACTGCATTTAGGAATTGTATCATACATCTCATGGTGATCCAAAAAGGCAAACGTCTAAGAAAGATCAACCTAAAATAAATTGAATGAACTTAACAACGCTTTGTAACTTAACGCACAACATAGAGGTCTAGGCTAGAGACGTGTTCCGGCGTCGTAAAACCTGGTCACTGATGGTTGGGTGATTCCTCCTGAGAGACGATAAGTGCCAGTACGGATTGTGCTCCCACGTACCGTCGAGTATATACTGGGAGACCCCTATAGGCATAAAACCTTTATCCATAAGAAGCCGTGTCGGCCGCCCTACTGATCGCAATGCACTGAACACAGCATTCAGGAAGATTGACCGCCCGTACCTTAAAAAGTATTCTGCAGTTTTGCAAAAAGTTTGGCACACCCTCTACCTAGAACTCCAGAGCAGTTCCTTTTGGCCTTTTTCAGACTCTATAACGGAAAAAGTCCATCCGATCATTTGTCACTTCGGGCTCGTTAAAACATCGAAGGCGACTAGAGTCATCTTTTGCTTTTTCTCGACTCTTTAAAATTGAAAAAGCAAGTTGTGTCTAAGCGTCGTTAAAATTTATTTTAAACGGAACAATCACCCCTTTTTCCTGCGTTGATATTTAGGTTGAGAAAATGGAGCCTACCAACCAAGGAATTCCCCTTGCTGGAAATCCTAGTCCCTTCTCCTCTTGGGGAGATGTTGGTGCGCCCCATATGGCCACATTGTCGCTTCCAGGACTGACAATTGGCCTGCCGGTCTGGCTCTTCTCAACCAATGTCGTTCAGAACACCATTATTCCTGAACAGTCGAATCAACAGTTAGACGAGTCCAGAATTTCCCACCAACCTTCTACTTCCTCTAATTCTTCCTCTCTTCCTTCCTCTTCACATGACGGGACTGGTAAAGCTAAAAACCAAGCTCCCAAGGAGAAGAAGGAAAAGAAGAAGAAAGAGAAAAAGAAGAAGGAGCCAAAGGCAAATAAGGGAAAACAAGTGTCGTCTGATGAAAATCCACACACAGCACTAACCAGGCCTAAATCGCCATGTGTCATCTGCAAGGGAGACCACTTTCATAGAGATTATCCTTGCATCCCTCGGATACTAAGGGACAGGTCTCCCCATTTGCACAATCCGGTGCCATCAACCTCTGATAGCCATGTTGAAAGTACACCGTCAACTAGCGAAAGTGAAGTCCCTGGACAAAAAGGGAGAGCTAGATCTCCCTGTAGATTGTGCGAAGGCAACCACGCCATCCACCGTTGTCCCTTCTTAGACGAGGCTAAAAGAGTCTTGGAAGATCGTCCGGTTTCACCGTTACGACTTCCTCCTGGATATGAAAAACTCTTGCCAAGTCCTTCATTAGTTGAGAATGCAGCTAGCCCGCTCAAGTGGTCAGCTGAAGTGTCTATCATTGAAGATAAAACAACTGAATCCATACCAGACGAAAGTCAAAAGTTCAAGGCGGCAGTTGACCCGGTCTTGCCTTCAGAGGATTTATCTTCGAATGATACAGTCACTAAAGAGGATAAGGATGACACCATCCAGATTCTTTTCATCAACACAGACTCTGACAAACACGGGGGAAATCCACCCATTCCTTTATCGCAGGAAGGAAGTTCGTCAGAGCAATATCCGGCCGTCTACTCGGTCCCACCACCAAGCAACCTGGTTGTATCCTTCGATTGGAACCAACTAGGTAGACCCCGGTTGCCAGCAAGCATACCATTCTGAATTATCGTCCAAATATACAGAATGGTCATGGCTGGCACCATCATTGATGAGGGGGCATCTGTGAGTATCCTTTCCTCTATTGCTTGGAAAGCGCTTGGTTCGCCATCGCTTTTGCCTGAAATGAGAAATTTGACAGGCTTCGATAAAGGAACCAGTCGACCTTTAGGGATCCTCCCCAATGTGCCTATCACATTGAAAGGGAAGACCGTTCAAATGAACGTGATGGTCGTTCAAGGACCCTTGGATTATAACCTACTCCTTGGACGAGACTATATATATTGCATGGGAGCCATCGTCTCCTCACTCTTTAGAGTAATGTGTTTTCCGCACGAAGGAAGAGAGGTCAAGCTCGTGGACCAACTTTCATTTCCTGGATCACGCATTGCAAATAGTCATATACCATCCCTAAACGGTCTCTTCACGCAAGAAATGTCTCAACCCACGGTCCGTCCTCCCGATGAGCGCGAGTAATTCGGAGGGATATGACTGGAACCCAGGGGGCATGCATCCTGGTCTGCTTCGGCAGGAAAAACTTTGGGTATAGGGTAGATTTCCGCGGCAGAATATGACTAGTCTGTACCCCGTCCGTCTTGGAAGAAGGGTTATTCTAGAATAAGATTCTTTTGTCAAAGTTATGTGTTTGGCGCTCGTTGTCACTCACCTCTGTCTATCTCGGTAGACATTGCCGAGGAAGTGGTTTGTTTGCTGCGCAGATGAGACAATCTTTGGTAACCTGAAAGAGGTAGGCCTTTCCTGGTAGAACAAATCTTTTATCTGCAAATTGAGGGGTAACCTTGAAATCGTACTTTATACCTGGGGGCATGCAAACCTTTTGGAGTGCAAGAAAAGAGCGGTTATTTATCTGTTTTTGGGGTTAGCCGTTTCCTAACTTGCATAACGAAAGGATGCGGGGCAAAGCTTTGTAAGGCGCAAGCTCCATAAAAAATGGCATCTTACATGAGACATTCTTATCATATGACTGGATTAATCGAGCAGTTTTAGCACATAGTTCATGCTCGTTAAAAAATAAACATAAGACCGAGCAGTGTTTTTCCGCGTTTAAGCTCGTTAAAAAATGAACTACCCTCCGGTAAATAACCACCGTGAATGTAACATTATCAGCCATTAAAGCCTTGGTCGTGTTTGCACCGTCACCTCCACTTTTCCATTGGCCGATCATTCACTTCCATTTGATTGTTTACCCATTTTGAGGAACAGTTGTGAAGAGTGATTTCACTAGCCATCCTTGTGACACTGCCGTGCTTGGAAAATTCCAACCCTTACCTGGAATCAGCTGCTACCCATTTCATCACTCGTTCCTCAAAAGACGAGTCTTCTTTAAGCTCTTTTCATCTGACTCGTAAAATATGAAAAGATTGTCGAGTTTTGGCCTTCCAGCTCGTTAAAGCGACCGGAAGTGCTATCCCTCCTCTAGATTTTAATCTTTTTGGACCCGAGGGATTATTGCACAAAAAGATCGAGCGCTTGTTTTGTTCGGCTCATTAAAACTATCGAAAATTCATCCCTTCTGTATTATTTTATACTTTTTCAGACTTAAGGGATTAGATGACGAAAAAGGAATTTCGGAGTTAACTTTACGTACCTTTTCAGACTCTCTAAAAATGAAAAGGGCCGAGTTATCTTTGTCGTTAGACTCGTTAAAAACATTAATAGCGACAAACTTGTCTTTAGACGAGAACGAGTTTCACTATCGCTAGGCTCGTTAAAACATAGCGATGGGTTTGCGCGAAGGGAAAATTATAGAACAAGCATATGTTATCCTCCTCAAGCTTGACAAAAATAAAGAGGTACTGGTCAGCAATGACTGGGGAAAACTGGGAAGAAACTCAAAGAAATTTTATTGGTAGCAAGTCGCTCTTGAACATGACACTTCCACTCTGTGCCTGAGTCGGGTTGGGTTGTTTCATTCACTGGTCACATCGCCATGGTCTCGCCATACCATCCACCTTTGGGGTAAATGCTACCGATCCATCACACAAGTGTCGCCGATATGTTCAAGAGATGTCATCCAGAGAAGTCAACCGTGTCCCATCCACTACCATACATTATCCTTCATTCTTTCATGACCGCCACCCTGAACCATATATCATCAGATCAAAATCATTTGCTCCGTTCCGTGTCACTGATGTGGGATACATTAAGGCCCTCCTTTGACGGATCGCTTCTTGTCGACATCAGCTCATTATCCAAGGAGTTGATCTAGGAACACCCCCTTCAGTACTTTGAAGCTTGCATGCCTCAATGGCAAGTTTCTCACTTCCGGCGACAGGTATACATCAATGACCTTCGACCGAAAGATTTTGCGTGGTGTTCAACGCTAAGTCCTTTATTCACACCACGTGAATTGTACTGCAGTACCTTGAGGGTCATTATCATTATCGGTGATTCCTCTCGCGCTTGTTAACAGTTTACATCATTGACTGGTAATCAAGCGATGTCTTTCCATGTTCGACTTCAGAACATTTCTCACATGGATCGGCTTGTACTTAAAGTGAAGATCGGACGAGATTGAAGACCCCGGATCTAGTTTCATCCATCCGGGCTGCGATATATATTCAGGAAAAATAAAGACATTGACATGTACAGCATTGCAGCACAGATAATCATCCTACCAAAAGGATGATGATTTCATCAAAATCATCAGTCTACCATCAGACGATTGTCTGTCCTATGTACATCAAAATGAATTTATAAAGTTGAGCATGGGAATGCCCGCCTCAGCTAGATCATGAAAACAATATGAAAAATAATGTATTGTATTGTATCTTATTACAGCTCTCCTCCCAGCATTGGAAGAACTTCGGATCCTCCTAATAAAGCATTTCACCCGATAAATGGCCTCATACTTTAGGGGGCAACTGTTATAGACATTTTTGTGCCTTACAACATTGAGCATGAAATGTCCATAATCCAAGGGATCCAAAGTCCCTAAAAGAGTTGTTCCTACCCCTAAAGGAACAAGGTCAACCAATGACAGCTTCTCCCAGAAGTTCTCCACCAAAAACCACTCAGAAACAGTCAATTCAGGATCAATTCAGAGGCTCCACTAGCTGCTTGCGTTGAAATGCAAAGGCTACACTGGCTAGGTGCACTGCAACGCAGGTGGAAGCACTACCAGGGTGCGCTGAGCGGGAAATGACAAATGGCAAGCTCATTCAACGAGGTGGAAAGACCATGGAAGCTTCCAGAATCTTCTCCAATGACACTTGCCTCAATGAATTCGACTAGTGATGAGTAAGAGGCTCTCAACCTCCAAGTGGAAGCAAGAACTGACAGAGAGAAGCCACAAGTCAAAACATAAGCTGACTCATCCTCTCTGCTTACATCTATATATGGATCTCTCACCCAGAGGTTCAGGAGGCTGGAATTTTGTACTTTGCAGAGAATTGCTGTTGGTTTGAGATTGAGATTAGTACATTGGGTGATTTATGCTTTGTTGGAGGAGAGGAAGGGATTCCTTTGCTGGGAGGTAGATGCTGGATCGGAACTCACTTGGTTGTATCTCCTCTTGGACTTTCTTATTCTATCATTAAACTATTTGAGTTTCTCCTACATGTTGTGTACCAATGATGTTTTGTTATGCTTACATGTTTAGCTTAATCTGATCTTGAGCTTTTTATGAATGTATATCTATATCTTCGTGTAGTTTCTCTCTCTTGTGATCTCGCAGGAATTCGGTGAAGCTGGGCCGGTGAAGGAGCGGGGAGCTGGGAGCTACTGAAGAGAGGAGTGATTTGGATCAACAAACTAGCGGAAGACACAGGTTAGTTACATCCCTCCTCCTCATTTACATTTCATAAAGAAGAATACTCAATTATTTTACCTTGTTTGTTGCTAAGGCACTATCACACCTTAGAGTGGGATAGGGGCATTCTGAATTGGATACTTTTCCCAACAACAAATTGGTGACTCCACTAGGGACTTGGTATCTTGTTAGTTTATTTGTGTTTCTATTGTTGTTCATCTCATAAACTCAAGAGTGCCGAATCGAACTGCATTTGCCATTTTCAAATGCAAAGTAGAGATCTGCTACTCTAGTCCATTCGCTGGGCCTGTTTATGATCTGAACAGCTGATCCAAAAGTGCTCTAACAGCCCTTTGTGATAGATCTTAGTCCTCCTTTAAATCATCCCTCTAATTGTACCTAATTGATAGCTTTTATCCGGCCAAAAACTGTAGATTAAACTGCAAACCGTGACCCAGAACCCAGAAACAACTCTTGTTTCTACTTCAGCGCAGACTCTGTGAAGAGGTTCTGCATTTCAACGCAGGTCCCGTGAAGGTTACCTGCGCTGAAGTTCAGTTTCTCTGTGCTGGGGGTGCGATGATCAGCCTTTGCCTTGTGCAGCTGTGGTTCCCTGCTTCCTTTTGCTCAGTTTTATCTATGTTTTTTGCAGCCTGTTATCAGTGTGTGTACCTATCTGAAACCCCTTTTCTTTGCCTCAATTCCGCCTCAGTTGTATAAAGAAATTGTATTTGTTCTTTGTGTATTTGTTACATCATTTGCAGTTTCCCATCACAAAAGTAAACTAGTCATACTGTCACCCTTAGATCTAGACCTGTCGTAAGTGTCATTTTGATCTTAGGAGTGAGTTTGTTTGCTGTTCACAGTTGATTACACTTTTACTTTTGTCTTTTGGTTTGAATTTATGCATTTCCAGTGTCAAAACAAGTAAATCATAAAGTGTCGTAATCGTCTTTTGATTTCGAAAGAAGCTTGTTTGTGTTTTTCACTTGAAATCGAATTCAAATTTGTACAACAGCTTTCTTTTTAGGCATCAATATTAAGAAAGTGAAAACAAATACATGCATATGTGCATTTGCGTTTTGGCAGTTTGTATGTGTTGATTTAGGAAAAGTGCATTTACAGTGTGCTCTATGCTCTTTGAGAAAAGATTGTGTCTTTCTTTTCCCCTTGTAGCTAGGATTTTCATTGTTGAAAAGATATAAAAGCTTGCTTATCATCTTTAGACTGCATTTAGGAATTGTATCATACATCTCGTGGTGATCCAAAAAGGAAAACTTCTAAGAAAGATCAACCTAAAATAAATTGAATGAACTTAACAACGCTTTGTAACTTAACGCACAACATAGAGGTCTAGGCTAGAGACGTGTTCCAGCGTCGTAAAACCTGGTCACTGGTCGCCTCACTGATGGTTGGCTGATTCCTCCTAAGAGACGATAAGTGCCAGTACGGATTGTGCTCCCACGTACCGTCGAGTATATACTGGGAGACCCCTATAGGCATAAAACCTTTATCCATAGGAAGTCGTGTCGGCCGCCCTACTGATCGTAATGCACTGAACACAGCATTTGGGAAGATTGACCGCCCGTACCTTAAAAAGTATTTTGCGGTTTTGCGAAAAGTTTGGCACACACTCTACCTAGAACTTCAGAGCAGTTCCTTTTGGCCTTTTTCAGACTCTATAACGGAAAAAGTCCATCCGAGCATTTGTCACTTCGGGCTCGTTAAAACATCGAAGGCGACTAGATTCATCTTTTGCTTTTCCTCGACTCTTTAAAATTGAAAAAGCAAGTTGTGTCTAAGCGTCGTTAAAATTTATTTTAAATGGAACAATCACCCCTTTTTCCTGCGTTGATCTTTAGGTTGAGAAAATGGAGCCTACCAACCAAGGAATTCCCCTTGGTGGAAATCCTAGTCCCTTCTCCTCTTGGGGAGATGTTGGTGCGCCCCATATGGCCACATTGTCGCTTCCAGGACTGACAATTGGCCTGCCGGTCTGGCTCTTCTCAACCAATGTCGTTTAGAACACCACTATTCCTGAACAGTCGAATCAGCAGTTAGACGAGTCCAGAATTTCCCACCAACCTTCTACTTCCTCTAATTCTTCCTCTCTTACTTCCTCTTCGCATGACGGGACTGGTAAAGCTAAAAACCAAGCTCCCAAGGAGAAGAAGGAAAAGAAGAAAAAAGAGAAAAAGAAGAAGGAGCCAAAGGCAAATAAGGGAAAACAAGTGTCGTCTGATGAAAATCCACACACAGCACTGACCAGGCCTAAATCGCCATGTGTCATCTGCAAGGGAGACCACTTTCACAGAGATTGTCCTTGCATCCCTCGGATACTAAGGGACTGGTCTCCCCGTTTGCACAATCTGGTGTCATCAACCTCTGATAGCCATGTTGAAAGTACACCGTCAACTAGCGAAAGTGAAGTCCCTGGACAAAAAGGGAGAGCTAGATCTCCCTGTAGATTGTGCGAAGGCAACCACGCCATCCACCGTTGTCCCTTCTTAGATGAGGCTAAAAGAGTCTTGGAAGATCGTCCGGTTTCACCGTTACGACTTCCTCCTGGTCTTTCCAAGTCCTTCGTTAGTTGAGAATCCTTGTAGCCCACTCAAGTGGTCAGCTGAAGTGTCTATCATTGAAGATAAACCAACTGAATCGATACCAGACGAAAGTCAAAAGGTCGAGGCAGCAGTTGACCCGGTCTTGCCTTCAGAGGATTTATCTTCGAATGATACAGTCACTGAAGAGGATAAGGATGACACCATCCAGATTCTTTTCATCAACACAGACTCTGACAAACATGGGGGCAATCCACCCATTCCTTTATCGCAGGAAGGAAGTTCGTCAAAGCAATATCCGGCCGTCTACTCGGTCCCACCACCAAGCAAACTGGTTGTATCCTTCAACTGGAACCAACTAGGCAGACCCCGGTTGCCAGCAAGCATACCATTCTGAATTATCATCCAAATATACAGAATGGTCATGGCTGGCACCGTCATTGATGAGGGGGCATCTGTGAGTATCCTTTCCTCTATTGCTTGGAAAGCGCTTGGTTCGCCATCACTTTTGCCTGAAATGAGAAATTTGACAGGCTTCGATAAAGGAACCAGTCGACCTTTAGGGATCCTCCCCAATGTGCCTATCACATTGAAAGGGAAGACCGTTCAAATGAACGTGATGGTCGTTCAAGAACCCTTGGATTATAACCTACTCCTTGGACGAGACTATATATATTGCATGGGAGCCATCGTCTCCTCACTCTTTAGAGTAATGTGTTTTCCGCACGAAGGAAGAGTGGTCAAGCTCGTGCACCAACTTTCATTTCCCGGATCACGCATTGCAAATAGTCATATACCATCCCTAAACGGACTCTTCACGCAAGAAATGTCTCAACCCACGGTCCGTCCTCCTGATGAGCGCGAGTAATTCGGAGGGATATGACTGGAACCCAGGGGGCATGCGTCCTGGTCTGCTTCGGCAGGAAAAACTTTGGGTATAGGGTAGGTTTCCGCAGGAGAATATGACTAGTCTGTACCCAGTCCATCTTGGAAGAGGGGTTATTCTAGAATAAGATTCTTTTGTCAAAGTTATGTGTTTGGCGCTCGTTGTCACTCCCCTCTCTCTATCTCGGTAGACATTGCCGAGGAAGTGTTTTGTTTGCTGCGCAGATGAGGCAATCTTTGGTAACCTAAAAGAGGTAGGCCTTTCCTGGTAGAACAAATGTTTTATCTGCAAATTGAGGGGTAACCTTGAAATCGTACTTTATACCTGGGGGCATGCAAACCTTTTGGAGTGCAAGCAAAGAGCGGTTATTTATCTGTTTTTGGGGTTAGCCGTTTCCTAACTTGCATAACGAAAGGATGCGGGGCAAAGCTTTGTAAGGCGCAAGCTCCATAAAAAATGGCATCTTACATGACACATTCTTATCATATGATTGGATTAATCGAGCAGTTTTAGCACATAGTTCATGCTTGTTAAAAAATAAACATAAGACCAAGCAGTGTTTTTCCGCGTTTAAGCTCGTTAAAAAATGAACTACCCTCCGGTAAATAACCACCGTGAATGTAACATTATCAGCCATTAAAGCCTTGGTCGTGTTTGCACCATCACCTCCACTTTTCCATTGGCCGATCATTCACTTCCATTTGATTGTTTACCCATTTTGAGGAACAGCTACGAAGAGTGATTTCACTAGCCATCCTTGTGACACTGTCGTGCTTGGAAAATTCCAACCCTTACCTGGAATCAGCTGCTACCCATTTCATCACTCGTTCCTCAAAAGACGAGTCTTCTTTAAGCTCTTTTCATCTGACTCGTAAAATATGAAAAGATTGCCGAGTTTTGGCCTTCCAGCTCGTTAAAGCGACCGGAAGTGCTATCCCTCCTCTAGATTTTAATCTTTTTGGACCCGAGGGATTATTGCACAAAAAGATCGAGCGCTTGTTTTGTTCGGCTCGTTAAAACTATCGAAAATTCATCCCTTCTGTATTATTTTATACTTTTTTGGACTTAAGGGATTAGATGACGAAAAAGGAATTTCGGAGTTAACTTTACGTACCTTTTAAGACTCTCTAAAAATGAAAAGGGCCGAGTTATCTTTGTCGTTAGACTCGTTAAAAACATTAATAGCGACAAACTTGTCTTTAGACAAGAACGAGTTTCACTATCGCTAGGCTCGTTAAAACATAGCGATGGGTTTGCCCGAAGGGAAAATTATAGAACAAGGATATGTTATCCTCCTCAAGCTTGACAAAAATAAAGAGGTACTGGTCAGCAATGACTGGGGAAAATTGGGAAGAAACTCAAAGAACTTTTATTGGTAGCAAGTCGCTCTTGAACATGACACTTCCACTCCGTGCCTGAGTCGGGTTGGGTTGTTTCATTCACCGGTCACATCGCCATGGTCTCGCCATACCATCCACCTTTGGGGTAAATGCTACCGATCCATCACACAAGTGTCGCCGATATGTTCAAGAGAAGTCATCCAGAGAAGTCAACCGTGTCCCATCCACTACCATACATTATCCTTCATTCTTTCATGACCGCCACCCTGAACCATATATCATCAGATCAAAATCATTTGCTCCGTTCCGTGTCACTGATGTGGGATACATTAAGGCCCTCCTTTGACGGATCGCTTCTTGTCGACATCAGCTCATTATCCAAGGAGTTGATCTAGGAACACCCCCTTCAGTACTTTGAAGCTTGCATGCCTCAATGGCAAGTTTCTCACTTCCGGCGATAGGTATACATCAATGACCTTCGACCGAAAGATTTTGCGTGGTGTTCGACGCTAAGTCCTTTATTCACACCACGTGAATTGTACTGCAGTACCTTGAGGGTCATTATCATTATCGGTGATTCCTCTCACGCTTGTTAACAGTTTACATCATTGACTGGTAATCAAGCGATGTCTTTCCATGTTCGACTTTAGAACATTTCTCACATGGATCGGCTTGTCCTTAAAGTGAAGATCGAACGAGATTGAAGACCCCGGATCTAGTTTCATCCATCCGGGCTACGATATATATTCAGGAAAAATAAAGACATTGACATGTACAACATTGCAGGACAGATAATCATCCTACCAAAAGGATGATTATTTCATCAAAATCATCAGTCTACCATCAGACAATTGTCTGTCCTATGTACATCAAAATGAATTTATAAAGCTGAGCATGGGAATGCCCGCCTCAGCTAGATCATGAAAACAATATGAAAAATAATGTATTGTATTGTATCTTATTACAGGTCTCCTCCCAGCATTGGAAGAACTTCGGATCCTCCTAATAAAGCATTTCACCCGATAAACGGCCTCATACTTTATGGGGCAACTGTTATAGACATTTTTGTGCCTTACAACATTGAGCATGAAATGTCCATAATCCAAGGGATCCAAAGTCCCTAAAAGAGTTGTTCCTACCCCTAAAGGAACAAGGTCAACCAATGACAGCTTCTCCTAGAAGTTCTCCACCAAAAACCACTCAGAAACAGTCAATTCAGGATCAATTCAGAGGCTCCACTAGCTGCCTGCGTTGAAATGCAAAGGCTACACTGGCTAGGTGCACTGCAACGCAGGTGGAAGCACTACCAGGGTGCGCTGAGCGGGAAATGACAAATGGCAAGCTCATTCAACGAGGTGGAAAGACCATGGAAGCTTCCAGAATCTTCTCCAATGACACTTGCCTCAATGAATTCGACTAGTTATGAGTAAGAGGCTCTCAACCTCCAAGTGGAAGCAAGAACTGACAGAGAGAAGCCACAAGTCAAAACATAAGCTAACTCATCCTCTCTGCTTACATCTATATATGGATCTCTCACCCAGAGGTTCAGGAGGCTGGAATTTTGTACTTTGCAGAGAATTGTTGTTGGTTTGAGATTGAGATTAGTACATTGGGTGATTTATGCTTTGTTGGAGGAGAGGAAGGGATTCCTTTGCTGGGAGGTAGATGCTGGATCGGAACTCACTTGGTTGTATCTCCTCTTGGACTTTCTTATTCTATCAATAAACTATTTGAGTTTCTCCTACATGCTGTGTACCAATGATGTTTTGTTATGCTTACATGTTTAGCTTAATATGATCTTGAGCTTTTTATGAATGTATATCTATATCTTCGTGTAGTTTCTCTCTCTTGTGATCTCGCAGGAATTCGGTGAAGCTGGGCCGGTGAAGGAGCGAGGAGCTGGGAGCTACTAAAGGGAGGAGTGATTTGGATCAACAAACTAACGGAAGACACAGGTTAGTTACATCCCTCCTCCTCATTTACATTTCATAAAGAAGAATACTCAATTAGTTTACCTTGTTTGTTGCTAAGGCACTATCACACCTTAGAGTGGGATAGGGGCATTCCGAATTGGATACTTTTCCCAACAACAAGGTTGCTTACTAGGTGTTTTCATTTTCTTTCCTCGAGGCATCAGTTACCGATAATAATGCTTCACTATGCCCTTTGAATTTCTTCAAACTAATTTTTCAAACCAAGCTTATGCAAAAAGTTAAAAAATCTACACACCTTTTTTCACTTTGTAGGAGCTTGATATTGCATCTAATGTATCTCTGTAATTTCGGATCTTCCAGTTTTGAAATTGTGACCTATAGTAGCCCTCTGCATCCTCTTTCCAATTCCACCAGTCTGATCGAATTTATATTCTCCAAGAAAGAGTTATGCACAATCTCCCAAGATGACCTGATTATATACCTTTTCAGAAGAGCGAACTTGTATGAAGTGCCACGTGTCACTGTTTTTACCTTAGCATCTGAAAAATATACACAGGAAACTGCAGTCTATCTTCTTTCTGTAACTTCTTACGAAATTTCAATATGATGCTCAAAACAAAAGTTATGACTATTTTCCCCAGGTCACCTGTTTGGAATGTAATTCGGGAGTCTGGAAAAAGGCCAACTTCCTCAGATCATATCTCTAAAAATATAGCGCGAAAAGCTCTGAAATTCGGAATCGAGGTTCAGAACCATTTCGACCCAAATGGGTTTATTTTTTAGCATTGGAAACATCGCAGAAAAAAAATTATAGCGAAAATTCCATGATGACCTATTTGGAGCAGCGAAACCCTAGAATCCAAAGCTCTGATACCAAATGTTATGAAACCAGCTCACAAAATGATAGAAAGAATAGATGAACGCCTTAGAATTCAGCCTCTTCCAGTGGGAAACCTCCTTTACATTATATAAATGAACAATTCATTGATGATACAAATGACAAAACCTCCTTTCTATATATAGGAGTCTAAGGGATCACAATATAACCAAGTCGTCCTAACAATAATAATATAAAGGCACAAAAATAACAATAGAGGGATTCTATGGGGCACAATAATAAAAATATGGGGATAATAGGGGCACAACAATATTAATAAGGGATACAACTACAATAGTAATGTGGTAATCACTAGTTTTATAGGGACCTAACAGTATAGCTATATTTTCGGAGATATAATCTGAGACATTTAGGGTTTCTGTAGGCTCCCAAATTACATCCTAAACAGGTGACCTTGCGAAAATCATCATAACTTTCTCTCTGAGCATCAAATTGAAATTTCGTAAGAAGTTGCAGAAAGAGGATAGCTTTTAGTTTCTGTGTATCAGTTTCAGGTACTAAGGTCGAAACAGTGACACGTGGTACTTCCTACAAATGCACTCTTCTGAAAAGGTATATAATCAAGTCATCTTGGGAGATTGTGCATAACTCTTTCTTGGAGAATCCAATTTTGATTAGACTAGTGGAATTTGAAAGAGGGTGCAGAGGGTTACTAGAGATCGTGATTTCAGAACTAGAAGATCTGAAATTACAGAGTTACAGTCGTTTCAAGATTGAGCTCCTAAAATCAAGAAAATGCGATATGAGGAAGTTTGATGGCAAGGATTCAGTAAATTTGATACTGCAGATGGAGTAATATTTTGATCTACATGAGGTGCAACTGTTACAAAAGGTACGTATTGCATCTTCATATTTAGAATTAGATCAATCTTTATGGTATAAAGGGCTATGTTCTCGTAAACAACTTGTTACGTGGTCAATTTTCACGGAGGAAATGATAGCACATTATGAGGATACAAAGAGAAACACCTTCTTTAGAGCAACACCACAGCAATTGGAAGAAAAAAGAGCAAAAGGGCTTTGTTACATAGTGAAAAGAGAACTTATGGCAACAAGGAAGTCTACCCCTCACAACTATAAAGATGGAAGTGTTGTTTCTCCTAGCCTTCCCCAACCTACAAGGGTTACACCACAACAATTGGAAGAGAAAAGAGAAAAAGGGCTTTGTTACAATTGTGATAACAAATACATTGAAGGTCATAAGTGTGCTGAGAAGAAATTATTTTACATTGATTGTGGAGAGGAGGAAGAAAAGGATCAAGAAATTTCAAAAGAAGAGGATATACACTAGAAACCAACCCCAGAAAAAGAAGAAATGAATCTAACCATATATTGTAAAGAATTGGAAAGAATTACTACTCCTCAAACTCTCAAGATAGAAGGACATATCAAGAAGAAAAAGGTTCAAGAAGTGAAAGCTCACATTGAGAAATAAGAAATGAATCCAACCATGTCTTGTAATGCATTGGCCAGAATTACCACTCCTCAAACTATCAAGACAGAAGGACATATGAAGAAGAAAAATGTTCAAGAAGTGAAATATCACATCGAGCATCAAGAAATGAATCCGACCATATCTTGTAAAGCATTGGAAGAAATTACCACTCCTCAAACTCTCAAGATAGAAGGACATATCAAGAAGAAAAAGGTTCAAGCAGTGAAAGATCACATCGAGCATCAACAACAAGTTCTCCAACTTTTAAAGGATAATGCCACTTTGGTGCAGAATTGAATGAAACAATAGGTAGATCAACATCACAGTGAAAAATGTTTTGATGTAGGTGATTGGGTATTTTTACAACTACATCTCAAGCAAGCTATTTATGAGAAGGAAATGTTGGCAATACTACATGCACTTAAGAAATGGCGACCTTACCCAATGGGAAGACACTTCAAGGTAAAAATGGATCATGATAGTCTTAAATACTTTTTAAAACAAATATTATCTTTAGAAGAATAGAAAAAATGGGTCACAAATATGTTGGGTTATGACTTTGACATCATCTATAGAAAAGGGAAGAAAAATTTTGTTGCAAATGCACTCTCAAGAAAGGATGAGGATGGAAGCATTGTTTTGTGCTATTTCTATTATCCAACCAGATTGGATAAATGAAGCAAGGGATGAATGGAAGAAGGATGAAGAATTGTGGCCACTCATTCAAAAGTTTTTAGAAGATCCCAATTCAAACAATATTTCAAGAACTTGAAGAGGAAGGAAAAATCGTATAGGAACCTGGAGTAGTCACAGAAACAAGAACCCGACCGCTACAAAATTGATCAATTTCAGAGTATCTCCTCAAGTGGAAGAACTTACCCACTGAAGATTCCACATGGGAGGACAATAATTTTATACAGAAGCATCAAGAACTACTCAAAAGTTGAGGACAACACTTTTTGAAGGAGAGGGGCACATTAGGCCCCTATACTACTAGTGTAACCCATTATTGTTATTAGTACAACCCCCTTATTATATTGTTGTACCCATGTAGTCCCCATATTGTTACTATTGTGCCCCATAGAAGCCCACTATTGTTATTATTGTTCCCTTACATTATTATTGTTATGTCGGCTCTGATTATATTATGACCCCTTAGACTCCTATATATAGAAAGGAGGCCTTGTCATTTGTATCATCTAAGAATTGTTCATTTGTGTAATGTAAAGGAGGTTGCCCCCTCGAAGAGGCTTATTTCTCAGGTATTGATCTATCTTTTCTATCTTTTTGTGAGCTGGTTTCATAAAAGTTCCCCTAAGGGGGAGGGGTATGTAATAGCCCCTAGTTAAAAATCCATGTAATAAAGGAAAAATAATACCAAGGTCATGGGACATGTATTCCAAGATGAATGTTGGGAAAAAAAACATAATGATGGGAATCACTTGTGATTAATTAATGGCTATGGAAATTGTCAAAGAAAATGACAAAGGCTTTGGAAAGGCATGAGGCATTAATTAGCATTTTATTTATGAGAATAATGGAAAATAGGAGAAAGGGAAGGTAAAAGGTCACAAGTTTCATGTGAGAAGGAAAATAATGGAAAATGAAGAAAATATAGGCCTCTATAATAAAAAGGCTTCTGAGGATCAGTTTATGGCTTTAGTTAGTTCAACCTTTTGTCATTTTTAGCTTGGAGCTCTCCCTTCTATTCTCTCTCATACTCTTCAACACTTAGAGTTTTCTTGGAGCATTCTTTGAGGAGTTTCTCATACTTGGTATTTGGAGCAAGAAGGAAAAGGAAAAGCAAGAAGGCACAAGAGGAAAATATGATCAACAACTACAATAGGTTTTGCTTGCAGGTACTGAGTTTCATGTATGATTTCCTTGCTATTTTTGACATGCATGTGGTTTCTTGGTTATGACCTGTAATTGACAAGAGGATTTCCTAGATTGACAATGGTTTTTCCTAGCCTTTCCATTTCCTAGATAGCCATGGTGATGTGGGTTTTGTCCTTGTTTTCTAGTTGGTGCTCATGTTCCTTTGGTTGTGGGTTGAGTTACTAGTTCCTGGAGCCTTGGTTGGACAAATGCTCTAGAAGCTTTGTAATATATTAGGTTGAGTTACTAGTCCTCAAAGCATTGGTTGGAAAAACACTCTGGAGCCCTTGGTGGGTTGAGTTGTTAGTCCTAGAAGCCTTGGTTGGACAACTTCTCTAGAGTTTGATGAAAACTGCGGGTTGAGTTGCTAGCCCTGGAAGCCAAGTTGGAAAAAATGCTCTGGAGCCCTGGATAGCTTTGATGGAGACCGGTCTGGTGATCATTAGTGATGCCCAACTGTGAGGTGGAATCACTGGTTGAGGGTTGAGGCAATTTTGTTTTTTGTTTGTTCTTATTATTTATTTGGGAATATGTTATGGGCTGATATATGTCTAAATGGAAAATATGATACACCTAAATGGAAAACCTTGAGGGAAACTATTATATCTATATCTTTTCTAGTATCCAATATATTAAACATGGTATAAATCTACTTTTGTGTTAACACTTGTCCAATCTAGTAGAGAGATGATAAGGGGAAATCTAAAGCGAGTAAAACAATATCAGAGGTTCTAAAATACTTCTTTGAAGGGGAAACTTCCTCTATTCTCAATAAGTTAGGATCCCTCTTGTTCCTATTGAAAATAATACGCGTCGATGCACAATCCTATTAAATAAATAAATAAAGGGTAAAAGCAGAAAAATGCTTCCTTTGCAGGGAGGTGAAGTAAGCGACTTCGTCAGGGTATTGTCCAAGCTTGCTAGCAGTGGAACGGCACCATAGATGAAAACTTATACTCTGAATATCATAAAATCATCATGCATTTTACCCTTTCCTGGATTGAAAGAATTGTGATATGTCATATCATTTTGTGTTGAACCAAGCAAAATAAAGTGAGATACTATGTATATAACGAGGTTGAAAGGGGGAAGTCAAGGCAATATAATTATTGAATCAATACTTATTGAAGTATTGACCCTTTAACAAAAAATCATTTCCTAAATAGAGAAGTTGAAGCTCGCCCAATGTGTTGCCAAGTGTTGTCGCTACTACAACACCCCCCAAAAATTTCATTACATTCAAATTGTGGAACCTACTTCACCATCGTTTTTAGTGTCGCCTTGGTTGTCAAGCATCATTTTAGGTCATTCTATATGTTTCAATTGTTCTTGGGTATCCTCATGTGTCATCACATTGATTAAAACATCTTTAGTGTATTTCATGGTCGTAACACCTTTGCTGTTGTAAAACGACACTTTGTGGTTGTAGTCGCATAGACTTCATTTGTCCTACTTGGGGAATGTATGTAAAGTGGTGTTTTGATGTATACTTATCCTTTTTTAAGCTTGTATAGGTTTTCTTGATAAGTTAGTATGTGTCGCACAAAAAATTTTGTTGCAAAGTGAGCCCGTTAAGGGAAGGAGTGCATGAGCACACTCTTAAGCCTCGAGCAGGAACAATTCATTGTTAATAAGTTTTCCCTCCACCAACCAAGAGCACATAGCACAATCATAAATTATATTTCACTTTCCTTATTCTAAATTATGCCCTTTATAAACCAAGTCTTCCTTGAGCGCACTCCTTCAACCCGAAGGAGTGCATCCTCCTTGAGCACATGAGCGATTCTCAAAGACCCAAAGATCAAGTCCTTCAGCCTTCAACAATGTACCCTCTGCCTTCCTTGGAATTTTGAGTGCATGAGAGCACTCAGAAGCCCTGAAGCTTCATCCTTCATCCTTTGACAATCTGCCATGCACCTTCCTTGCGTTCTTGAGCACGTGAACACACCCTGAAGTGCTGAAGACTCTCCCTTTAGCCTCTAGCTCTGTGTCATGCGTCCTCCTTATCTCCTTTGAGAACAAAACACACATAGGAAGCCCAAATCCTTCTCCTGCATCCTTTGAACTTGTGCCACTTGATTTCCTATTTCTATTGAGCACACAAGCTCATCCCGAAGCCTTGAATCTTCTCCCCTTCAACCCTCTAGCCTTTCAAAGTGTGCCCTTGGGCCCAAAAGATCTTTTAACTCCTACCAAGTGATCTGTTAATGCATTAACATGAACCCTGATTGAAACATGTTAGAATAAGATATTTTCAAGCTGATGGGTGCTTGTCATGAGTTATTACAGTTATAGGTATCTCAGGAACATCATGGAAAGCATGTATGAATAAGATCGGGAGAAAAAGGAAGGCAAAGGAAGCATTGGAGAACAAAAAAAAAATCAAAGCCTTGATGGTCGAAGGACCCTAAAGACACTGTAAAATCAAATACCCTTTTGAGCATGAACACATTAGCAATCAGAAGTTGCATCCAGAACAAATACAGGAGTGGAAACCATGTCACTATTGACAAAATTCCATGCCATCGGTCACTATTAGTCCCAGTCATCAAGGATAGTGACTTGTCATGTCTTCATCACATGATGATTTGGAAATTATGATGTAAATATGTAATCATTGTAAATACAAATAAGTGGAAGTCTAAGATTCATGTATGGACAAAAGAGTCATGGAAGTCCAAAAGACATGTAACACCAGGAGTCACATGTAATTCCAAAAGTTATTTGGAAGTCCAAAGGTTGTAAAATACCAAATGTAATTAGGAGTTGGAAAGTCAAGGGTCATGAGGATGTGAAAGGTCTTGCCTCAAGCAATAAAAGGATCCTCATTACTCATGCAAATGAATTTTAACTTTGGCTTCTCCCACAAGGCATTAGAGAGATAGAGGTATTACTTTCGAGTAGTGACTGAGTGGTTCTAATGCTCCACTAATGTTGCTAATGATGTTCATTTTACTTAGGTATCTTAGAGATTTTTATTAATACTTGAAGCCTCTCAGGCAGCACATTTTCATACATGGATTGTTGATGTTTCAAGACTACTCTTTAAAAGTTTATGATTCATGTTCAATTTCACATGTATTGAAGTAATTGAACTATTTTGGTGACTTTGGTGCTTAACTTATTGGAAATATGTTGTAATGATTATAACGATCATCGCATCTATGTGAAATATTTTTCTTGATGTAAGACAAGTCTTTCCCATTCATGTGTGTCTCCATTAGGGTAGTATTATTACTTCTCTCTTAGAGGCTCACTTTGTTTGCCCTATGCAATAAAAAAACCTTGATACATTTGTAATTGAACATTCACAAGGCACACACTCTCGCTCATTCAAAAGAACATGTGTGCTTCTCTCTCATGCTAACCATTAAAGCCAAGGCATGTCTTTGAGAAAATGACAACTCGGTTGTATTCTGTATTGGACTCCTACACCAAATAGTGTGAGGTATAGTTGGGACCTCAAATTAGGGAGATCCCCTATATGTTGGGGGTATATAACACCATCAACACCTTCTACTTATAGAGACTCATGGTTCTAATTTGTTGTCTAGGGTTTCTCCTGTAGGTGAGGTTGTGGTCTCAATTTTCAGTGTGGGGCAAATTTAAGAGTTTGGTGACTTCCAGCTCCCACTTCAACTTATTCTCATTTTCTTTTCCTTTCCAGGTGCAAACACTACTAGGGGTTTCCATCCCTATTACTTACTGTCAAGTTTCTAGTTATCACTCAGGGTTTTATTTTGGAATCTGAGGGTTTGTAATGTTAACACCCTTGATAGTGGAATTTTTCTTATGGAAAGTGTGAATTTCTATTATGAATTTATGACTAGTTAAGATTTAGGTGCCGCAAGGTACCTTCGGTCTGGCAGACAACTGTATTCTTTTGCTCCGTGAAATTAGTTATAAAACTTCAAGTCCTTTTTTAAAGACTCATGATCTTCTTTTGTAACTTTAAATTTTAGATTATTAAAATAGCTTCTTGTAATGCAAGGGAATAATTTATGGTATCATTTCTATAAATTTGGAAGGTTGTTTGTGCAGTTCTTTATTTTCACTATGTTATGCAGATATTGGCTTGCCAATGTAGATTAAGTACTCGTTTTCTCATTAATGTTGATGCTTCTATCACATGACCACATTTCTTTTTTATATGTTGGTTAACCAGACTAGGGTTTCTTCTTGAATTAGTTGCATACAAAAATAATTATGTTAACTGTGTAAACCCTTGGTGTTAGTTTTCGATTCTAATTTATTTGTTGTAGAAATGCTATATATGAAAATTACCTTTGTTAATTCCACAAATATTTTTTGGTTGATGTTAGTGGATATTTTTAGTAGTTCCCTTTTTTTATATTTCGATATTCATGCTTGTTCCTATTTCAATTAAAGGCCTGTAGAGTCAAGGGGTTGTTCCAGGGTTGCCAGTAAACTGACTTGGCCCCAGAACTAACCCAAATCTCTTCAGGGTTATGAAATTTTTTCACCATAGTATGTTCAACAATATAATAGTTTACAGTTACCTATTACAAACCCCATGTGAAAAATTTCATCTCAACTCAAGGTTAATAGTTTCTTTGGATTGTTCTAAGGCTGTCGTATTTACTGACTTTACCTGAGAAATAACCCCACTTCCTCATTAAATTCTATTAGTCCCTTCTTAAATCTATTATTAAACTAATTGAGAAATATTATGTTTCATTGTGAAACATTATATTTCACTACTCTGTCACATCAAAATTTCTCATTTTCCAATCTAATTTAACCTAAGATAACTCACCCAACACTTTCAGAAAATTTCCATAAATAGAAAAAGAGTCACAACCTCGATACAATATTTAGCATAAAAGACAGATTGTACTATACTTATTTGTTCCTCACTACAATGTCACAAAGAAGGGAATGCTCCTCCCAATAGATGAGCCAGTCTCAATACTATGTATCCCCCCGATTCGGCTTCATTCAGGTTAGGTTAGAATAAATATCTCCATAGATCCACCCTGAGACTATTTGATCCCAACCATACATAGTCTAGGATTCTTACGTTGAGTACCAAGCCCCACTTGGAGTTCCACTGGTTGAACTAGCTCAAAAATTCCTCACAATGACAATGTCTTCCAAATTTTATTGGCAATCCTTTTTCCTCTAGGTACTGATGAGCGAGTCTCAATACTATGTCTCCCCCGAGTCAACTTCATTCAAGTTAGGTTAGAACAAAGATCTCCATAGAGCCACCCTAAGACTATTTGATCCCAACTAGACATAGTCTAGGATTCTTACGTTGAGTACCAGGCACAGTCAAAATTCCACTTGTTGAACCAGCTCAAAAATTCCTCACAATGACAATGTCTTCCAAATTATTTGCAATCTTTTTTCCTCTAGGTAGCCTCACGTTCCTATATTCCCCAAGAAGAGTTGGACAGGTAACTTAAGTAACAACATTTCCCAAATATACTAATCAGTAAAACTCTCAACACAAAAATGAAAACATTTAACATAATTAAAATAAAAATCAAATTGGATGATATAAAGGTTTACCTACTTCAATGATAAGATCATTCTTATAGATAACACAAACTTTATCTTACACCTATCTTTTTAAAATGTATTCACACTTTCTTACACACTTCAATTCCAACAGGACGTGGCATTTTTTTTTCTTAAATGGCACGTTGCTATGTCCCTCACCATAACCTCAACTTTGATCGTGGAAAAAGTGACTTTCTTACATTCAAACTAATTCTCTTCTCTCCCCTACGATATACAATATAAAATTTCCCATTTGATGCTTTGCAGTAGAATACAATAATTTCCTCACCTCTCCATCGGTCCCCACACGGTGGTATTTCTTTTACTTTCAATTTCCTGATACGTTTACTATTTATTTCCACCCCATGTACTTCGAGTTGCATAGCAGAGAATCCATTAAAGATGCTGAGTTGATAAAAAGAGAGAGAAGTGATGATGAAAATGTTGATGATTATGTGGTTCGCGTTCATGGTGCTGGGGACTATTAGTGCACCAATGAAGAAGCCCAATGATGACGATTCTATTGAATTTACATCACCCATGGATGCACTTCATGACACAAAGGACGAGTAGGGGCTTTTTTCGTTCAGAGATGCGATCATATTCAATCCATCTGGATCCCTCCTCAACTGGACATCACAAAACTCACACAATGTGTTATCCTGGACTAGAATCCGGTGCAAAAAGTGCATGAAGAGAGTGGTTGCCATAACACCTGTTGGCTTGGGATTTGAAGGTAGTTTCTCACCATCTTTGTGTACCCTTTCATTATCACGCACTTTCAATCTATTTGGTAATAATTTCTCAGGAAGAATTCCATAGGAAGTGGGGAAACTTAAAGCATTGATCATATTTGACCTCAGCTCTAATATGCTTTGGGGTCCTATTCCAAGATCTCTCTGCAATTGTACACATATTCAATGGATCAAACTATCAGTTAAGAGTTTGACAGGGACTATTCCAATAGAATTCAGTCATCTGGGCAAGTTGGAACATCTTCGTTTGAAGCAAAATTACCTTACTGGAAGCATACCATCTTCTCTGAGCAACTGTAGCTCTCTCAAAGATGTGTCCATTGGACACAAAAATCTGACAGGTCCAATTCCTCTTGAACTGGGCTCACTGCAAAACTTAAACTACCTACTCTCGAATCCAACAAGCTGGACAACACCATTCCACCATCTCTGGGAAACTTCTCTTTTCTTACGACTTTATTTTTCGGGGACAACAAATTGTCTGGCATGATACCACCTCAATTGGGAAAGTTAAGAGAGCTTGTTCAACTATCTCTTTATGGTCCACGTAATATTTCAGGTGTGATCCCTTCTGAAATAGGAAATTGCAGTAATCTTTATTGGCTTGATTTACCAACCAACAAGATTCAAGGCCCCATCCTGATGAGTCTATTTCAGCTTCCCCTCACCACCTTGAGTCTGGCTCAAAATGACATGAGTGGTGGCATATCTCAAGCCTTTAGCAATTTGAGTTAGTTGAACTACCTATCCCTTTATTCAAATAACATGAGTGGTGTAATACCTGAGTCCATTGTTAGCATTAATGGAGAAAGTTAGTTTTTTTATGTTTAAGTGTTTGTTGCTTTAGAATAGGATTAAGATCCTATTTGATAGGCAGTGGTCCAAACCACTCGATATTGTGAAAGCCTATATATTTGAGGCTCATCTGACTCAAAATATAGGGCATGTATGAGTGTTTGTACACTCTCCAGGTATCTCACCTGGAGAGCCAATTTAATATATTGTTAATATATTCAGTTTTTATCATTTTATCAAAGCTTCAGGGTTTTCAATCCTGTACGCTGAGTAAAGGATGTAACTGAGGCGAAATCATCGCTTGGATTGGAGGGCTAATTGCGTCAATCCCATTGTTACCCTTCCCCGGGTTTTCATTTTATCTATTGTCACAAATATTTGGTGTACAGTCGCGAAGACCTTCGCGAGTCCTTGTTGCTAACAAGTGCCAACCAAACTATGTCTTTGAGATCTTCATTCTTGAGATCTTCCTTCAAATAAGGAGATCCACAAACTATGAGAGAATAAGGAGACGATGGTGCCGAGGCTGCGTGAAGAAGGAATGAGAGTGGTCGTAGAGAAAAACATCTCGTGGTGTTGGAGGATCCCACATGCAGAGGAGCTGCGGGACTGGTCACCAGTAGAGGATCCTTCCCGTCATGGCCGGTCAGTAGCTCTTCGTGGTTGAATTGAACTAGGTGGAACACAACATTGGTTGCCTGCATATTGCCAGCCCTAGCCTTATGTTAAGAAGAATTTGAAGTCAAGTTTTCCAAGTTTGCAGTGTGAACCTGTGTACAGGAGAGGAGAGTTGCGTGAGGAGGAGCATCATGCATTAGATTTCTCAAATCAAATACTCGTGTCTATTATTGTAGGGATTGGAGGGATCTTAGATTGGGTTTTGGGAGAGGAGAATTTTCACAAATTTTTTATTTGTAGGAAAGAGAAATTGGAGAGGCATATTCAGATCAACTTGACGAAGACTTTAAGGATTGATCTGGTTCAATTGTTGTGATTACCTGGGTGAATCCTTAAACCCTTGACCAGTGTGAGCGTGCTAAGCAGCTACAGGTGGAATCATGTAGAGGAGCTGTGTGTTGAGAACGAGCGGTGAGGGTGACCACGGTGTGAAAAAGGGTTGGTGCTTGAGAAGACTGTGCCATCTCCGTGATTGAGGAGATTTGTTTCTGCACATTGACTTAAGGTGAAGTGTGCAGGCTGCGAGGAGATTCGTAGCTGGAAGATTGGAAAGTCGCCAGTGTTGGGTGCTGAGGAAACTCGAGAAGGTCGGAATAGCAAAGGAGGCCAAAACTGTCAGCCAACATGGAGGAAACCAAACTGAGATCACTGGATTGACTGTCATGGATGCATGCAGCACTGGGATCACCGAGGAGTTCGGTGGCTGTGGCAACATCAAACCTTGGAGGGATCGATTTAGGTCGCGCACCGAAGGGGAAAACCAGAGAGTGTGGTGCTGCCGGAAGAGGGAGGCCCAAGGTATGTGGCGTATTATCCTGGTGGATCGCTACATAGAAGACTGAGGACAGCCAAGTAACTAGCTCGTGGCCCATGGTGAAGGTCCAACTAATTGAGGCTGCACGGAGATCGGCAGTAGCTTGGAGCGTGGATCTGTTTTTTTGAAAAAAAAAGGGGCTTAGATCGTGCTGATCGGAGAAGGATTGTGCTTTGTATGCAGAACATTTCTTTGGGTGCTGCGAGATTACTGCTACATACAGGTGGTGAATGTCATTTGAACGCAGCATACACATGGCCTTGGCATTGAAAACAGGGACAACGAGATTGAATAGGTGACCGTGGAGAAATATTGTCTTTTTTAACATTGTTTTTTTCAAGGCCACGTATCATTGAACTGGCTGCTTGATCTGGTGCCGAGAACATCTGTTTGGAGTGCAAACAGGAGAGCTGTGGACTTCTGAGTGCTATCCAAATGTGGAACAAACCTGTGCATAGTGGGCTGAGAGAGGCGCAGCAGAAGCAAAACTGCATTTTTTTTTAATTGTTTTCAATGACATCCTTGCAACATATTTCGTGGAAAATCTGTAATTTGTTTGATTTGTGTTGATATTCCTAGATACAGATTTCATGTTGACATGATTCGACACAGATTTGTGCATTAAAATTTCCATAGAGAATTGTAATTAGCGTACTTGCTTGCTGGAGGCCGCAGAACTGCCCCGAAGTCCCGTGGAAAGTGCGCGCAGATTGAGAAGGGATCAGCCAGTGTTGGTGGCCTATGGAGGAGGTAGCATAGTTGAGGCCATTGCGTGGATTAGTTTTTTTTTTTTTACGTGGTGTGGAAAGGCCATTGCGTGGATTATTGGTAAGAAGCCCATTGTGTTGAGATCTGCCCTACGTGTTGTGAATCAATGCAAATTGGTGGCCATCTGTGTGAAGAGGAGACACGAGAAGAGCAAGATCTGCTACACAATTGAGCAGATCGTGAAGCAGTTCATAAAGATTTGTGTGAAGATCTGTGTGAGGATCTGTTGTTGAGGAGGCAACTATGGACGTTGTTGAGGAACTGCCTGTGAAGTGATCTATGTGGGGCTGGTGAGAGCCGTGGGATGCTGCCAGCAGTGTGAGGAAATCTCTCATTGTGTGTGTGGAGTGGTGTCTACGTTCAGACTTTCGCTAGAGAGGCGTATTTGCCTGAAGAGGAGACTGTTTGATCTGTCTGTGGAGCCATAGAGTCGATGGAGATATTCGAGTGCTGGTGGAGAATTTGACTGTGGTGGATCGATTTCCAGATCCAAAATTGATAGGGGAGAAAATGGGTCTTCAAAGTAAACTAAAAGAGTCTCGTAGAAAACTAAGGAGAAAGCATCAAAGGAGAAATGAAAAATATTTTTTTGTTGAATTTAGTGATGTGTTTCAGGTTGACGCTGATGGACTAGTAGCTGATCAAGATGCAGATTTGGAATTTGGTGAGATTATTAAATGGTTAATGCTAGATTTACCATCTTTTTCAGGTATGAATTATGAAATATGGGCAAATGAAATGAAAACAGTATTATGGAAGGTAAATTTACTGGATTATGTTGAAGATGTTATTAATGATAGTGGAGATGCATCAACATTAAGTCTTATAACATCTGCATTAGATGACAACATCATACTCAGCATAATATATGAATATGGAGAGATTCTTAGTGAAAAATTCTTATGGGATGTTTTAGAAATGAAATACTGTTTGAATGAGGGAAATGATGCTGAAGATATTGCTCTTGAAAATGATCCCATATTTGATTGTGAAACTAAAGATGCAATGATGGGTGATGAATGTGTGTCTGTAACTGAAACTTTTGATGATGAAAACACATCCATTATTGTAGAACCTGAAATTTTTCCAGATGTAGAAATAAAGTTTGATGAGACTTATATACCTCATGATGAGTGGATAAATTTGATGACAAAAAAACATCTTATTGATGAATTATTGTTTGGTGAGAAGGAAGGCTTATTTTCACATACACATCAAATGAAAAACATGGCTGCAACAACTGAAATAAGTGAAGAGGCTGAAGGTATAACTATGTCAACAGAGAGGGATGAAGTAGGGAGAGATGGAGAAATGAAAGCTCTCCTGAAGGAGCAGGAAGATAAAAGAAAATGTGGTCCTCTTTATAAATATAACATTTTTTTTGTGCATATATTGGGAGACAAGAAGAAGCAATTGAAGAATCCCAAGAACCTCCAACATCAAATGCAAAGAATGTTAGTATATACTTGAAGGGGAGGATAAGTGTTCATGTGTTCCTCTCGAGGGGAAGAAAACGTAAAAAGGAGGCAAAGCTCCATCATTTTCGTACGTAAAAGAAGGTTAAGATGAAGCTTCATCCACAAATGAACAAGTATGGGCTCTTCGGAAAGAAGACAAAAATGAAAGCTTTGTCTTTTACCATTGTAAGCCTAACTGAGACTGAGACCAACAGGCATCGTATGTCATTTGAGTTTTTTTAGTGAAACCTTTCTCCATTAAGGGGGCGTGTTATCATTAATGGAGAAAGTTAGCTTTTCTATGTTTAAGTGTTTGTTGCTTTAGAATAGGATTGAGGTCCTATTTGATAGGGAGTGGTTCAAAACACCCGATATTGTGAAAGCCTATATATTTGAGGCTCATATGACTCAAAATATTGGACGTGTATGAGTGTTTGTACACTCTCCAGGTATCTCACCTGGAGAGCCAATTTAATATATTGTTAATATATTCAGTTTTTATCATCCATTGCCAATTTGAGTCAGCTGACCTACCTATCTCTGGGCTTAAATAAGTTCTCCGGTGCTATTCCTAAATCCATTACCAAATTGAGTCAGCTAACCTATCTAAATCTTGGTACAAATATTATAAATGGAAGCATACCTCAAGGTATTGGCAATTTAAGCCTTTTGCAGCAACTTTACTTGGATACCAACTTCTTAACCGGCCACATCCCTGAATCACTGGGCAATTTGACAAAGTTGACCAAGTTAAATTTGGGTTCAAATAATTTCACTGGGCATTTACCAAAAGAAGCCATCACAAAATTACTTCAATTGGACTTTCTACGTCTGGGAGGAAATAGGTTTATTGGCAGCATACCAGAAGATATTACAAAGTTGAGTAACTTGACCTTCTTAGATCTTGGTAACAACACGCTGATAGGTAACATACCTGAAGGCATTGGCAAGTTGAGCAAGCTTCAAAATCTTTACTTGGATACCAATGGGCTTACAGGCACAATTCCTGATGGGATAGGAAAATGTGTGGAACTACAACAGTTAGATTTGTCTAAAAACAAGCTAAATGGAACTATCCCCCACTCTCTAGGGAACTGTAAGTCTATGATGGTTTTGGTACTGATGAATAACTTGCTGTCAGGCAGAATTCCACTGTCCTTAAATAAATGTGTGGCTTTACAAAGGTTAAAGGTTTCTGAGAACAAACTGAGTGGAATTCTAGACATGGACTTTCCAGTTTCTATGACAGTGCTTTCTGCTCATTCTAACAATTTTTTTGGCACTGTTCCTGCATCTTTGGCTCATTGTACCAAACTTCAATTGTTAGATTTGAGCAAAAATGAATTAACAGGTGAGCTTCCTCAGTTCCTCAAATTTTTTCATGACTTAAGAGTCTTAAGTCTGGGTCATAATAAGCTCCATGGTGGTATTCCTCAGTGGATCAGAGATCTCACCCAGCTGCAAGTGTTGGATTTATCCAACAATGAATTCAGTGGAAAAATACCATCCAATCTTAGTGGGCTACAGGGCTTTTTGGGGGCTTCTCAAGTCAGTGCTAACACACTATATGAGGATCTAAGAATTGTAATGAAGGGAGTTGAATATGCTCTAACATATGTGCTAGCGGCAAACATCATATTTGACTTGTCTAACAATAAGTTTACTGGAGTAATACCTTCAAGTATTGGAAATTTCACTGGTTTGCGACTGCTGAATTTATCTATGAATCATTTAGAAGGGAAAATTCCTGCATCTTTTAGCAAAATATCTATTTTGGAGCAGTTAGATTTGTCCAGAAACAATTTAAGTGGAGCAATACCTCAAGAGCTCTCTATATTGACCATGTTGGCATACATGGATGTTTCATGGAATAGACTCTGTGGTAGGATTCCAAAAGGAACTCAATTCTACACTTTTAATGAGACTTCATTTGAAGGGAACAAATGTTTATGTGGCTATCCTTTACAAGCATGCAAGGAAAAACAAAGCAATAATACAGTGAAAGGGACTAGCATAAATAAACGACATGGATGGCAAAGCCGTGTAAATGAACATGTCTCATTAATGGCAGTGGGATTTGGATTGGTGATTGGATTCAGTGGAGTTGTAAGTGTGATGATATTGTGGGATAAAGCTAGACATTGGGTGATGCCCTTCAAAACAAAACCATTTTATAGAGTGTATAGATTCCCTAAATAACCTCAAAATATATTCTGTATCCATATCCTTAAGTTTGTACAGACTTAAAAGAAAAAATTAGTTAGTATTGATATCTATATCATTGTAATTTATATGCTTCAGTTAATATTGATATTTGTATTAGTCAAATTATATGTTTAAAAATTCCCTTGCTTGTGTTGCCTTCCGAATTTGAGTTCTACTAATATTACCTACATTTACATTTAGTGATTTGCGTAAATGTGAAAACATTTTTATCACCTGAATTAATGTGAGATCATATTTTTCATCACATTCTTTTATCAGTTGAGTGTAGTTATAAAAGTATTACAGTTTTGTCTACATTTCTTTCTATTTTGCCTCACTTTTTGGTGTGGTTTACGGAAGGGTGGTTCTAAATTTTGAATTTCGAGTAATGCCAATTTATGATTTTTGACTTAATGATCATGAAGGTATTGAGATAGTTCCAATGGTTTCTATGATGGTTGATTTAATAACTAGTAATAATTCACAGTAAATTAATATTTCTATGACATTTTGTTATAATTTAAAGTTATTTTTGCAGGTTTTGGATTTAGTATCTATAATTCATTTTAAAAAGAGTTCATATTTTTTTATCAAATTAATATTTCAGGTCATAAAATTTAATGATAAATATTATGTGTTAGTTTATTTTGAAAGAAACTAATTTTGCTAATAATTTATTAATATTTTATTTATGTGTATGTCATATTAACTTTATATTTGGCTTCCAAATTAAAATTGATAATAAAAACCTGTTACCTATCATATCCATTTGTACTTCAGACATACCATGATCCACCCTTGCTCAACTGCACACAATACAAAAATCACAAAATGAGTGCTCCTCGAATTCAGTCTGGTGCAAAAAGAATAACAACCATTCTTCAGCATTGGACCAAATTCAGTAAATGGAACCAATATTGCCTCTATCTTATAACTTTGCAAATCTTCCTATTAAAAACTGTAACTAATAAATAGGAGGTATCACAATCCTAGAAATCTTTAACTAACTAAAATTGAAGTAATAAAAGAAAAACTCAGTGAAAAGATCAGATGGCATCAACCCACCATTGGAAGAACATGATGACGGTAAATTTTTAATGATCTTATTGAAAAATTGACTGATGGAGACATTACAAAAATCAAATTGGGAAGAAGGTAAAGCTGAAATCATAACTAGTGTGAGTTTTATTAAAAATGTCTGTGTGCTTTATATGGAATGCTTCTCATTTTTCTAATCAATTTCTAGAAAGTGACATGGCATTAATATTGGTTGTTTCGATGAATCATGGTAGCATGTTAGTTCTCTGAAAAGTTTGTATGTAGATTTAAGATTTTCTGACTCATTTCAAAGGATAAAAGTTATGAATATTAATTGTTATGGAGCTTTTTCATTAATGGTTGTTTTATATACTAGCACAACCACATTTACCAATATGGTTGATATATGCCGATAGACTTATATGAAACATATATATAACCACATTTTCTAATGTGGTTGATATACACGAATAAGTTTATATTAACCACATTAATAATTATTATGTGTATTTTTTTAAACACCAATTATTTATGATTATTAATAACTATATAAATAATAACAACCATATTATTTATATATATATGATTATATGATTATTATATTAATATTATAATAATAATAACAACTCATAATAATATTAGATTATCCTTATAATAATAATAATAATAGTAATAGTAATATTAATTAATAATAATAATATTGATAATAATATTATATTATCATTATATTATTATAATAATAATAATAATAATAATATATTATTATGATTATTATTATATTATTATAACAATAATATAAAATAATAATAATAATAATAATCACAATTATATTGAATTATTATTATAATAATAATATTAACTCATAATAACAACCATGATCCAATAATAATTAGAATTGTGATAAGGGAATTATTATGTGTATTTGTTAAAGCCCAACTATTTATGATTATTAATAACTATATAAATAATAACAACGATATTCTTATATATTTATGATTATTATATTAATATCATTATAATAATATAAACTCACAATAATAATAATTATTATTATTATTATTGTTATTATTAGGCTTTATTAATTCAACCATGTTTATTTTAATATTTTTAATATTTATCTTAGGGTTTGTATAACTTGGGTTTATAATATTAGTCCCTTTTGTTTAATATTATTCCCACGGGTTCATAATCCGTTGGGATTTTAGTATTAATCCTTGGGTAATACTAAAATCCCAACACATTATGAACCCGACGAAATAATATTAAACAAAAAGGACTAATATTTATAAACCCAAGCTATACAAACCCTAAGATAAATATTAAAAATACTAAAATAAACATGTTTTAATTAATAAAGCCTAAGAATTAATATTTTAAAATAAAAGCCCCGGATGCGGGTGGCAATTAAAGCCTTTAAGGATCTGATACGTGGCAACGGTGGGCAAGATGGCCACTTGGCCCCCTGCAACCATCCCAAGACCAGCCTGATTAATTCTCACGACACCTCGTAGGCGGCATTTAATGCCTACTCTTGCCGAGGAAAAATCATCAACTGCATAACCATGGCTCTGGTGATTCACCCGATCATTCTTCCCCTGTTTCATTATGCTTGCCCTCCGCAAGCGGAAGCACCGACTGAGCGAACCAGCACAGGATGCAGATGCTGGCTTGTTTGCTGTCTGGATTTGGGTAATGGCTTCCACCATTCCCATACTAATTTCTGCTCTTCTGCTCAGTACTCTGGATTCCACCATCCCCCTCAACACTCTGTAAATTCTGCTCAACATTCCTCTGTCATCTCTCCTTCCACCCCCCTGACTCTACAACTGCGCCTACCTCCACCATGGTCCGCCACCGCATGCGCAGCCGTCGCGGTGGCACGCGCGGCGGCAGCTCCTGCTCCTCTGATTTATACAGCCACAATTCGGCTTCCCCTACCTCCTCTGCTGAAAATCCCTACCTGTTCAGTGCTGCTGGTCATTATCCGAACACCAGAAGTGGTAGAGGCAGAGCCTGCCTCCATTGCTCCAGATGCGACGAGGCAGCTATGCGCATTGCTACCTTCCCTCTGCCTCCGAATCATGTCCCCCACACGACACAGTTCCGATTCCAGAGCTCCATGAATTGCCCGGTCATAGTCGCCACCATCTCCATCTGCATTTTTGAAGAGCCTGAGCCACAAATACCCATGACTACTTCCCTGGAAGAGACGAACAGAGCTAGTCCAAGCCGGCACAGAGATAACATTGACGAGTTGAATGGCAATGGAGGTCGGAATAGAAGACATGGAAAAGCCATTGCTAGTAGCTCGCATGATGCTTCAGGCATTCCTAGTGACACACGAGCAGTGGACAGCCGTTTGGAGAACACATCGCACCAACAGAATGCAGATGCTAGTAGGGAGGGAGATCGTTAGGCTGAGGGACGTGGAGGAGCGGACAACCCGAACGAATGGGCGTGTCCTGTCGTGGAGATTCCCATCGATTACCTGGCTCCGGAGGACCTGGCAATCTATGTCACTCCTGACAGGTGGCAATTCACTTAGCTCTGGTTTTTTTTTTTTTTTTTTCTTTTTCTGTCTTGTTGTTGTGTCCTCAAGGAAATTTGATGGTTGGGTGGTCTAGTCAGGACAATTTGTGGTTTTTCTAGGTGGTTTTGTGGTTTTTTTGGGTGGTTTTGTTCATCTTCAGGTTGGTTTTGTTGTTAGCTAATAGACTGGTTTACTCAGGAACATATGTGTCAATTTTTGGATGCTTAATGGGCTGGTTTCCCCTTTCTAAGGGCAGTCTCAGACATTTTTCATGGTTGTGTGCTAATTAAGGTCGGAACCCTCTACAGTCGGGCTACTATGTAACTTTTTTGTATTATATCAATAGATTAACCTTATTTAGAAAAAAATATATATATATTTTAAAATAAAAGGAATAATAAACAAAAGGGATTATTAATATTATAAACCCAAGGAACTAATAAACCCAACCATTTAATATTATAAACCCAAGGAATTAGTGAACCCAAGGGATAAATATTAAAAACCTAAGGAATCAAGAAGTGCAAGAGATTGATATTACAAACACAAGAGATTAATAAATCTTACCATGATTTATATTATAAACCCAAGTTAATAATAAACCCAAAGGATTAATACTAAAACCCCAAGGGATTATGAACCAAAGGAAATAATATTAAACCCAAGGGACTAATATTATAAACCCAACATTGGTAAATGCTAATACAAATATTAGAAAGACCAAAATAAACATGGTTTATTTTTATGGTGAGACAATCCTTGTCACAATGTGACATTCAACCATGGATAACCATTTCTCGCTATGATTGTCAATGGTTAACCATGATTGGTATTATAAACCTAAGGGAATAATAAACCAAAGAGATTGATATTATAAACCCAAAGGAATAATAAACCCAAGGTATTATTACTAAAACTCCAAGGAATTATGAACCCAAGGGAATAATATTAAACCCAAGGGACTAATATTATAAACCCAATGTATATAAACCCTAAGATAAATATTATAAACACTAAAATAAACATGATTGATCATCATTGATTTTCATATTGAGACAATCCTTATCAGAATTCCATGTTGGATCATGGTTTACCATGGTTGACTTCATAATAAACCATGGTTGACCGCAGAATAATAAACCCAAGCGATTGATATTATAAACCCAAAGGAACAATAAACCCAAGGGATTATTAATACTAAAACCCCAAGGGAATAATATTAAACCCATGGGACTAATATTATAAACCCAACTATGGTAAACCCAAATATAAATACTACAAACACTAAAATAAACATGGTTTATTTTGATGGTGAGACAATCCTTGTCACAATGCGACATTCAAACATGGTTGACCATAGTTGGCTATGATTAACAATGGTTGACCATGATTTATATTATAAACCTAAATGACTAATAAACCCAAGGGATTGATATTATAAACCCAAAGGAATAATAAACCCAAGGGATTAATACTAAATCCCCAAGGGAATAATATTAAACCCAAGGGACTCATATTATAAATGTAACATTAGTAAACCCAAATATAGATATTACAAACACTAAAATAAACATGGTTTATTTTCATAGTGAGACAATCCTTGTCACAATGTGATATTCAACCATGATTGACCATGGTTGGCTATGTTTGACAATGGTTGACCATGATAGATATTATAAACCTAAGGGAATAATAAAGCCAAGGGATTGATATTATAAACCCAAAGGAATAATAAACCCAACAGATTAATACTAAAACCCGAAGGGATTATGAACCCAAGGGAATAATATTAAACCCAAGGGACTAATATTATAAACCCGATATATATATAAACCCTAATATAAATATTATAAACACAAAAATAAACATGATTGACCATCGTTGATTTTCATATTGAGACAATCCTTATCACAATTCCATGTTGGACCATGGTTGAAATCATAATAAACCATGGTTGACTGGGGAATAATAAACCCAAGCGATTGATATTATAAACCCAAAGAACAATAAACCCAAGGGATTAATACTAAAATCCCAAGGGATTATGAACCCGAGGGAATAATATTAAACAAAAGGGACTAATATTATAAACCCAAGGTATAAAAACCCTAAGATAAATACTAAAAGTAAACATTATTGAATTAATAAACCCTAAGAACTAATATTTTAAACTCAAAGGATTAATAAACCAAAGCGATTATTAATATTATAAACGCAAGGAACAATAAACCCAACGGATTAATACTAAAGCCCCAAGTGATTATGAACCTAAGAGAATAATATTAAAGGCAAGGGACTAATATTATATACCCAAGGTATATAAACCCTAAGTGGAGATAATTTTTTTCATAATGTGAGATTGAACCATGATTGACCACAGTTGACCATGGTTGGTTATGGTTGACCATGATTGATATTATAAACCCAGGTTAATAATAAACCCAAGGGATTGATATTATGAACCCATGGGAAACATAAACCCAAGGGATTAATACTAATACTTAAGGGATTATGAACCCAAGGGAATAATATTAAACCCAAGGGACTAATATTAAAAACCCAACATTGGTAAACCCAGATATAAGTATTACAAACACTAAAATAAACAAGGTTTATTTTCATGGTGAGACAATCCTTGTCACAATGCGACATTCAACCATGGTTGGCTATAATTGACAATGGTTGACCATCATTGATATTATAAACCTAATGGAATAATAAACCCAAGGAATGATATTATAAATCGAAAGGAACTATAAACACAAGGGATTAATACCAAAACCCCAAGGGATTATGAACCCAAGGGAATAATATTAAACCCAAGGACCAAATATTATAAACCCAACATTGGTAAACCCAAATATAAATACTACAAACACTAAAATAAACATGGTTTATTTTCATGGTGAGACAATCCTTGTCACAATGCGACACTCAACCATGGTTGACCATGGTTGGCTATGATTGACAATGGTTGAGCATGATTGATATTATAAACCTAAGGGAATAATAAATCCAGGGGATTGATATTATAAACGCAAAGGAATAATAAACCCAAGGGATTAATACTAAAACCCCAGGGGATTATGAACCGAAGGGAGTAATATTAAACCCAAGGGACTAATATTATAAACATAACCTTGGTAAATCCAAATATAAATATTACAAACACTAAAATAAACATGGTTTATTTTCATGGTGAGACAATCCTTGTCACAATGCGTAGTTCAACTATGGTTGACCATTGTTGGCTATGATTGACAATGGTGTACCATGATTGATATTATAAACCTAAGGGGATAATAAACTCAAGGGATTAATATGAGAAACCCAAAGGAATAATAAACCCAATGGATTATGAACCCAAGGGAATAATATTAAACCCAAGGGTCTAATATTATAAACCCAACGTATATAAACCCTAAGATCAATATTGTAAACACTACAATAAACATGATCAACCATCGTTGATTTTCATATTGAGACAATCCTTATCACAATTCCATGTTGGACCATGGCCGACATCGTAATAAACCATGTTTGACTCAGGAATAATAAACCCAAGCAATTGATATTATAAACAAAAAGGAACAATAAACCCAAGGGATTAATACTAAAACCCCAAGGGATTATGAACCTAAGGGAATAATATTAAACAAAAGGGACTAATAATATAAACCCAAGGTATACAAACCCTAAGATAAATATTAAAAATACTAAAATAAACATGGTTGAATTAATAAACCCTAAGAATTAATATTTTAAACTCAAGGGATTAATAAACCAAAGAGATTATTAATACTATAAACCAAAGGAACTAATAAACCCAACTGTTTAATATTAAAAACCCAACGAATTAGTGAACCCAAGGGATAAATATTAAAAACCTAAGGGATCAAGAAGTGCAAGGGATCGATATTACAAACACAAGAGATTAATAAAGCTAACCATGATTGATATTATAAACCCAACCTAATAATAAACCCAAGGGAATAATACTAAACCCAAGATACTAATATTATAAACCCAACATTGGTAAACCCCAATATACATATTACAAACACTAAAATAAACATGGTTTATTTTCATGGTGAGACAATCCTTGTCAAAATGCAACATTCAACCATGGTTGACCATGGTTGGATATGATTGATAATGATTTACCATGATTGATATTGCAAGCCTAAGGGAATAATAAATCCAAGGGATTGATATTATAAACCCAAAGGAATAATAAAGCCAAGGGATTAGCACTAAAACCCCAAGGGAATAATATTAAACCCAAGGGACTAATATTATAAACCCAACATATATAAGCCTTAAGACAAATATTATAAACACTAAAATAACCATGATTGACCATCATTGTTTTTCATATTGAGACAATCCTTATCAAAATTCCATGTTGGACCATGGTTGACCATGGTTAACATCCTAATAAACCATCGTTGACAAGGGAATAATAAACCCAAGCAATTGATGTTAGACAATGGTTGATCATGGTCGAACATGGTTATTTATCATCGACCGTTGTTGAATAATATTAAACCCTAGGAATATGAACCCTTAGATCAATAAACCAAAATGATTAATATTATAAACCCAAGGGAATAATAAACCTAAGGGATAAAAATTATAAACCCAACGCATATAAACCCTAACATGACTATTATAAACCCTAAAATAAACATGGTTGACCATGGTTGATTTCCATATTAGATTAATCTATTGTGATATTGGCATAATCATAAATAGTTGGACAAATATTTAACCCTTAATATTGGGGTTTTATAAAACCAAGATATTATTAATATTACAAGCCCAAGGCATTAATATTATAAAAAAAAAAATGATTAATAAATGCAAGGGATAAATATACCCAAGGAATCAATAAACCCAACGAGCTAATATTAAAAACCCAAATGATTAATAAACCCTAGGAATTAATATTTTAAGCTCATGGGATTATTAAAGTCAAGGGATTAAGTGATAAACCAAATGAATTGTTAATATTAAAAACTTGAAGAATGAAGAAACCCAAGCATTTGATATTATAAACCTAAGGAATTAATAAACCCAAGCGAAACATATTAGAAACCCAAGGGATAAAAAATTGCAAGGGATCAATATTAAAAACAAAAAGGATTAATAAAACATTGGAATTAATATTTTAAGCCCAAAGGATTGATCAACCGATGTGACTATGAATATTATAAACCTAAGGGATCATTAAACCTTAGGACTATTATCTAAACCTTAATATTGGGGATTAATAAACCAAAGGGAATAAATGATAAACCCAAGGAATTATTAACATTACAAACTTAAAGAACAAATAAACCTAGTCATTTAATATTATAAACCCAAAGAAATAGTAAGCCGAAGGGAAATAGTAAACCCATCAAAATAATATTATAAACACAAAGGATTAATAAGCTTGAGTGATTAATAAACCCAACAAACCAATATAAGAACGTAAGAGATTAATAACCCTATGAATTAATATTTTAAACTCAAGGGATTATTAATTTTATAAACCCAAGGAACTAATAAACCCAACCATTTAATATTATAAACCCAATGAATTAGTGAACCGAAGGGATAAATATTAAAAACCTAAGGGATCAAGAAGCACAATGGATCGATACTACAAAGACAAGAGATTCATAAAGCCTAGGAATTAATATTCTAAAAACAAAGGATTGATAAAGGCACATGATTATTAATATGATAAACCGAAGCGATCAATAAACCTTAGACATTGTTAGTGTTATAAACCAAAAGAATAAATAAACCTGAGGGATAAACATTATAAAACTAACGGATTAAACCCTTAATATTAGGGTTCAATAAACTAGAGGGATTATTATTATTATAAATATAAGGGATTATTAATATTATAAATAAAAGGGAGAAATAAACCCAATGCATTTCTAATTTTATAAACCCAAGGCATTAATATTATAAAAAAATGATTAATAAACCCTAGCAATTAATATTTTAAAGTTAAGGGATTAATAAAACCAAGGGATAAAATGGTAAACCAAAGGAATTATTAATATTATAAATTCAAAGAACAAATAAACCCAAGGGTTTAATCTTATAAACCCAGGAGAAAAATATTATAAACCTAAGGGATCAAAAAATGCAAGGGATCAATATTAAAAATGAAAAGGATTAATATTTTAACCCCAATGGATTAATATTATAAATCCAAGTTGTTTAAACCCCACGATAAATATTATAAATCGAAAAATAAATATCAATGACTATTCTTAACCATCTTTGATTTTCATATTGAGACAATCTTTGTTATAATGCAACGTTGGACCATGGTTTACCATGATTCATGATGGTTGATTATGGTTTTCATCTCAATACAATCTTCTTTATAATGCAATGTTCAACAACACTCATGATGATTAGTTTTGAAAATGAGAGAATGTATGTCATATAAATATTTTAAAAACCCTAAGCCCTAAATTCATGGCATCAATATTATAAACATAAATAATTCTATAACACAAAAGAATAATAAAAAACATAAATTACAACCAATATAAGAACCACATTGTAAGCCATAAAGCATTAAAACATGATCAATCATTATCACATTAATAATAATGCTTTTATATCACTACATTATAAACAATAAATAAATTTTAAGTCATAAATACATTGATAGCAATACATGAATGTATTAAAAGTATAAATCTCAAGAATATTGATATAAATAGCTAGAACATGAAATTCCAACAATAATATTATAAATGTAAGCAATATTTTCATTTATGAAAGACATGAACAAAGTGAAGGGATCCACACAAAAGACCACAACAATTACAAATGCAAGAGAAGAAAATAAATTAGTAACACTGCCATTGGAGCAAAGGAACATAAATGCAAAAAACACATCTAAATTGCACACATTGGATTTAAAGAAGAACAACATAATAGGAAATTTTAGGACTAGAGATATACAATTTTCTACATAACAACAACAACGAGAAAAAAATTCAATTTAACCAACATTGCAACCATAGAAGGAACATTGAGTCTTAAAGAATATTTTTTTATTTTCTTTACATCAAATAATTCCACTACAAAATTGAACTTGAAACACTCCATCAAAAGTCATCTATGGAGTGGCCTCTTCCAAAACACAACTAGACCGATGACAAAAGCAGCACCAATTCAAATCAACAGGATAATGATGACGACACTTAACACTTTCCAACCAATTACTTCTTGTTCTCCTCCCAGAATCCCTCTGGTGCGCATGTAACAAGTATTTTACATGTGTTTTCGTTTCATCTGGCACACGAAGATGATCATCAATAAAAGAAGGATGGAACCCATGTTTTCTATCAAACTTGTTCCGAAGATATGAAAGAAAACTTATAGCTCCAACAATATTGTGCACTATTCTGGAATAATAGATGACATCATTATTGTCCATATCTGCATTTGAAAGACAAAAAAACAAAAGAAAAATCAATAAAGACATGCACAAATAAATAAGCACACACACACACACATATATACATAAAACATAACACCCCATTTGTATTTATGTTAAAAAACTTAATGTTATAATGTTACATGAAATAAAAATCTAGTGTTACATGAACCAAATGATATAAACATTTCTACAAATATAAGCTTCATTTTACAATACAATAGAAAAATCCATGGAAATAGAATAAAACCGTGGCCAATATTCAAAAAATGAATATTGGCCATGGTGATGGCCAATTTAGAACCTCCATTTTTGCATTTCATCATGTAATATGAATCCACAATATTAATATCAATATGAACCAGTTATATCTTGATTTGAATTTTTTTTCGCGCTCCTGAGAAACCTAGTGCGCGTGCGCGCTGCCTGCCGCCTTCAGTTCTCTGGTTTGCGCCCCCATTCTTCCTGATGGCCCCTCCGGAGGCTCCACCGGAGGAGGTTGCACAGCAGCAGGCTTTCTCAGCCCTTGTCAGTTCCCTGCCGCCTCAACGAGATCGCCCAGCCCTTTCAAAATTTGTAAAAAAAATAGAAGGACTTCAGGAGGTTTCCCTTCCTCCTACTCTGCCTAGAATGGTTGCTCTTGCTTTGGCCGAAAAGGGTCTAATAGGGCAATTCACTGGTCTTTGGCCCTCACCTAAAACTGTTCAGAGGTGGGTGGAAAGAAATTGGTTGGACAAAATCCAAGGAAAAATTGCTATTAGATTCTGCGGGAAGGGCTACTTTACCTTTCACTTCGAGACAAAGAATGACAAGGATCTGATTTTTCGCAATGGACCATATTTTATGGACTCCAGAGGTCTGTACTTAAACAAGTGGATGCCAGATTTCGATCCAGAGCTTGACATTCCTAATGCAGTTCCTGTTTGGGTACGTCTCCCACATCTCCCATTACACTGCTGGGGAGATGACTCTGTGCGAGCCATTGGAAATGCAGTCGGCAAATATATTGACAGAAGCAAACCAAGAGACAACATGCAAGCATGCGCCCGTATCTGCATCGAGGTCGACCTGGGCAAAGGACTTCCAGAAGCTATCAAGATCAAATTCGATGAATGGTCGCACATACAACAGCTCGACTACGAATAGATCCCCTTCAAATGTAAGGTATGTCACGAGTATGGTCATTTTTCCAATCGTTGCACTAAGATTATTAATGTGGATAATAATACTCAAGATCAGCAATGGGAAGTGGTAAAAAAAAAAAAACATCCCCTTGTCCCTCTTTACCCAATGAACCTGGACCCTCTTCTCATAAAACCTCTGCCCAAATCCCATCTCCTCCCCCTTCCCCTCCTCATCAATATCATTCCCCTGGAATTGGAAAACTCCTTCATTCTCCTCCATCCACCAACCCTTTCCATGTTCTTTCCCTCCCTGAAGGTGACCCTTCTCCTTCGAACCCTCCTGATCAGCCCTCCTCCCCTCATTCTATGAGTGCCCTTCCTCCCCTCTTACTTGAACCACTTCCCCCTAGAATTACCCGTAGCAACTCCAAGGACCAGGGCTCTTCCTTTGATGGACAAAAGAAGCCAGGGAGAAAGACTACAAAGCAGCATAGGGATGAAAACGCGCAGAAAGACATAGCCCTTGGTCTACAGCATCCAATAGAATCTTACATTCAGGCCACAAAAGATCAAGAAGCAGCAAGCAAAGACAAGGGAGGCAGAGCACCTCCTCGAACCACAGGTCTGAAATGATTAAAATACTTTCTTGGAACAGCAGGGGACTTGGGCACCCCGCTAAAATCAATGCTCTAACAGACCTTATAGTGCAGGAGAAACCATCCATCATATTACTTCAGGAAACAAAGCAAAGAGAATCAGAAATCAACAAAATCATTGGAAAGTATAAAAATTACAAAGGAAGCATATGCGAAGCAAGAGGAGCTTCTGGAGGAATTACCACCATCTGGAATCAAAATGACTGGCAAAGTGAAGCTGAGTTAATCGATCAGCATTGGATAAAAACAGTCCTGAGAAATAATATCAGCAATCAACAGATTGTCATCTTCAATGTATATGTCCCCAATCACTATAGGGATAAAGGAAAATGTTGGGAAACTCTTAGCAATCACATCATGGAAGGAGACAACAGCAACACCATAGTAGGCGGCGACTTCAACTTAATCCTGCATGCAAATGAAAAGCGAGGGGGGAATTTTCTGCCAGACCCTTTCAGGAATCAAATGGAAAATGTAATGCACATTGGTGATCTGATAGACATAGCTCCAAAAAATCGCAAGTTCACATGGAGAAATCAAACGCTGGGTAGCCACAATATCATGGAGAGTCTGGATCGATTCTTGGTTAATATTTCACTCCTGTCAACCTTTTCATCTGTTAATTCCACCATTTTGCCTTTTGCTGCTTCAGACCACTATCCAATCACCCTCGCCTTGAATACCCACTGCGCCCTTGGTCCGCTACCTTTTAAATATAATCATATTTGGAGTGATCAACAAGCTACCCGAAACATCATTCAGCTCACCTAGAGACAGCATATTAAAGGTTCCCCAGGCTACATATGGGAGAGAAAACTAAAGAATGTGCAAAGAGCGCTTAGACAATGGGCCAAGTCGCACTACAAGGAGCCAGAACAGGAAAAGCATGAGTTAAAGCTTCAAATCGCTGAACTCCAATGCACAATCGAACAAAAGGATTACTGTCACAGTGAAAAAATTCATGAAGAAGAGTTGTACAATAAACTGAGCAAAATTAAAAGGCAGGAGGAAGAAAAGTGGCGCATCAAATCAAGACAAATATGGCTGGAAAGTGGGGATAAGAACACATCATTCTTTCATAAACAAGCCACCGCAAGACAAGTCAGAAACACCATAACTGCCATCTCGGACAGCGCAGGGACTCAACATGTGGAACAAGCAGATATTAAAGAAGCAGCTACAGAACATTTCAAGGACCTCTTAACCGAAGTACAGGAGGAAGAATCTTATGATGACCTGTTACAGCATTTGCATTCTAAAGTCACAGATGATCTGAACAAAAACTTGACAGCAGAAATAAAAGAGGAAGAAATCGTTGAAGCAATCTGGAACCTCCATCCCAACAAGGCACCTGGTCCGGATGGGTTCCCAATTAGCTTTTACAGGGATTACTGGGAGCTGATAAAGAAAGACCTCATAAAATACATCAAGTGGATCCAAAAAAAAGGCAAAATAGGCGGATATACAAACTCTACCCATTTGGCTCTCATTCCAAAGGAGAACCGGCCATCCATTTTTTCTCGCTTCAGGCCCATATCTTTATGCAACTCATCATACAAAATCTTCACTAAAATCATTGCCTCTCGGCTCAAACCTCTTCTACCGATGCTGATCTCAGAAAACCAAGGAGGCTTTATGGAAAACAGACAAATTTCAAATTCTATTCTTTTAGTCCAAGAGGCCATACACTCAAGTCATGCAAGGAATGAGAAAGGCTTCATTCTAAAACTAGATCTGGCCAATGCCTTTGACAGGGTAAGGCATTCTTTTTTATTTGCAGTTCTTCAAAGGATGGGCTTCTCACCTCTTCTTATTAATGTCATAAGATGCTGCATTTCTGGACCTTGGATCGCCCCCCTCATCAACGGAAAACCCAGACCTTCCTTCCAATCCTCAAGAGGACTAAGGCAAGGTTGCCCCTTATCCCCTTATCTCTTCATCATCATGTCAGAATCATTTAGCTGTGCCCTCAATCAAAAGAGGCAGTCAGGCCTCATTACGGGCATCAAGTTTGAAGATGGCATTAAAAATATAAATCATTCTCAATTTTCCGATGACACCCTTCTGCTAGGGGGGGCGACCACCATTATTGCAAGAAGATTCAAGTCCCTACTTGACAAGTTCATGAGATATTCAGGAGGTAAAATAAATTACCTTAAGAGCTGTATTTATGGATGTAATGCTTCATCCCAAATGATACATAATATTGCCAATATTTTTGGTGTCCCCTGCAAGTTAGATTGGGACTGTTTCAGTTATTTGGGAATGCCGGTAACCATAGGGAAAGCAAATACTAGAGTCTGGGACTTAACGCTAGACAAAATGAAAAGGAAACTTCAAAGATGGGGAACTTTGTGGCTCAATCCAGCTAGGTGACAGGTTCTTCTAAAATCAGGGCTTTCCTCCCTTCCTTTATACCAGTTTTCTCTTGCCCAAGCTCCAGCTTCATTCCACCGAAAAATGGATAGCATCCTCAGATTTTTTCTCTGGCAAGGGGGCAAGAATGAAAAGAAAAAATTCAACCTAGTAAACTGGAAACAGGTTATACAAAGCCCTGAGAATGGAGGTCTGGGCATCAGGTCCCCATCTATTATGAATTTAGCATTCAGTGGGAAATTGATTTGGAGACTTATGGACAATCAACCAGCATGGTGGAAAAAAGTCCTAGAATCAAAATATCTTAACCAGCCAAGATCACAAATTCTCAATGCTGAAATCCCCAATAGACACTGTACAAAGATATGGAAATTTTGTAAAAAAGCCATCGTCTTCATGGCACAAAATGTTTCTAAAGTGCCAAAAGGAGGTGAAACGGTGAACATAGGTTCGGAAAAAATCATGGGGAACCCTCCCATAAACAGTCTTCCAGATATCGACCCTATTCTTCATTATCTCCACAGCAAAGGCATATCCAAACTGAGTCAAATCTCTCAATGGAATGAATCAACTAATGCCTAGGTTCAATGGGAATTCCCACCCATACCCCACCATCTCAAAGGTAGCTTTGACTCTCTCTGTAGTTGTCTACACAGTATTGCACCCACCATCAAAGGTGCAAAGAACGAGTATAGTTTGGATCCTTCAGGAACAAACTATTCCATCAAAGGAGGTTACAGCTACTTGAGCAGCAAGGAATACCCCACTGTTGTATAGGCTCAGGGGAAGATTCTAAAAAGAGCTGAAGCAATTCCAAAGATCAAATTTTTCATGTGGACACTTCTCCATGGTAAAATTTTAACTACAGAGAACCTCAGGAAAAGAGGCATTTTCGGACCCTCTAGGTGTCCCAACTGTCAAGCGGCGGAGGAAACCATACAGCATTTATTTATATCTTGTCCCTTTGCTGCCTCATGCTGGAACAACAACATACCTTCTGCTCCCTCCATTTGAAATCCTCATCATTCTATTGTCGAAGCCTTAAACAACTGGAGGAGAAGCTATCCTTGGCATTCAGCGAATCAAAACCCAGCTAAAAGAGTTTGGAACGCCATTCCATTTGTTCTTTTGTGGCGCATTTGGATCGCCCGAAACAGTATGATCTTCCGAGACAAAGCAACTACAATCAGGCACATAATCCTTAAAGCTTCAAGTCTTGCATCGGAAACTATAGCAGCTAAGATAACAAAGAGAATCGATCCCGTCAGCCTATGGACAGAGGAGCGAAACTTTATTTGGAATCTGATAGACAGGTCCAGCACCATTTCAGCAACAAAGATCAGTAAGTTCAGTGGCAAATCCGACAACCCAGAATGGAAAATCCGCCTCACAAAAGATGATTTCGGTAAATGGCTCCTTTCAAAGAATTCTCACTCTTTATTTTTTGACGGAGCTTCCAAATCTAATCTGGGAGCTGCCGGCGCAGGGGGCATCATTCTGGATCCTTCAGGTGCACCGGTGTCCTCCTTTGAATGGGGTCTGGGAAGACTAAGCAATAACCGAGCTGAAGCTCTGGGTCTGTTCCAAGGTCTTTTGCAGCTTCAGAACCAAGGGATTAACAAAGCCCTCGTCTTCGGCGACTCGGCTATAATAATCAGTTTAATGAATAGCAACAGACAAGCATCCAATCTCTTTCTCCATCAAATCATCAGCCGCTGTAAAAATATGCTGTCTCAGGGCTTGGAGTGCCAATTTTTTCATGTCCTTCGATCCAACAACCAGGAAGCGGATAAGAGAGCTAGTCATGCCAGCTCACGGGAAAAAGGAAGCCTCTTATGCAATCAAGCGAGCCTGCACCAATTCATCCCTTGATCCACATGATTGCCCCAAATCGCCACTCTCCAAGGAACTGCGCTTCTATTATCAAGGAGTCTGATCAAACCTCCATCTGCAACAATCTCTGTCTTCGCAGTTTATTCTCATTCTTGAAGACTTGGGAAAAAAATCAAATTGGATATTATTCAGCAGAACTCGTGACTTTTGACAGCCAGCCTGAGGCCTCCATCGACTGACATATCAGATATATCACTATTGTTTAAATGTACTGCAAAACCAGTCTTCTGCTGTCCCAATTCATAAGAATCTATACTTGTTCTAGGATCTTACAAGTGAACAGTAAAGGCACTCATGTGTACTGCCACAATGAAATACAAAAACAAGCAACTACTGTAACTCCATCTCTTGTAAAATCGGAGCTTAGACTCCTCCAACTTTTTTGAATATATCAAGCAACCGATTTTGTAAAAAATAAAATATGAACTAGTTATAAAAATGATTTTGAATGATTGGTTCATATAACTCATTCTTTATGTCCGAATGGTTTGTTGCAAAGAAAATAACAATAGGAACTTAAAAAAAAGGAAGTAAATTGAACAACATGAAAAATGATCTAAACAACTTTCTCAAATATTACTATGAATATGATGAATTTATTAATCTCATAAATATATGAAAATGATTATTATATTAAAACTAAATCAAGAGGACAATAAAAGCAATTCAAAAAACATACTATAAAGAAGGTCACAATGTTATTAGTTGTATGTCATAGCGATATGGACTTCAATCGCTCCTCTTATTTATTCCTAATTGTAACATATGCACTATCTTTCATCTTGGCATAACATTGAAAAGAGAAAGGCGGTGCAAAGCGTAAACCATCTATTGATTTCACTCTTGATATGGCTGTGAAGGTAAGGCCTTGTTGCTCTTTATTCATGATATCAATTGGCGCTCGTTCTAAAGTCAATCCTTGTGAATTGTGGATTGTAATAACCCATGCCATGTTCAAAGAAATTTGTTTTGGATTTCCTCTTATCACTAGTGTGATAGGCACAATGTTTGGATTGCTTGCATCAAATAGAACACCACCATACTTATCAAAAACAACAGGTGTGAGCATTGGAAGTTGAGGTGGCTTAGAGGTAGTTGTATAAAATATATCCTTAACATAACCAAGTGCACCATTCACCAAGCCAGCTTCAACCCATAAATTACATGTCAATATAACATGCTGACCACGACACAACAAAACTTCACGGTCCAATTGATCATCATCAACACTAATGATTTCTGAACGCCTTGAATGCTCAGCAATACATCGTGCAATTGGAGAATTTAATGATTTTAACATATGCCTATTATGGAAGGAGACCAAATTATTTGTTGGAAACATGTGAACTGTTGCATTAAATAAATCTATTTCTCTAGGATGCAACCTCATATCAGCCTGTGACATAAGAAACTCCCAATCTTCAAGAACAGGTTCTACATTTCTTATGTTATTGAGGACTTTATGAAAACAATATTGTTTCTCATTATTCCCTTGTTGGCAAAATGTTGTGTCAAGAGTGACAACAATGTTGAATTTGTTCCACAAGACCTTCCCTGTTGTATTACCTGCATACAAAGGCTTATCTCTCAATGGAGGCAATGGGACAAGATCACCCACAAGGATGATGGATCTGCCACCAAAAGGACAATTCTTTTTCTCTGGGAATGCTTCTCGTAATCGAGCATCTATTTGCATAAACAACCTTGATCCTAGAAATCTCATTTCATCAATCAATATATATCTAACATGTCACATTCCTTCTTGGAATACTGCAAGTGACTGTCTATCTAGGGGCTGCATATCTTTAATTGGAACTTTTGGAGTTGAGTGTATTATTTTTACATGTATATTAAAAGCAGCTATTCTTGTTGGGGCAAGAAGAAGCAAAGGGCTTATTCCATTACTTGACAAATTAGAAAGAGCTTCAAAAATACAATGGATAAGGAAATACTTCCCAGTGTCCGTAGTACCCTGAACAATCATAAGAAGAGATTCACGAATCTCATATTCAACAAAGTGCCTTAAAACAATTTCAAAAGCAAGTTGTTGTTTTTCCGACAATGAATCTGGAGATGCAAATGTTCTATTTGAAAGGTCAATAATATCACCCCTTGATTTTTCATTCCTTATAAAATTAATAGCTTCTTCTGCAACATCATCAAAAATAGTTGTACTTTCCCAGTGAAAGGATATATCAAAGTCCCTTCGACCAAGGGTGTGAAGATCAAAAACATTCACATCATTTGGTGGAACCAAGTGAGAGAAAATCTTCCATTCTTGAAAATCATCTTCAAGATTCATTTCCTGGTTAGAAAAATCACCATCTTCTTCATCTTCAATATTGTCGAAAATTGATGGATTTTGATCAACATGCCTTGCTTGATATCAGAAATTCCTCCAATTTTCAATAATAATTTTAGCTGAAAGGAAAATTTCTGCAGGAATGTCACGAAATGGCTTGTATAAGAGAAATTATGTCCAACAAAAGGTTTCAAATTCATCTGAAGCCTCACCAAGAATAGAATAAAACCATGGCCAAACTCGAACAATAGCATGAACATCTCTAGGCTTCCATGGATCTTGTTTACGCTTTCTATCAAATGTCCAAGATCTTGTTATTTCTATCAAAGATAGATGTTCAAGGAAAAAAGGTCTCTTCTGATAATGTTGAACAAAAGTATTCTCAGATGAACATTGAAAGCCATCCCTTGAGATTTTCCTAAAAACCTTTCTTCTGTTAGGTCCCTATAATACTAGTGATTACCCCATTACTATTGTAGTTGTATCCCTTATTAATAATGTTGTGCCCCTATTTTCCCCATATTTTTATTATTGTGCCCCATAGAATCCCTCTATTGTTATTTTTGTGGCTTTATATTATTATTGTTAGGTCGGCTGGGTTATATTGTGACTCCTTAGACTCCTATATATAGAAAGGAGGTTTTGTCATTTGATTCATCCAAGAATTGTTCATTTGTGTAATGTAAAGGAGGTTGCCCCCTCAAAGAGGCTGAATTCTAAGGCGTTGATCTCTCTTTTCTATCTTCTTATGAGCTGGTTTCATAACATTTGGTATCAGAGCTTTGGATTCTAGGGTTTCGTTGCTCCAAATAGGTCATCGTGGAAGTTTCGCTATAACTTTTTTTCTGCGATGTTTCAGAAGCGAAAAAAAAAACCCATTTGAGAAGAAATCGTACTGAACGTCGGGTCCGAATTTCCGAATGTTTTACGCTATATTTACGGAGATATGATCTGAGGAAGTTGTTCTTTTTACAGACTCCTAAATTACATTCCAAACAGGTGACCTAGGGAAAATCGTCATAACTTTCTCTCTGAGCATCAGATTGAAATTTTGTATGAAGGTATAGAAAGAGGATGGACTGTAGTTTCTTTTATATATTTTTCAGTGCAAAAGGTTGAAACAGTGACATGTGGCACTTCATACAAGTTTGCTCTTCTGGAAAGGTCGATAATCAGGTCATCTTAGGAGATTGTCCATAACTCTTTCTTGGAGAATACAATTTGGATCAGATTGGTGGCATTGGAAAGAGGACACAGAGGGCTACTATAGGTCACAATTTTAGAACTAGATGATCTGAAATTACAGAGATACATCAGATTCAATATCAAGCTCCTACAAAGTGAAAAAAGGTGTGTAGTTTTTTTAAATTTTTGCATAAGCTTGGTTTGAAAAATTAATTTGAAGGAATTCAAACGGCATAGTAAAGCATTATTATCGGTAATTGATACCTCGAGGAAAGAAAATGCAAACACCTAGTAAGCAACCTGAAAGCTCTAGCATGACTCATGAAGAAGAGGAAGAAATGCAACATGATATATCAAAATTAGTAGACCAAGTGCAACAAGTGTCACTTGCACAAAAAGTAATAGAATCTAAGATGAAAGATGTAGAAGCTAATATGGATGGTTTAAAGAAAGGTGTAGAAGCTGAGATAGATTGTTTAAAGAAATGCGTAGAAGCTAAGATGAATGGCATGGAAGCTAAGATGAATGGCATGGATGTTAAAATGGATGGCATGGATGATAAAATGGAAGAATTGAAGATAAATATGAATAAGTTGCTACAAGAAATGGTCACTAATGGTGAAAGGGTAGTAAAGGAAACTCATGATGAGAACAAAAGAAATGTTAATCATGAATCCATAGACTCTAATGTTGGATCGAAGACCCACCATATTCCAAAAATCGATATGAGGAAGTTTGATGGCAAGGATCCCGCAACATGGATATTACAGATGGAGCAATTTTTCGATCTCAATAATGTGCAAAACACACAAAAGGTATGTATTGCAACTTTATATTTGGAACCAAATCAGTTTGTATGGTATCAATGGCTTTGCTCTCGTAAACAAATTATCACTTGCGTAATTTTTATGGAAGAATTGATAGCACATTATGAGGATACAAAAAGCAACACTTTTTTTAGCCAATTGATAAGTCTAAAACAAAAGGGTTCAATAATGGAGCACATTGAGGAGTTCCAAAAATTGAACATAAGGGTAAAAAATATTCCAGAGGAGCATAGGATTGATGTTTTCATAGGGACTTTGTTGTTGGGAAAAGTATCTATTCAGAATGCCCCTATCCCACTCTAAGGTGTGACAGTGCCTTAGCAACAAACAAGGAAAACTACTTTCATATTCTTCTTTATGAAATGTAAATGAAGAGGAAGGATGTAACTAACTTGTGTCTTTCGCTAGTTTGTTGATCCAATCACTCTCCTCTTTGTTTGCTTCCCGCTGCCTGCTCCCTTTCTTGCTCAGCTTCACCAAGTTCCTGCAAGATCACAGAAGAGGAAAACTACACAAAAACATAGATTTACATTCATAAATAGCTTAGGATCAGATTTAAGCTAAACATGCAAATATAACAAAGCATCATTGATATACAAGCATATAGGAGAAACTCAAATAGTTTTATTGATATGATAAGAAAGTCCAAGAGGAGATACAACCAAGTGAGTCCCGATCCAGCATCTACCTCCCAGCAAAGGAATCCCTTCCTCACCTCCAACAAAGCATAAATCACCCAATGCACTAATCTCAATCTCAAACCAACAGCAATTCTCTGCAAAGTACAAAATTCCAGCCTCCTGGATCTCTTGGTGAGGGATCCATATATAGATGTAAGCAGAGAGGATGAGTCAGCTTATGTTTTGACTCGTGGCTTCTCTCTGTCAGTTCTTGCTTCCACTTGGAGGCTGAGAGCCTCTTACTCATCCTTGGTCGAACTCAGTGGGGCAAGTGTCATTGAGGAAGAATCTGGAAGCTTCCATTGTCTTTCCACCTCGTTTACTGACTTTGCCATTTGTCATTTCCCGCTCAACGCACCCTGGTAGTGCATTCACCTGCGTTGAAACGCACCTAGCCAGTGTATTTGAGTGCTTTTCAACGCAGGCAGCTAGTGGAGCATCTGAATTGATCCTGATTTGACTAGTTTTGAGCAGTTTCTGGTGGAGAACTTCTGGGAGAAGTTGTCATTTGTTGACCTTGTTTCTTTAGGAGCTGGAACAACATCTTTAGGGACTTAGGATCCCTTGGTTTATGGACATTTCATGCTTATAGCTGTAAGGCACAAAATGTCTATAACAGTTGCCCCCTAAAGTATGAGGCCGTTTATCGGGTGAAATGCTTTATTAGGAGGATCCGAAGTTCTTTCAATGCTGGGAGGAGACCTGTAATAAGATACAATACAATACATTACTTTCATACTGTTTTCATGATCTAGCTGAGACGGGCATTCCCATGCTCAGCTTTATAAATTCATTTTCATGTACATAAGACAGACAACCGTCTGATGGTAGACTGATGATTCTGATGAAGTCATCATCCTTTTGGTAGGATGATTATCTGTGCTACAATGATGTACATGTCAATGTTTTTATTTTTCCTGAATATATATCGCAGCCCGGATGGATGAAACTAGATCCGGGGTCTTCAATCTCGTCCGATCTTCACTCTAAGTACAAGTCGATCCATGTGAGAAATGTTTTGAAGTCGAACATGGAAAGACATCGCTTGATTACCAGTCAATGATGTAAACTGTTAACAAGCGCGAGAGGAATCACCGATAATGATAATGACCCTCAAGGTACTGCAGTACAATTCACGTGGTGTGAATAAAGGACTTGGCGTCGAACACCACGCAAAATCTTTCGGTCGAAGGTCATTGATGTATACCTGTCGCCGGAAGTGAGAAACTTGCCATTGAGGCATGCAAGCTTCAAAGTACTGAAGGGTGTTCCTAGATCAACTTCTTGGATAATGAGCTGATGTCGACAAGAAGCGATCCGTCAAAGGAGGGCCTTGATGTATCCCACATCAATGACACGGAACGGAGCAAATGATTTTGATGGAGGTGAAAACGATCTGATGATATATGGTTCAGGGTGGCGGTCATGAAAGAATGAAGTATAATGTATGGTAGTGGATGGGACACGGGTGACTTCTCTGGATGACTTCTCTTGAACATGTCGGCGACACTTATATGATGGATTGGTAGCATTTACCCCAAAGGTGGATGGTATGGCGAGACCATGGTGATGTGACCGGTGAATGAAACAACCCAACCCGACTCAGGCACGGAGTGGAAGTGTCATGTTCAAGAGCGACTTGCTACCAATAAAGATTCTTTGAGTTTCTTCCCAATTTTTCCCCAGTCATTGCTGACCAGTACCTCTTTATTTTTGTCAAGCTTGAGGAGGATAACATATGCTTGTTCTATAATTTTCCCTTCGGGCAAACCCATCGCTATGTTTTAACGAGCCTAGCGATAGTGAAACTCGTTCTCGTCTAAAGACAAGTTTGTCGCTATTAATCTTTTTAACGAGTCTAACGACAAAGATAACTCGGTCCTTTTCATTTTTAGAGAGTCTGAAAAGGTACGTAAAGATAACTCTGGAAGTCCTTTTTCGTCATCTAATCCCTTAAGTCCGAAAAAGTATAAAACAATACAGAAGGGATGAATTTTCGATAGTTTTAACGAGCCGAACAAAACAAGCGCTCGATCTTTTTGTGCAATAATCCCTCAGGTCCAAAAAGATTAAAATCTAGAGGAGGGATAGCACTTCCGGTCGCTTTAACGAGCTGGAAGGCCAAAACTCGGCAATCTTTTCATATTTTACGAGTCAGATGAAAAGAGCTTAAAGAAGACTCGTCTTTTGAGGAACGAGTGATAAAAATGGGTAGCAGCTGATTCCAGGTAAGGTTTGGAATTTTCCAATCACGGCAGTGTCACAAGGATGGCTAGTGAAATCACTCTTCGCAGCTGTTCCTCAAAATGGGTAAACAATCAAATGGAGGTGAATGATCGGCCAATGGAAAAGTGGAGGTGACGGTGCAAACACGACCAAGGCTTTAATGGCTGATAATGTTACATTCACGGTGGTTATTTACCGGAGGATAGTTCATTTTTTAACGAGCTTAAACGCGGATTGAAACACTTGCTCGGTCTTATGTTTATTTTTTAACGAGCATGAACTATGTGCTAAAACTGCTCGATAAGATGGTCTAGTTTTGATTTTTTACCATAAATAGCTTCGCCTTTTCAAAGATAGTACTGTACTTTCAATTGCTTCATCAAACTAGTTAGAAATGAACAACATTTGCTTGAAAATGAGATTAAAACGCTAATATTTTACTTTGAACTACGTAAAAAGCAATTAAAAAGTGTTTTTACCTCTCATTTTACCATTTCATTTGAACTTGGTTTGTTGGAGCTTTGGAGGTGCCTCTTCCCCCTTGATTTTCATCAGCTGATTTCGGGAGATTCTGTGGACGATTCTCGGCGCCGTCTGGACCAGGTAGGAGCTAAACCTGAGCTCTTTCATTTCATGGTTTCCTTTCTGCATTCTGTGCTTCATTCTCTGCTTTTCTGAGCCCCTGGGGTTTGATGGGTTCGTTCTGCCATCAACGCACCCTGGGCATTCGAAACCTGCGCTGAATGTTGACCATTATGAAGGCAGTTTGACATTCAACGCAGGTGGAACACTGTGCAGGTGCGTTGGGCGCAGAAAAGGAATTTGTTGCACAGTTTTTGATGAAAATTTTTGCCTGTTTCTCATCAAAATCAGGATCTAACTCCTCTCTTGTTTGTTTTTCAGAGATCTTGGAGCAAAATGACCCTTACATGGCGAGAACGAGAACATGAAGAAGAGGACATGATTGCCCTACATGATCCGGTTACAGTGAACGCGCTGCGGAACTGTGGCTTGCTGAAGTTCTTCCGCATCTCTAGCATGAGACAGCAGATCAACCTACTGCAGTATTTGCTCGATGCTTGGGATCCTATCAATCAAGTTTTCCAGATTAGGGGCAAATCTATCCCCTTGACTGCAGTAGACATTTACTTCTTGACTGGCTTGTCGAGGCGGGGTGCCCCCATCTCTTTGTCAGGTTCGGCCCGAGGGAGTGACTCTGTGAGAGATTATGTCCGCCAGTATTGCAGGGAAGGATCTCAGCCGAGTAAAGACGGCAAGATCATCATCCGTGATGTCACTGACAGGTCCCTTAGGTCTATCCTGTTTACTTTTGGTAGGATGGCCGGTAGTGCGTCTCTTCATGTAGCCAACAGATCCTATATGCAGCATGCCTTGGAATGCCTCCAACCGAAAATATTCAACTGGTGTGATGCAGTACTTCTTGTGATGAAAAGTCAGTTGACCAAGATAAAGGACGGGAGGTTGAAGAACTTTGGGTTCGGTTCTATTTTGACCGCCTTTGCCTTGGAGAAGATACCACTGATGCAGCCGCAGTACATTGCACTCGACTTACCTTCTCCTACTGAACCACGCATGCAGAGATGGGTTGACCATATGTCTAGGCATGCTGGTCAATCTCAGATTTCTTTTTCTGATACCTTCTTCAGGTGGTTTGATCGTCAGGAGATGGTCTATTCCGAGTATCCATATGTTGGCATGGACTTCCGGGGTGATCCGGATTTAGTACTGCCGGATGGCGAGCAGTGGGGCGCTATTGGTAAAATCTTTGACCATATCACTGTTTACTGTTTTTATTTATAATGTCCTTGTGCTTTATTCTATCAAGACTTTAATCAAACTCATGTGTGCATGCAGATGTTGGTCCTGTTCGTCCAGTAGTTCGCCTGAGAGTGCCAGCCGCTGCCCCAGCAGGAGAGGCTGCCGGGAGGGTTATCCTTCGTGACCTTGATGTGGCCGAGACTCTCACAGCTGTGCAGGAGCAGGTTGAGAGCCTTACTCTCGGTATTCCAGATGTGAGGATCGACGAGCTACCTTTGCAGTTACAGCGGCATACTACTGGTGTGCCTAGACGATGGACTCGTCTCTTACGCATGATCGCACAGGCTGTGACTTGCTATCATGAGCATCATTAGACTAGGGTGCCCCCTAGCATTTTGAGTTTTTGGGTCATGTGACCGATTTTGTCTTGGTTACAGAACATTATATGTAAACCATAAACAGCTATATATATATTTTTGATTTTCGGGGTTTTATTCTGGTTGAGTTATATGATCCACATGTAAAACATTGATGATGTGTTTCTTTTTATAAATGTCGCAAATGTCTATCTAACACATAGTTTGCTAATGAGTCGGTTAATGTGTTTAAGTTTCTGGAAATATGTTGGTATTGAATCAAATCAAATTGTCTTTCCAAAATCTTAACCCTTAGGAACATGCGATAAATAGCTGGGTTTCGGACGGAATATATACCATTGAGTTGTAGTATTACGAGTTGTGAGTCTAGCCTGACGATTAGTCGGCGTATACCATGGGTGATGGCATCAGAGAGAAGTTCTATCAACGCGCTATACTCAGCGATGTTATTCGTTGATTGACCAATACATACACCTCTGAAACTTACTAACTCGCCGCTTGGATCAAAAATGGCCCAGGCTGCGGAGGACAGGTTCCGCGAACTACGACTCGCTCCGTCGGCATATCCAACACATGTCTCCAAAAGGTTTGACATCTGCAATAAATGTAAAAAGGTGGATTACTCGACCAAAAAAACACTTTAGCGAAAACAAAATACAACAAAAGCATATTGGTTACTATTTAAGCATAGTAACGCTTGAGGTACAACCCATTACGAGGTTGCGCCAGTGGAATTCCGTCATAATCCATTAACTCGTAGGCTCCTTTTGCTAACACTCGTTTAACAATATAGGGGCCCATCCATAAAGAATTAAATTTACCTGCTCCCAATTTATCGGATTCTTGGTCGTAAAGCAAGACCAAGTCACCTTCTGAGAAGACACGGGGTTTGACATTTTTGTCGAACTGCGCCTTGACTCGTTTCTTATGGGCTTCGTTAGCCAAAGCGGCATCACGACGGGTTTCATCCAATTGGATTAATTCCAAGAAACGGGCCTCTTCTTCTGAAGTTCCGGGGAGGAGATCGATTGCGAGTTTAAGAGACGAGATTTCGCACTGGACTGGTAAGACTGCTTCCAGGCCATATACCAGTTGGAAGGGTGTGAACCCGGTCGCATTCCTTACCGATGTTCGGTAAGCCCACAAGGCTGAGTACAGGATTAGGTGCCACCTTCTTTTGTGAACTCCGATCATCCTTTGCAACATACGCTTCAGGACCTTGTTGATCGCTTCAACTTGTCCGTTGGCTTGCGGATAATACGGAGTAGAGCTGTCGTGAGATAGCCCTAGCTTGGCAGCTAATTCAACCATCATGTGATTGCGAAAATGCGATCCATGATCTGTGACTATAGCCTGTGGTACGCCGAATCTGGCGACTACATGATTGAAAAAGAAAAGGGCAGCTGTTTCACCAGTGTTATCTAATGTAGGCATCGCCTCGGCCCATTTGGTAAAATAGTCAACGGCGACTATAATATACCCATGCCCCCGGTCGAGGTGGGGTTACATGTCATGAAATCGATGCCCCATTTGGCGAAAGGCCCAACAGCAACTATTGGCTGTAAGGTGCGGGTGGTCTTCTGGTTTTGCTATCAAAAATTTGACAAGCATGGCAACTTCTGACTGCGGTTATGCAATCTTTGAACATGGTTGGCCAGAAGTATCCTGCTCGTAAGATTTTTTGTGCTGTAGCATATCCAGATTGATGCCCCCCACACGCGCCTGAATGACACTCATTCAGGGCTTTTTCGGCCTCCTCATGGGTGAGGCACCTTCTCAGAACTGTATCGATACCACGACGGTAAAGCGTATCACCGACGATCATGTAGTCTTTTGCTTGGTATCGTATACGTTTCTGTTCAGAGTGAGAGGTGTTAGGCCTAAACTTTTGGGTTTGGAGATAAATTATTATATCTCCATACCACTCATTGCTTGTAGATATCAGAAACAAATTCTCATCCACGATTGATTCTTCGGATGTTTCATCGTTGGACGACGATGGGAGATCGCATAATAATTCTGCAAAAACTAGAGCTTTCTTTGATTTGGATTTTACAAATTCCAGATCAAACTCTTGAAGGATTGCTATCCATTTTGAATATTTGCCCCCCAGCAACTGTCGCGACAATATATAAGTCATGGGGTTGCAATCTGACAGAATGGTAGTTTTCCGAAAGAGGACATAGTGTCGAAATCTTTGTATCGCTTGAACAGCTGCAAGCGCTAGTTTTTCAACATAAGAATATTTGCTTTCTGTATCATTTAAGTTTTTACTTAAATAATATATAGGGTGTTCAATTCCATCGACTTCTTGAACTAAAACCATTGCGATGGTTGTATCTGCTGCAGCCAGATACAGGTTAAAATCTCTTTGATAATCGGGGGCGTACATTAATGATGCTTTTATTAAGGAATCTTTTAAAGCATCAAAGGAAGCTTGCGCAACCTGATCCCAGACGAAGGGTACCTCCTTTTTCAAAAGACGTGTATAACCTTTAGCAAGTTCGGCGTAATTTGGAATGAACCTCCTCAGAAAGTTTGCTTTCCCTTGGAGTTTCTGAATCTGAAGCAAATTTGAAGGTGGAGGCAAATTTATGATTGCCTGGACCTTGCAAGGGTCGAGACGAATCCCATCCTTGGAGACTACAAAGCCAAGTAAACGACCAGAACTGACGCAAAATACACATTTGTGCGGATTGAGTCGTATCTTGTAGTGTCGGCAACGTAGAAATATCGCTCTTAAATGCTGCGGATGATCAGTCCGCTTTCGCGAATGAGCCGGAAGGTCGTCGAGGTATGGTTGAACGATGTTCTTGATGTCATGGAAGGCATAATTCATTGCCCTCTGAAACGTCGCCCCTGCGTTCTTTAAACCAAAGGGTAATTTTCGATATGCGAATGTGCCCCACGGACAAATGAATGCAGTCTTTGACTGGTCCTGTGGGCGGATATTTATTTGATTATACCCGGAAAATCCATCCATGAATGAAAAGATTTCGCATCCGGCGCATTCATCAATTATCTGGTCGATGAAGGGTGTAGGGTAGTTGTCTTTCGGACAAGCTTGATTTACATCCCTATAATCGACACACACTCTAATTGTCCCTTGTTTCTTCATAACAGGGACAATATTCGATACCCAATCGGTTAGAGGAACCGGGTAGATGAAACCAGCATGGAGAAGTTTTTCAACTTCTGCCTTAATGGCAGCGGCTTTCTTGGGGTGCACCTGCCTGAGCCGTTGTCGTACCGGTTTGACATCTGGATACATCTTAATTTCGTGTTCAACGATACTCGAGTCAATGCCTGGCATTTCATCATATGACCAAGCAAAGACATCTCTGAATTCGCGAAAAAGAGCGTTATATATTTCCAGTTCTGAAGGAGAACAACATTTGCCAACATAAATATTCTCTACAACATCCGTTTTAGTCGAGATATTTATGGCTATAGTCTCTTCAATGTTGGATAAGTTTCGCTCGGAATCCACCGTATTTACAGTATTTGATAGGAATTCAAAAACTGAAGGATGATAAAGGTCATCTTGAGTATCTTCTTCATAATCCGGAAGAAGGGAACGATGGTGGCAATCATTCCATGGTGCCCCTTCAATCAACATTGATTGTACAATTCCTTCGTCGGTTCCATGCACTCGCGACCAAGGATCTGAAGGGGTACCATATTCTCTAGACCTATCTACCCAAACGCTTGATGAGCGTTGATTTGGGTTTGCCTCCCATGCTAGAAACATTGATTGCTATAATATTTCTATTGGGCTTGGGGGCAAAACCATTGCATGATCCATGTTGATATCGTTTTCTGAGATCTTTGTGGAAGATATCATATTGCAGGTTCCTATCGACGCTACTTCCGCCAAATTGATTGGAGGTGGAAGAGCGAAAGTTCCCATTAGTATAGGATCTTTTAGTAGGCCTACTCCGATATTCTGAAGCGAATGGGGGCTTCCATGGATCATGGGAATGCTTCCTGTAACTTGTGAACCATTGGGGAGGAAGTTTTGTTGGTCGACGATTGTAATCCCCCTTGAAAGGGAAATGCAATCTTTCTAAAATAGGTCGACACAACAGCTGCCATGGCATATATCCATGGTCTTCCTAGTAGGATGTTGTAATCAAGATTCCCATCGATGACTTCAACATCTATTTCTACTGTTTTTCCCCCTAGTTCAACTTTCAAGTTATTTAGGATACCATATGGGGTATATGTCCTTCCGTCGAATGCTTTTAATGTCGTCGAAGATCGCGACAAGGTTGGAGATCCTAAAGTTTTCCAGCAACTCATCGACATAATACATGTAGATGCCCCCTCATCAATAATTGTTCGATGAACAGTTTTGTTGAGGGCTTTCACTTGAATAAGGAAAGCTAGTTGAGCTGGTAACTGAGGATCGTATCCTTTGTGGTCAAAGGATACAAGATTGGAATCCTTAGGATCAACCCCACCAATGGCTGATAACAAAGCCTGCCTTTGGGATGGGCAATTTTGTAGTACTTCAAGAGTCGACATAGCGGATGGCGATTGGGCCAAATCTTCCACTATGTTATAATGCTGCGCCGCTCTAGCGCGAGGATTAAATGTCGACTTGTGTACTACTCCCTTTGGCGGTTTTATTGTTAATTCAGGAATGATGGGTGGTACAACTTCTGTCGAAGTTGTTGTCGAACTACTTGGTTGATCTTTATCCTTGTCGTTCGACAGCTGCGGATTCCCGTAATCTTTGTTCCTTGTCGAAATCAAAGCATCATTTTGTTGCTTTGAAATCGACAACATTAGCACTTGCGACGGGGAAGCATTTCCACTATCAACCAGATTTGTTCCTGGATTTGGAAACGGATCAGTTAACACTGCTGAGGTTTTCGAACTCTTAAAGAATCTTTTAAGCTCAGCTTTGTATGGACATTCTGAGGTCCAATGATCCTCATCACATATCTGACACCCGAAAGGGGGTTTCCTATTTCCAGGAGGGTTTGAAGAAGTTTTTTCAGGAGATGACTCATCCTGTTTCTTCTTCTTCCCTTTGCCTTTCTTCTTGCTTCCTGGTTGTTTGGTTTCTTTGCCCTTATCTGTCGATACGGCATTTACTTCCGAAGCAAGAATTTCGTCTTTTGCATTTTGATCTGAAATCTTACGGGCCTTCTTGGATGTAGCCTTTGTCGATTTCGCGTTTGTCGTGCCAATCACGCCATCGCCGGCGTGAGAGTCATTGTTTGATTTAGGAGGAGGAGGAATTGAGAATTCCGGTCTAGGGGCGTCAGGTATTTTGTCGTAGAGCGTGCCAGACTGAGTATAGACCAAGTCCAGATATTGCGCACGAGCGATAACTTGCTCTTCCGTTACGACTCCCCCCTTTGCCACATCTTCCGTGATGGCAGGAAGTAATGACTTGATAAACCATTCAGCTAATAGCTGATCGGGAACGTACGTTTTTACCATCCTACGACGACGTCGCCACTCATGTATATGATCAGATATGTGAGTGGCCGTTGTCTGTTTGAAGTTGGTTAGGAGTTCCGTTCCCGTTTCATACCTTATCGGTAATTGAAAATGGGTTAAAAAAGTCGTGGCTAAGGTACTGAAGTTGTCGAACGAAGCTCTAGGCAATTCAATATACCATTTTGCCGCTGGACCCGTTAACGTCCTCTGAAAAAGGCGAAGCCTTATCGAATCATCGTTTAGGGTGTTTGATGAACACCATAGATGAAATGTCATCACGTGATTCGATGGATCTTCACCTGGATTTCCATTAAATTTAGGAATATCTGATGGAAGTTTATGAGGAATCGCTGGCCACCAAGGGGCGTAAGCAATTGGATCGTTTGTTAACCGGTGTAAATCAGGTAACTCTAAAGTTGCCACGAATGGTAACTGTTGATTCAGGTTAGGTGAAGCATACCCAGGATATGATGGAATTGCCTGAGCAGTTGGCCTTTGCATACCAGCATAATGCAGTTGATGCTGGTATGACTGATACGGTTGGTGGACATGACCATTGTAAAATGGTTGATTTTGACCGTTTTGAATGTACGGCTGTCCACTGTTCGCAAAGATCTGCTGCTCAGAACCTTGGTATACTTGTTGGAATTGTGGTTGTTGGTATTGCACCAGCCACGGTTGTGAAGCCATGTTCTGTTGCGCTATACTAACCGTTGGACCAAGGTGTGGGGTAATTGTACCCGTTTGGACCTGTGTCGCCCCACCAGTTGGCGATTGTGGTTGAGTCACAGGGTCAAGGGGCTGTTGCATTACAACCTGAGAAATCTGAGGTTGACATACAACAGGCAGCGTTTGAACTTGTGACACTGTCACAATAGCCGGTGTAGTCGGGATGTTCGACATAGGTACACATTGTTGCATAGAATACACAACTCTTGGTTGTTGGGGTAGTATAGGTACCCAACCACTTGATGTAACTCCAGTATAACCTGAATACTGTTGTGAACTCCCGTATGGATATCCTCCCGGAGGGGGTAATGAAAGGGCATACTGCCCCCCATACGGTGGTAATCCGGAACTCAAGGGGATTGTCTGCCCTTGGGGACTGGATTGCCCAAATTGACCTCCAAATGGATCAATTTGTCGAGACTCAACATAAGAGTTGCCGGATATTATTCCGGAGGAACAAACAGGAACGGACCATACTGTCGAAATAGCCCCTGGATGGACTCCTTCTAGCGGTTGTGAGCTAGTCGGGACAGATGGTACGCCGCAAACATTGTCGGAGTGACGGCAGGGAGTTCTGCTGTCGCTGTGTCAGTCGACACAGTCCTAGATGTTGACGGTTGTTCAGACATTTTGAGTCTATCCAAAAGATTACCTAGCGATTCTACAGGAACTTCCGCTGGTGGTAGACCAACTTCTGATGAAGAAGGAAATAGAGTGACCCCGACTCCAAAGTGTGTTGGAGTACTTGCTTGCGGATCTTCTACAATTTCCTCTATCGCAATCAAACCAGGTGGAAGGGGAAGACCGTCAGGTCCGTAAAATATTTCTGGTGCCGAAGAAGGGGTTGAATCGACAGCGACAGATGTTTGAAGAGCAAGACTCTCTGAACCGGTTGCAGATGGAACTGGTTCAGTAACACAAGTGTTTACTCTCAGACTAGGATCAGTATCACTGTCCCTCTGTGGCTGTTGAACTTCTTCTGTAGAGGCAGGGTTTCCAGAAATGTTTGGAGTAACCGGAATCTCGGATGTTGTTGGAACACTTGTTCTAACTTTAATAGGAGATTTCGAACCGGTTAAACGAGTTCGCTTTGTCCGTACTGTTTTCGATTCCGGAGACAAAGACGGTTGACTCGTAAGCCTCCGCGAACGACGGGGTTTCAATTGACTTTCTTCCACGATTGCGGATTACTCGATCAACTAAAATACAAAAGGGGAAATATGTTTCCGAATTAAATGAATTTTAGACGCTTTAGACACAACTTGCTTTTTTAGTTTTAAAGAGTCGAGAAAAAACAAAAGATGACTCTAGTCTCCTTCGATTTTTAATGAGCCTGAAGTGACAAGTGCTCAGATGGACCTTTTCTGTTAAGGAGTCTGAAAAGGAACGAAAGGGACTGCTCTGGAGATCTAGGTAGAGGGTGTGCCAAACCAATCGCAAAACCGCAGAATACTTTTTAGGGTACGGGCGGTCAATCTTCCCGAATGCTGTGTTCAGTGCATTGCGATCAGTAGGGCGGCCGACACGGCTTCCTATGGATAAAGGTTTTATGCCTATAGGGGTCTCCCAATATATACTCGACGGTACGTGGGAGCACAATCCGTACTGGCACTTATCGTCTCACAGTGGAGGAATCACCCAACCAACAGTGAGGACAACAGTTACCAGGCTTTACGACGCCGGAACACGTCTCTAGCCTAGACCTCTATGTTGTGCGTTAAGTTACAAAGCGTTGTTAAGTTCATTCAATTTATTTTAGGTTGATCTTTCTTAGAAGTTTGCCTTTTTGGATCACCACGAGATGTAGATGTAATTCCTAAATGCAGTCTAAAGATGATAAGCAAGCTTTTATCTCTTTTCAACAATGAAAATCCTAGCTACAAGGGGAAAAGAAAGACACAATCTTTTCTCAAAGAGCATAGAGCACACTGTAAATGCACTTTTCCTAAATCAAGCCATACAAACTGTCAAAATGCAAATGCACATATGCATGTATTTGTTTTCACTTTCTTAATATTGATGCCTAAAAAGAAAGCTGTTGTACAAATTTGAATTCGATTTCAAGTGAAAAACACAAACAAGCTTCTTTTCGAAATCAAAAAGACGATTACGACACTTTATGATTTTGAAGTAAACACTTGTTTCGACACTAGAAATTCACAAATTCAAACCAAAAGACAAAAGTAAAAGAATAATCAACTGTCAACAGCAAACAAACTTACTCCTAAGATCAAAACGACACTTACGACAGGTCTAGATCTAAGGGCGACAGTATGACTAGTTTGCTTTTGTAATGGGAAACTGTAAATGATGTAACAAATACACAAAAACAAATACAGCTTCTTTTATACAACTGAGGCGGAATTGAGGCAAAGAAAAGGGGTTTTCAGATAGGTACACACACTGATAACAGGCTGCAAAAAACAGAGATAAAACTGAACAAAATGAAGCAAAGAACCTCAGCTGCACAGGGGAAAGGCTGATCAACGCACCTGTTGCACAGAGAAACTGAATTGCAGCGCAGGTAGCCCTCTCGGGACCTGCGTTGAAATGCAGAACCTCTTCACAGAGCCTGCGCTGAAGCAGAAACGAGAATTGCCTCTGGGTTCCAGGTCACGGTTTGCAGTTTAATCTATGGTTTTTGGCCGGATAAAAGCTATCAGTAAGGTACAATCAGAGGGATGATTTAAAGGAGGACTAAGAGCTATCACAAAGGGCAATTAGAGCATTTGTGGATCAACTGTTCAGATCATAAACAAGCCCAGTGAATGGACTAGAGTAGCAGATCTCTACTTTACATTTGTAAATGGCAAATGCAGTTCGATTCGGCACTCCTGAGTTTATGAGATGAACAACAATAGAAACACAAATACACTAACTAGACATGATCCCCAGTGGAGTCGCCATTTTGTTGTTGGGAAAAGTATCTATTCAGAATGCCCCTATCCCACTCTAAGGTGTGACAGTGCCTTAGCAACAAACAAGGAAAACTACTTTCGTATTCTTCTTTATGAAATGTAAACGAAGAGGAAGGATGTAACTAACCTGTGTCTTTCGCTAGTTTGTTGATCCAATCGCTCTCCTCTTTGTTCGCTTCCCGCTACCTGCTCCCTTTCTTGCTCAGCTTCACCAAGTTCCTGCAAGATCACAGAAGAGGAAAACTACACAAAAACATAGATTTACATTCATAAATAGCTTAGGATCAGATTTAAGCTAAACATGCAAATATAACAAAGCATCATTGATATACAAGCATATAGGAGAAACTCAAATAGTTTTATTGATATGATAAGAAAGTCCAAGAGGAGATACAACCAAGTGAGTCCCGATCCAGCATCTACCTCCCAGCAAAGGAATCCCTTCCTCACCTCCAACAAAGCATAAATCACCCAATGCACTAATCTCAATCTCAAACCAACAGCAATTCTCTGCAAAGTACAAAATTCCAGCCTCCTGGATCTCTTGGTGAGGGATCCATATATAGATGTAAGCAGAGAGGATGAGTCAGCTTATGTTTTGACTTGTGGCTTCTCTCTGTCAGTTCTTGCTTCCACTTGGAGGCTGAGAGCCTCTTACTCATCCTTGGTCGAACTCAGTGAGGCAAGTGTCATTGAGGAAGATTCTGGAAGCTTCCATTGTCTGTCCACCTCGTTGAATGACTTTGCCATTTGTCATTTCCCGCTCAACGCACCCTGGTAGTGCATTCACCTGCGTTGCAACGCACCTAGCCAGTGTATTTGGGTGCTTTGCAACGCAGGCAGCTAGTGGAGCATCTGAATTGATCTTGATTTGACTAGTTTTGAGCAGTTTCTGGTGGAGAACTTCTGGGAGAAGCTGTCATTTGTTGACCTTGTTTCTTTAGGAGCTGGAACAACATCTTTAGGGACTTAGGATCCCTTGGTTTATGGACATTTCATGCTTATAGCTGTAAGGCACAAAAATGTCTATAACAGACTTTAAAGGATAATATCCAACATGATGTTCACCTTTGGGAACCTGATTCATTAGAGAAGGCATTCAGGTTAGCAAGAAAAATGGAAAGAAAAATTATGGCAACCATGAAGCATACCAGTCACAACTATAAAGATTGAAGTGTTGTTACCCCTAGCCTTCCACAACCTATAAGGTTGACACCACAACAATTGGAAGAAAAAAGGGTAAAAGGGCTTTGTTACAATTGTGATAGCAAATACACTAAAGGCCATAAGTGTGCTGAGAAGAAATTATTCTACATAGATTATGAAGAGGAAGAAGAAAAGGAGCAAGAAAGGTCAAAGGAAGAGGATATACTCCAGGAACAAAGCCTAGATAAAGAAGAAATGAATCGGACCATATCTTGTAATGCATTGGCTGGAATTACCACTCCTCAAACCATCAAGATAGAAGGACAAATCAAGAAGAAAAAGGTAATAGTGTTGATTGATTCAGGAAGTACCCACAACTTTATTCATTGTAAGGTAGCAAAAGAATTGAATTGCTTCGTATATCCAACACCAGAGTGTCAAGTGATGGTTGCAAATGGAGGAATGATAAATTTCTCTGGAAAGTGCCATAATATCAAGCTATCCATGGGAGAATATGTATTGACTAGCCCAATGCTTTCCATTCCAATGGGAGGTGCTGATGTTATACTAGGAGTCCAATGGCTACAATCCTTGGGTACAATAGCTTTTAATTTTCAAGAACTTTTCATGAAATTTTCTACAGAAAGAAAGGAAGTTGAATTAAGGGGTATTGCAAGGAAACCGCGAAAGATAATCAGCTCTAACAGTATGGAAAAGCTTCTAAAAAGGGAACAAAGAGGTGTAATTGCTCAATTATGTTTGCTAGATGTTTCCACATTAGAATCATCTATTTCTCCAGATCTCCAAAAAGTCTTGGACAATCATTCCAAGGTATTTGAGACTCCCAAATGCCTCCCACCTATTCGTGATCATGATCATGCTATTCATCTGATTCCAGGAAGTCTTCCTCCAAACATCAGGCCGTACAGATATCCCTATGCCTAAAAGAGTGAAATTGAACATATGGTTGCAAAAATGCTAGAGGCTGGTATAATTCAACCTAGTCAGAGTTCTTTCTCTGCTCCAGTAGTATTGGTGCACAACAAGGATGGATCATGGCACATGTGTTCGGATTATAGGGAGCTTAACAAGCTCACTATTAAAGATAAGTTTCCCATTCCTGTCATTGATGAATTACTGGATGAATTGCATGGATCAATTTACTTCACCAAGTTGGATCTTCATTCAGGATATCATCAAATCAGAATGAAGACTGAATATATTCCAAAAACAACATTTAGAACTCATGAGGGTCATTATGAATTTTTGGTCATGCCTTTTGGTCTTACCAATGCACCTTCTACATTTCAAGGTTTGATGAATTCCATTTTCAAACCCTTCCTTAGAAAATTTGTGTTAGTATTTTTTGATGATATACTAATCTACAGCAAGTGTTGGAAGGATCATGTTGAACATGTTGACATGGTGCTACAACTATTGGAGGAGAAACAATTATATGCAAAAAGATCCAAATGTTTCTTTGGAGTACAAGAGGTGGAATATCTAGGTCATATTATATCTCATGAAGGAGTTAAGGTAGACCCTAGCAAAATTAAAGCCATTAAGGAATGGAAAATCCCCACATCCATAAATCATCTGCAAGGATTTCTCGGGTTGACAGGGTATTATCGCAAGTTTTTTAAGAATTATGGGAGAATAACAGCACCTCTAACAACATTATTGAAGAAAGATGCATTTTCATGGACTCTTGAAGCAACAAAGGCCTTCAAACATCTTAAAGAGGCAATGTGCCAAGCACCGGTCTTAGCTACACCGGACTTCACAAAAACCTTTATTGTGGAATTTGATGCTTCAGGAAATGGAATTGGTGTTGTTTTAATGCAAGATGAAAGACCCATTGCTTTTGAAAGTCGTCCAATCAAGGAAAGTTTTTACACAAAGCTATTTATGAGAAGGAAATGTTGGCAATACTACATGCACTTAAGAAATGGCGACCCTACCTAATGGGAAGACACTTCAAGGTAAAAACGGATCATGATAGCCTTAAATACTCTTTAGAACAAAGATTATCCTCTGAAGAGCAACAAAAGTGAGTCACAAAGATGATGGGTTATGACTTTGAAATCATCTACAAAAAAGGGAAGAAAAATGTGGTGGTAGATGCACTCTCAAGAAAGGATGAGGATGTGGAAGCATTGTTGTGTGCCATTTCTATTATCCAACCAGATTGGATAAACGAAGCAAGGGAGGAATGGAAGAATGATGAAGAAGTATGGGCACTTATTCGAAAGTTACAACAAGATTCAAGTACATTTGATACATTTAGCTGGAAAAATGATTTGTTATGGTACAAAGATCCCTTATACCTTTGTAAGAATTCGCAACTCAAACAAAAGATTCTTATGGAATTGCACACTTCTCCCTTAGGAGGGCACTCAATATTTTTAAAAACTTACCACAGGGTTAAGAAGGAATTTTTTGGGATGGCCTTAAATCGGATATTCAAAAGTTTGTGGCTGAACGTTTGGTTTGCTAACAAAATAAAGTTGAAACAATTAAGACCCCGGGTCTATTACAACCTTTATCCATTCCAAGCCAATGTTGGGAGGAGGTTTCAATGGATTTTATCACAGGTTTACCCAAGTCTGAGGGAAAGAGTGTCATCATGGTGGTAGTTGACAGACTTACCAAGCATGCACACTTTTGTGCATTATCACATCCATTTAAAGCCAGTACAATTTCTACCGCATTTATGGAAACAATTAAAAAGCTACATGGAAACCCAAAGATTATTGTAAGTAACAAAGATCCCATTTTCACTGGAAATTTTTGGAAGGAATTATTTTCTTGTCTTCGTACTCAGTTAGCTCATAGCTCATCTTATCATCCTCAATCTGATGGGCAAACTGAGATAGTAAAAAAATGTTTGGAAGGATATATTCGTTGCTTTGTATCTGATAAACAGACATAATGGGTCAAATGGTTGCCTCTGGCTGAATGGTGGTATAACACTTCCTTCCATACAGGAACAAAAATGACCCCATTTATGGCACTTTATGGATATCGGCCACCATCCATCACATCATATTTAAGAGAAACTTCTAAGGTTCAAGCAATGGAACATCACATCAAACATCAATAACAAGTCCTCCAACTCTTAAAGGATAACCTCATGTTGGCACAGAATAGAATGAAACAACAGGCAGATCAACATCGCAACAAAAGAAGTTTTGATGTAGGTGATTGGGTATTCCTATGGCTACAACCATATAAACAAGTGTCCCTCAAGCAAGCTAAGAAGGATAATAAATTATCACCAAAATATTATGGTTCGTACAAGGTGTTGCAAAAGATTGGTACTATGGCATACAAATTGGAGCTTCCTGCAGCGTCTCGAGTGCACCCAGTTTTCCATGTTTCATGTTTAAAGAAGGTTATAAGCGACAAGCTCCCAGTTCAAACAATATTGCCAGAACTTGACGAGGAAGGAAAAATTATATTGGAACTGGAAGTAGTGACAGAAACAAGAACTCGACAGCTACGAAATCGATCAATTTTGGAGTATCTCATTAAGTGGAAGAACTTATCCGTTGAAGATTCCACATGGGAGGATGAGAATTTTATACAGAAGCATCGAGAACTACTCAAGCATTGAGGACAACACTTTTTTTGAAGGAGAGGGGCATGTTAGGTCCCTATAATACTAGTGATTACCCCATTACTATTGTAGTTGTATCCATTATTAATATTGTTGTGCCCCTATTGTCCCCATATTTTTATTATTGTGCCCCTATTGTCCCCATATTTTTATTATTGTGCCCCATAGAATCCCTCTATTGTTATTTTTGTGGCTTTATATTATTATTGTTAGGTCAGCTGGGTTATATCGTGACTCCTTAGACTCCTATATATAGAAAGGAGGTTTTGTCATTTGAATCATCCAAGAATTGTTCATTTGTGTAATGTAAAGGAGGTTGCCCCCTCGAAGAGGCTAAATTCTAAGGCGTTGATCTCTCTTTTCTATCTTCTTGTGAGCTGGTTTCATAACATCTTCCAACATTTATGAAAACAAATTTTTGACTACAAACAACAAGAGGAAGCTTAAGCAACATATGGCACGTTTCTTGTGCTCTAATTTCATAGTCAATAATCATTTCTGTAAGAAACCTCCTAAATTCACATAAAGCATGATCCTCAGAGCCAATAGAATTTGAAATTATAGTTAACATATGATGATAACTTTCAAAACTTTTTTCTGCTTTTGATGCATACTTAGCAATATATTTCAAGACAGCATAATGAGAAAGCACTGGCTAGCAATCAACATTTGCACGCCACATTGTTAGAAGGTCAATGTTATGTACATTAAGTCTGTCATCATTTCTTGCTAACTCATATTTTTTTCTTCCTTGATCATCTATGAACAATCTTGATTCATCACAAAGATCCCATGGAGCATTGTACTAACATGTCAGAATAGTGCCTTTTTGCGCAAACAAGAATCTACACTACACTTTGTGTGCCTTTGGACACGGTTTAACAATTCTTCATAATCATTATGAGGATTACAAGAGAAAATATGACCAATATTCAATAGGAAAGGGTCATCATTGAGGCTTCGTGGAACCATTATGTTGTGACGATGTATGTCACGTGGATTCCATGCAGTTACATATTTGTCAAAGAATCTCTTTGCAAGTTGTACATCAGAACCATTTGACCAATCAAGTCTTTCCATGTCAGGAGCGCCTTCCAACCACAGGAAACCATGGATATGTGCTGAACCTCTATGTTGCCACTCATATCTGAAGAAAATGAAGATATAGTTACTACAAACAATATAAATAGAATCATAATAAAAGTTGACAAAGTATAGAAAATAAATTCAACAACACAAACCTGTACCAAAAGTCCTTAGCTTTAAGATATTTTTGGATAACTTCCTCTCGAAAAATATTGAATCTATGGTGCATAAATGTGGCAACAATATGAGGGTACTGGATAACATTATCAATTTTCATATGATGCTCATTTAAAGAATGAGAATGCAAATTTATGGGCATGAAAACTGGCACCTATCTGCTTACGTCACTTAAGCAAGACACTACGACCCATATCTCCGATCACATCCATGAATGGAGATGTTAGCGTCGCCTGATCAAGTTTGAAATTGCTAATCAATTGTTGACAAAATGGTTCACAAAATCATTCGTCAAAAAAATTTCTAAGAACATAGCTACGGGTGGATGTGTTACTGAGGAGCAAGCCATCGCTCGTGCCCAGTATTTAGACACCATATACTCGCAATCTGGTTCATTGTATGAGATCTTACCCGATGCTCCAAGACTATCATCTGATCTGATAGCAGTCAAGTCTCTGGATACATCACTTGTTGATGGAGTGATTGGTTCCATGTCTCAGACCCCCACAAAATATTCTTCCAAGCAGAAAGCAGTCTTGAACACTAGTTCCAATGATCCCTCTCGAAATTCACCTGGTCCTGGTAAAACCTCTAAGGTTCACATTGTCCAGTCTACCACAACGGACAAATCCTCTAAGGGAAAAAATAAGGGCAAAGGCAAGGCCAAAGCCGATGCCCCGAAACAGGGCCCTCCTAAGTCATCTGCTAGCGATGCTTCTCAAAGAAAGCTGAAGTATCCATGCCTCATCTGTGAGGAGGATCATTACACTAAAGATTGTCCCCGACGATCTGAAGTTAGTCACTTGCTTAAAGGGACCCCAACTATCTTAAAAGAACCCTTTCCATCCCAGCAGACCCAAATGGTAGACCAACATCAGTCTTTCGTTCCCTCAAGTTCCCAAGTGTTTATGATGAACACCCCTATAAATGTGGCTACTAGATACAAAGATTATCAAACCCCGAAGACAGGGAAAGAGAAAGAAAGTACCCCTTCCTCCTCTATCCCATTGACCTCCGTTCCTCTCTATATAGAGCGACCTAATCCAGATTTTGTTGTCCGACCACCCTCTCAGGGTGTGCTGTGAAAGTCCTCATTATAAAATTGCTTCAACGCTTCCCTAATATTCAATGTTATTTATTCACTGTCGATTGTGCCAATAATAAGAGTTACTAGTGGGTAATTACTTTTACCTTGGTTGCTTTTAACTCTGTTTTTCAGCACTCCCGCAATCTTTATCTCATGCCTTTGCAAGCAATGCGCTCCTCAAAATGCATTTTAGGAAACATGTACATTCTTCTCTCCATAAACTTCAAACCAACGGGCTTTGAACTCCACAATGAAAGAACATCATATTAATGATAAAATCACTTATTTATACATGTGTAGTCTAGGTACGAGACAATTGTGTCTCGTAACTTATTAACTGTAAAAAGGGAATATGAAATTAATTACATATTGTACAATAACAATCCCAAACGATTACTTAGTAGAAAGAAAAAAAATATATCATAGAACACATTTAAAGAGATAGTTGATTTCTTTAAGAGTTTCAAACAAAAAAAAAGTTGTTTCTACAACCCAGTATAGGTTAGATGTGTAGATGTAATGTAAGTATGTAAACAATTTTAAATGTAGGCCCAATTAAAAAATAAAAATAAAAAGTTGAAAGTGATATCGGGGATGAGTGTAAACATTTAAATGTTGCCTCAATTAATAATATAAAGTTAAAGTAATAAAGTTATATTTTGATTTTGTTATTAACTTTTGAATAGGCTTTGTTACAATACTATGGGTCAATACCATGGCTTATTAATAATACCACATGGTCAAAAACCATAACCTATTTCACAACCAAAATATTTTATAACAATACAAGATTCTTACCATGGATATTCATCCCCACTTTACTGTGGATATTATTAACTTGTAAAAAATAGACTTTGTTACAATACCATGGGCCAATACCATGGCTTATCAATACCACATGCCCAAATCACATAACTTATTTCACAATCAAAATATTTTATATCAGTATGAAAATATTCTTAACCATGGATATTCACTTCCACTTTACCATGGATATTATTAACTTGCAAAGATGCTTTGTTACAATACCATGGCTTAACCATACCACATGCCCAAAAAACATAACTTATTTAAGTATGAAAGTATTCTTAACCATGGAAATTCACCCCCACTTTACCATGGATATTATTAACTTGTAAATATGCTTTGTTACAATACCGTGGCTTATCAATACCACATGCCCAAAAAATGTAACTTGTTTCATAATTAAAATATTTTATAACAATATGACAAGATTCTTAAGCATAGATATTGACCCCCACTTTTTCCATTGATACTTGTGAATATGCTTTGTTACAATACCATGGGTTATCAATACCACAATCAAAATATTTTATAACAATCTGACAAGATTCTTAACCATGGATATTACGAGCATAGATCCATCTTAACCCGGATCATATTTTATAACAATCTGACAAGATTCTTAACCATGGATATTACCAGCCTAGATCGATCTTAACTCGGATCTATCAAGCGTCGAGAGAGATCTAATCTCTAGATGTGCAACCCCCTTTTTTGAGTGCAAAACTTGACGAAAAGTTTCCACCTTAAGAGATTTTATCCCTCTCGGCGCTTGATAGATCCGGGTTAAGATGGATCGTTAAATTAATTACTAGTAAAGCCTATTATGAAAATTGGAAAATTTTTCCATTTCAAATTTGACAAATAATTTTTTATTTTAATTTTTGCTTCTACTTTAAGGGTAATGCTAACTTCAAATTTGAATCCCTATGGCAACAGACCAAAGTGAATGCACTTCTAGATGGGCCGATGGGCCCTAGGATTGGACGGGTAGGGTGAGGAAGGAACTAGCTGGACCAATAAGAGAGGAAAAATCTTCATGTGGCATTGGATACCTTGGTTCAAGGTCATAATCTATAGGATCAAAGCGCAACTAAGTGGTCATGCTTAAATATAATAAGGTTGTGCTTCTATTTTTGGATCAATTGGATTAACTAAATCAACTTGAACTAAGATTGAATTCTCCGTGGTAAATCATGACAATAATGCAACAGGGAGACAATGCGAGCATCACTTTTTGAAATAAATGTAAAAAAACCACTAAATGCTACCTAAAATATATTGTTCTTAAGAACTTTGTCAAGTTAGTAACTATGTTAATCTAAATATTATAATTATAATCTACATGGACGATCTGGATCCTTGCTTTGGCAGAACACGCAGAGAAGTCAAAGTGTCATATCTTCATTGAAGAATCTAAGGTCATTGCAAGGATTGATCATTTTCATCATCGGAAGTTTAGGGAGGCCTTGGAAATTGAAAGGAGACAAGCATCATATCTTCATTGAAGACGCTAAGGTCATTGAAAGGATTGATCATTTTCATCACTGGAAGTTTAAGGAGGCCTTGGAAATTGAAAGGAGACAAGCATCATATCTTCATTGAAGAAGCTAAGGTCATTGCAAGGATTGATCATTTTCATCAGTGGAAGTTTAGGGAGGCCTTGGAAATTGAAAGGAGACTTGTCTAAATAGACATGATGGTTGGAGTATTAGCAGGTGTCTGCCTTATCTTCCTGAGTTTTTTTTTAACCTCCTCCCCCTATTAATCCAGTCTTTTGATTTATCTTATACTTTTTCTTATTATTGTTTATTTTTACTATTTAAAATATTTAGTTTTTCAGTTTCCATTTTTAGTTATATAATAATTCTAATAAAAAAATTTAACTTAATTATTTTTATTCAATTCATTATTTTCAACTATTTTATTCACTTTATTATTTGATTTTTATTAATTTAATATTATTATTGATTTTAAGTTTTCAACTTTGTTTTTATTCCTAGACTTAATATTTTTCTTAGTTTCATTGTTAATTAATTTTAGGCCTTTTTACTATTATTTCAAAAAACATATTTCATTATTAGTTAATTTGATTTGGATCTTTTTAAAAGTTTAACCATGTTTAATTATTATTTTTTCTTATTGTAATCAAACAATTTGTCTTTATTGTTCAATTAACTTAATTTCATTTTTATTTATTTATATTGGTCTAATTCTAAATATTTGACTAGATTTTGACTAAGACTTAATAACTATTTTAGTTCATATTTTTTATATTTTAATATAATTAATTAACTTTAAAAATCAAAATTAAAATAGCATTAATTTTTTTTATATATATTTTATTCTATAAATTTGCACTTAATCTATATCTTAATAACATTTTAAAATTATTAAATTAATTTAATTCTTTCTTTTATCTAAATTTTGACTTAATCTAAATCTTGATATTTGACTCAAGTCCCCTTTAACATTCTAAAAATTCTTTTTCAAAATTAGTTGTTATAACAGTTAAAAATATTAAAAGTCTCTACATTAATCTCTCTATTTAATCTCGTGCCACTGAATTTCAATCTCTTTCCACCATCTGAATCTCCATCTTGTCATGTCCATGAACACACTAGATGGTTCGAAACTAGATGTTGGACAAGATCTGAATCTCCATCTTATTGTGACGATGAACACAATAGATGATTTGAAACTAGATGATCAACAAAATGTTTATCATGTGATTTTCACTCAAAAATAATTAAACAATTATATTATGGATCATATCACCCTAAATTCAGAAATTATAATTATTTATTAATACTTAACATGCCACTCACCTAAATCTATGAAATACCGAAAAAGCTCAAATTTCTCAATATGTAAATTTGTTATTTTTTGGGCATGTGGTATGGTTAAGCTATGGTCTACCCAAATAATTTTTTTAATAAATTTTAAAATAAAATAAAATAAAATAACTATACAAAATATTTAAATAATGTGGGTTCATAAAAAAAATCACATGAAGAAATTGGATCCCTCTAGGCTCATGTTAGATCTGTATTTAAGATGGATCTATGATGGTTTAATGCTATAGTGAATGTATATTGATTATAAAATTTTAAAATTATTAAATCTAGTGACAATCAAAATTTTGATTTAATTTATAATCATTTATTTAAATATTTTACAAATTGGAAAATATGAAAGGTTTATGTTATTTAATTTTAATTATACAATTAACTTTAAGTTAAATGTTGTTCAATGTAAATAAGCAATTAATAGGAGCCAATTAATAAGAAGGAAATCTATCTATTTCTCCATTGAAAACCACAATGGAACCCAATTTACCCTTAAAACCTATATATCTGATAAATTAACAAATATTTGGAATTTAGGCTATTTAACCATAGCCATACAATTCGCCCTAAATAATCAATATTCCAAAAGATTATCTTGCACACATCCGAAATTTAAGCTATTTAACCCCAACCATACAATTCACCCTAAATAATCAATATTCCAAAAGCTTATCTTGCACTTCTACTAGTTGTAAAATTACATACAAGAATTGCAACAATTCAACTTAAAAATTATTCAATTTAAATCAAATTACCATAAATTTTATAATTTATTCTCAATTTAGTTTAGAAGGATGATATTTAACCTAAAATTGCAATAAAGTTACCTAGATGCTAGAATTACAAGAAGTTAACATGAAACTATATAAACTATATGCAATGAAATTGTAATTCCAACAATTTTACTTGAAATTCTACAATTTAAACAAACACAAGATATCAAATTTAAATTGAAATATCCATAGATTGATCTTTAATTAATTTATCTACTCGTAGTGATTATCTTGTAATTCATTGAATTTATTATTGTGAATTACGGTATTACCATAGCAACAAGTTACATACAACTTTCCTTAAAGTACACCGGAGTTTCCATCACTATAAAAAGGTGTTACTGCAACATAGAGTTGCCACACTATAACATGGAGTTTCCACAACTACCAATCAAAGCGTTGTCCAAATCTCCCTACTAAAACACTGCAATATTTTTTTTTGAGTGATTTGGATATTTTAAAAGTTTTATAAAAACACGATTAATAGTTTTCTTTTTCTATCCATTCAAATTATAATAATAATAATAAAAAAATGGATGAAATTACTCAATTTTTAAATAAATCACAATACTTCTCACATTCCTACCAAGACTACTAAAAGTAAAAGGTTGCTATCCAGAACAACTTTGTAGTCTGCAACTACACAAAATAAAACCATCCTTTATTGATACATCAACTCTAAATTTGAGATCTTAGGAGTGCATAGGCACTTGGCCATGGGCTATATTTGCACTCAAAAACTCTTTCTGGCTCTGGTTTTCCATGACTTCACCTTTGTTGTGTAGCCAATGTGAACATTGAGGCCATCAAGATTATGCAACTCTCTTTCCAGTTCGTTTTCTACTTGGTCAAACTCAAATTTTAGCATTTAGGAAGGCAAATCCTTTCCCTCATCTCTTTCCCTTGTTTCTTTGAATTTGACCTAAAAGAAACCAAATACTTTGGATCTTGTGCGCATTTCCCTTCAAAGATGTCCACAACCATCTACTTGCTATACCTAATACATACATTATCACGAAAGGTAATGAAATGAAGAGTAGGAAGAAATCAATTTGATAAATAAGAAACCAAATACTTTGGATCTTGTGCGCATTTCCCTTCAAAGATGTCCACAACCATCTACTTGCTATACCTAATACATACATTATCACGAAAGGTAATGAAATGAAGAGTAGGAAGAAATCAATTTGATAAATGATTAATTAAACCAACCTAGGACTGTTTTACAATTTCTTTTGATAAGTGGCTTGCACAGGACCACAAGGCTTTGGATCTGGCCCCTATTGCTTAAGCTTGGCTGGGACATCAATTCTCACAGTTTTTCTGATCTTGGAATCTACCCAATAGATGAAACCCATAACCCACACGATCCCCTTCTCTCTGCATTTACAAAAAAAAATTAAGTGTATGGCTATTCATGAAATCCACGAATTTGAATCAGGTAAACAATTTCTAAATTCAAATTTCAAATCCCGATAATAGCCCACCACTGTTTCAAATTTGAAATTGAATTCGATGGATCCATGTATCTACAAGGATGACATATGGTAGATGGGAGTGAGAAAATAGAGGTTGGCAAACGGGGGAGACCCAACGGTGGGAGACGGTAATGGAGCGAAGGCCGCGATAGACATTACCGAAAATTTTGAAGTTACCGGAGGATGAGGGCCGGTGGAAGGAAGGTGCAAAAGACGAAGTCGAAATGGTTGACTCGTTAGACTATGCGATTGTAATTTTTGTATTCAAGCTCAGGCCTGGAATTTCAAATCTCCTCTGCCTGTCAAATGAAAATTTGATGACGATTTTGCATTTTTCATACTTTTCATTTCAAGTTCTAAGAAAATTTGTGAGTGTCTACCTCCCTTTACCTGGAAAGTCTCTTTCAATTACTCTTGCATCTCAACTTTCATTAATCTCCCTCTGAGAATGCCTTGTTCTTTCCTAAGTTAACATATGTGTTTCGATACCTTGCTCTGATCTAAATAAAATAATCACAAAATTCTTCATGCTTGATATACTATATTAAAATTGGTACAAATACAATACATTTACACAGGGTTTTAAATTGTTGTGAGATCCAAGTTATTCCATACTTAGGAAGATAAGTTGAGAGAATATCACAACTATCTCTAACAAACACAATTAAAATTTAATCCTCTAGTAATAACATTAATGTAAGTTAGAGTTCCTATAAGTTATATTTCAAAAGAATTTTCATGACCCCGAATTAAGACCAATAAAACTCTAATAAACAAAGTTATTTTTCATTAAAGTTCAAATTCCCTTCATAGTTTCCTAGTCAAAGTTCTTCTTGGCCTAGAAGTCTAACAAATATTTTTTGGTCAAATGATGATGAGTGTTCCCATTGGTGAAAGTGATTGTGACAAAGAAGAACTTTGACCAAGCTTATATCTCTATGCCTTGTGTTTGAGTTCTTGTTAATGAGAAGTCATGCTAGTGATAGTTCGAAGGAACTTTCCTAGATAATTACTTTGACCAGGGACTACGACCAATGAACCACTGTTGTCTTGTTCATCTAAGTTGTCGTATTGATGTTGGGTCTTGTTGGGTAAAATTCATGTTGATCATAATTCTAAGGAATTTCTTGATTAAGAACCCTAACAAACAAAAGGATGCAAAATTGTAATAGATAGGAACTTTGATAAAGAAACTGCAAAAACTAAGGAAAAATAATAAGAAATTAGTTAATATTCTTATTGAATAGATTTCCCATCCTATTGATCATTGTTTTAATGAACTTTCTTAGCCAGGAAATTTTAATATGATAGATTGAATTGTTCCCAACAAGGAACCATTAACAACATGAGCTCTTGTCAACAAGAACTTTAATGAAGAAGTTATGACCAATAAAACCTCTAACGAAGAAACAATGATTAGTGAAGGTCCTCTTATTCTTTCCTTGGTTCAATCATGTATGTTAGAAATTATCCCTTCGTCCTAGTTCTAGGGAGCATTCCTCACTAGGAACAACAAAATGAAACTTTAACAAAAAATGTTCCTATTTGTTAAGGATTCAGAAAATTTATAGTTGTTTTTGCTATCTATACCCTCACTTTTGAATTTCATAGCATATGCCACTGACCTCCATTGTGTAAACATGGATCAATGAATTCAATTTTTACCTTGTATCTTTGTGGCCAAATTGAAATCAAAATTAACTTGTAACTATCTCATCCATCTAACTTGAGAATTGAACCATTACCAACTCAAAATTAAAATCAAATTTTCAACCTGTCGAATTCGACTAGAAATTTGAACCACTACCATGTGAAATGAGTTGCATCATATCATAGTTATGACATGTAAGTGGTGTTGTCAGATAAATGGCTTCCACGAAAAATAGTGTAACTATGAAATTCTACAGCCTTGCATTAAAATGTTTATTACTAGCATAGCTATATGAATTAAATGGCTAGTAAATGGTTAAACATCAATCCATAACAATCATCAAAACACTTACTTCATCATACATCTCAAGTTGTTAAAATTAAAAGAAAAGAAAAAACATAAAAACTAATTAAATTACAACTTTATTATTGTTATTATTAATGGTAAAAAAAATAATATATAAATTAAATATATATACATTTAAAAAAAACATGTAACAAATTTTTAACCATGGAGATTCAACCCCACTTTATCGTGGATATTCTTAATATGTAAGTAGACATTGTTACAATACCATGGGCCAATACATGACTCATGAATACCGCATGCCCAAAAAACCATAACTTCTTTAACAGTCACTCATTCATATGACATTTTTTTAATTAATGAATTTAATTAAAAAGGTGAAAAAAACTTAACTATAGAAATAAATTTCAGTCTTTGATTTATTTATATTACTAAAAATAGTCTAATATTACTGAAATTAAGTCCTTAATATACACTTCATAATTATACCTAATTTCACTGAGTTTAACTAACATGATCACCAATAATAAACTCAAATTTCATACAAATAAAAATTAAAACCAATCTAAGATTCAGTTTTTAAATCCCACGCACCTTTAAAAACAATTAAATTTTTCATGGAGAACAATACAAAATGTATGAATTTATGTGAAAATAAGTTCAAATTCTTAATTTAAATGAATATGTCAAAATTTTCAAATTATATGAAAAACCTTGAAAAGGGCAAAAGTGAAAAATACCCGGTAAGAGATGGATCTGCCAATAGGAATGTTGATATTCATCATTGTTCTTGCTATGGTCATTGATCTTTATCCCAGTAGATCAGCGCCTTGTAAATATCCCCAAAAGGACACTCAATTTCAATTTAAGTATAATGGTTTGCAACAAACTGCGAATTAGAAACAACATGGACTCCATGAATGGTTTATCCTCAAAAGCAGTAGTTTGAGAGGAGAGGGGGAGTTCATTAAATTTGAAATTAATATTGGAGAGAGATGCATTCCTCTTGCGAGAAAGCATGGAGAATACCTTAGTTTGGTGTACGAGCATGGCAACAATCTTCTCCATTTTTACAGTTACCGCGAACGCCAACACTTTTGTTGTAATTCCTTCCCCGAAACTGCAAGCAAATGAGTTCGCCATTGTTCGCATTTTTCAGGAAAACACACCTTCCTTAGTGTATATTACCAATCTAGCAGGCAAGTTACATTCTTTATTGTTTTCTCTTTAGGCTTCAATGGGTTAGTTCCCCTTATCATGTGACATTGTCCAATTGTAGTCTGATGTTTTTAGCAGGTAATATTGAGATAAACTGCTTACTATTTATTTTTCTGTATTTGTAATCACTGCAGGGTCCCTGACAAAATTTATTACAAAACTCGAGTTCGCCACTGTTCGCATTTTTCATGAAAACACACCTTCCTTAGTGTATATTACCAATCTAGCTGGCAAGTTACATTCTTTATTGTTTTCTTTTTAGGCTTCAATGGGTTAGTTCCCCTTATCATGTGACATTGTCCAAAGGTAGTCTGATGTTTTTAGCAGGTAATATTGAGATAAACTGCTTACTATTTAATTTTCTGTGTTTGTAATCACTGCAGGGTCCCTGACAAAATTTATTGCAAAACTCTTAATGACTGCAGATGAACTGACAAACTTATTTAGAATTCACGAAATTGCAACTGTAAAGGATGTACCCTATTATATATTTTGACGGCTTCAATTCTAAATTGGACGTCATTTTGACGGGTTGCTCCTCTACAAGACACGTCAAATCTGACATGGGAAATTTTTCAGTAATCATCAAATACGTTTTGAAATGCTAAATACGTCCTGTAAGATGTCAAATTCCAAGCCTATCCAAGCTTATGTGATCCATAATGAATTAAACAAAGTCTTTCGATAGAAATCACATTAGAGAATTATTTGGCCAACGCGTTTCGAACCAACAAGTGTGGTTCATCATAGATGAAGAGGCAGACCATGGCAAAGGCTTAAATAGAGAGCAATGTAGAAACGTAATTTCAAGTAACGCCTATATTTGAACAATAATGTTTAAATTATAATATTAATTTATTAATATATTAAAAACAAATATTACTAAGTAATGGCTATATTAAATGGCAAGTTTAAAAAAAAAATATCTAAATAATGATATTATTTCATTAATTTATTAAAAATATTAATAGGTAATGACTATATTAAAGGGCTTGTTTTTTAAAAATAATATTTAAATTAACTTATTAAAACCAAATATTACTAGTTCTTGAAAAATAATATTTAAATAATGATATTAGTTTATTAATTTATTAAAATATTAATATGTATTCATTAATTTATTAAAAATATTAATAGGTAACGGCTATATTAAATGGCTAGTTTTTGAAAAATAATATTTAAATTAATTTAGTAAAACCAAATATTACTAGTTCTTGAAAAATAATATTTAAATAATGATATTAGTTTATTAATTTATTAAAATATTAATATGCAACGGCTATATTAAACAGCGAGTTTTTGAAAACTAATATTTAAATTAATTTATTAAAACCAAATATTACTAGTTTTTTAAAAATAATATTTAAATTGTATATTAGTTTATTAATTTATTAAAAACAAATATTAATAAGTTACCGCTGTATTAAACACCTAGTTTTTAAAATAAATAAATAAATAGTCAAAGTCAAACTTTAAGGGAGGGGAGTCAAAAATTATAAAAACGAGTGAAGACCAGACAAGGTAATTTGATAAATAAAATAACTAATGGAAATAAAATAAAATAAAATAAAAATAATTAATGGAAAAATAAATAAAATAAAACAAAAATATACACAAGTCAAAATAAATAAATATATATATATATATATATATATAACAGAAACACACACACATATATCCAAAGAAAAATAATCAATGAATAAAACGTGGTCAACAATAAAATATGGGGCTCATGCCTATTAAACAAATAACAAAAATACTAAAATGATTTAAGAATGACTAGGATGATAAAATACATAAAAAAACACGAAGGATTAAGAAAATAAACTCTAATGAAGAATAAATCAACAACAAATACTATAAAAAGGATGCCAATACCTACATATTAAAAAAAAAAAAGAACTAGGAGGACAAAATAGGGACCCAACTTCTACTAATATTCCAACCATCATCTCAATTCAAATTCTTGGGCCTTTTTTCAATTTTCAGGGCCTCCCTCAATTTACGATGATGAAAATGACTAACCTTAGCAACGACTTGGGCCTCCTCAATGCAGATGTGATGCTTAGATTTATCTGCATGCTCTGCCAAAGCAGAGGAGCGGGTCCTGCCATGCTTGATGTCAGCAACATGCTCACAAATCCTTTGATTAATTGAGTGACCAGTCTCACCGATGTAGGGAGTCCCACAAGAGAATGGCATAACGTAAACACCCTTCATATTCTTGGGGTCCACTGGGTCTTTTATAGAGCTAAGGGAGCTCTGTATGGTATTTAAAGGCCGAAAGGTTGAAGCCACCTTATGCTTCCTTAGGATCCTTGCAATCTTGTCAGTGGTCCCTTGGATAAAAGGAAGATGAACACCAGAAAATCAATCCTTGGTATCTTTCTTAGCACTAGGACCTTTTTCAGCTCTGAGGAAAGCCTTAGTACATTGGTGTCTACTATACCCATTATTAAAGAAAACACTTAAGAGATGTGATTTCTCTTCCTTGAGATGGTTCTCATCAGAAACTCTTAAAGCTTTTGAGAAAGGATTTGTCATTCTTTATTTTCCTCTTTCTTAGAGACTTCTCAACTTACTCTGGTCAATTCGGCAAAGAAACGATTAATTTCCACGACCACTTAAAATGATTTGTCACTCATTATTTTCCCTGTTTCTTCTAAGATTTCTCAACTCACTCCAGTGAATTAGGCATTGAAAAGATTAATTTCCATGACGACTTGAAACCATTTGTTACTCCGGTCAATTCGGCAAAGAAACGATTAATTTCCACGACCACTTAAAATGATTTGTCAGTATTTATTTTACCTGTTTCTTCTAAGACTTCTCAACTACTCTGGTCCAGTTTCCACGACGACTTGAAACCATTTGTTTCCCCTGCTTCCTAGAGACTTCTCAACTTACTAGTCATCCTCCAATGACGGGAGAGTTGGAGTATTTATATGGATGTCGCACACATTGCATCAACGCATCTCACAAGCAACGTAGTTACTTAGAGTCGGGGAAGATCGAGAAATGGATAAAGGTTTTGTGTCGATGATGCTTGTGTGCGTTGTGTTGATGGAAACTTTGGAAAATACCATCCTTGCCTTGGATGCTGCATCCATGAGTTACCATGCTCATCCCTTCGACCGCATGTTGGGTGGAAGTACCTCTTTTCAACCTAGTGAATTTGTTTTGAACAAAGTTGCAATGAAGCTGGAGGACTCTGAGTTGACATCACCCATCGACGCACTTCACGCCTCAAGGGACGTGCTGGCGCTTTTGTCGTTCAGAGATGCGGTCATATCCGATCCATCTGGATCCCTTCTCAGCTGGACACCACAAAATTCATACAACGTGTGCTCCTGGAATGGGATCCGCTGTAGAAAGGGCACGAACAGAGTGGTTGCCGTAACACTTCCTGGCTTCGGATTGAAAGGTAGTCTCTCACCATCTCTGGGTACCCTTTCGTTATTACGCACTTTGAATGTCTCTCGTAATAATTTCATAGGAAGAATTCCACCAGAAGTGGGGCAACTTAAAGCATTGAGCATATTTGACCTCAGCTCTGATAAGAAGTCTGGAGAATTCCATTGATTCAAATGTTGTGATCTATATCTTAATTCATTCAATGAAGGTTACATTTATACTTGAAAACAATAACTGAAAACAGTTATAACTAGAAATACCTAATTTATAACTAAATCCCTAAACTAAATCTCTAACTATATAGAAATCCCGAAGGATTACAACATTTCCCCCCTTAATCTGAAGGGACATCTAACATACCAAGTAAAGATCTAAAATTTTCGAACTTTTCACGTCCCAATGCTTTAGTATCTGCAATTTGTTCTAATGTTGGACAATGTGTTAGATGAATGTTTTGGCCTCTACATGATGTCAAATCAAATGATACTTGGTGTTGATATGTTTGGTTCGATCATGAAACTTTGGATTCTTGGCCAATTGAATTGCAGAAGAGTTGTCAACAAATAAAGGAGTTGAAGCTTTTTGTTTCTCCTGCAAATCTTCAAGTATTTTCTGAAGCCAAATGATTTCCTTAGTGGCTTGAGCTGCTGCAACATATTTAGCTTCGGTGGTAGAATCAGCAGGAACAGATTGCTTGCGTGATCTCCAACTGATGGCTACTGATCCAAGATTCATCAAATAGCCAGAAGTAGAGACTCCATTCTCTTTATCTCCATCAAAATTGGAATCTGAATAACCAACAAGATGGAAGTCTAAAACTTTGGTATATTTGATGCTGTAAGTTTGGGTTCCATTTAAATATTTCAGTACTCTTTTTGTTGCTACCTAATGCCCCTCACAAGGATGATGCATAAATCTGGAAAGTATTCCTACAAAAAATGTTATATCAGGACGAGTAATAGATAAATAAATCAAACTTCCAACAAGTTGCCTATACTTTGTTGGATCTTCAAATGATTTTCCTTCTTCTGAAGTAAGTTTCAAATTCTGCTCCATTGGTGTAGCAACAAGATTACAATCCATCATACTATATATGTTCAATAACTTACCAACATATTTCTTCTGAGAGATGAAAATATGTTGTGGTTTTTGATCAACTTCAATTCCAAGATAATAATGAAGTAAACCTAAATCTGTCATATCAAAAACCTATTTCAATTCCTTCTTAATAGATGATATATATTCATCATTATTTCCTGTGATCATCAAATCATAAACATATACAACTAGATAGACAACTGATCTTCCAACTTTGTTAACGAAAAGAGTTGCATCATCTAGGTCAAAATGCTTACAATTTAACTTTAGAAGATGTTTAGTTAGTTTCTCATACTATGCTCGTGGCACTTGTTTCAAGCCATACAAAAACTTCATTAGTTTGCAAACCTTTTGTTCTTTCCCTTTAATGGAAAAACCTTCCGACCGAAACATGTAAACATCTTCTTTCAAATCTCCATTTAAAAAAGCAATTTTGACATCCATATGATGAATTTTCCATTCTTTCTGAGCTGCAATAGAAAACAAAGATTTAATAGTGCCCCATTTAGCTGTATGAGCAAATGTCTTTGTATAGCCAATACCCTCTTTCTATACATATCCCTTCGCTACAAGTCTTGCCTTGTGTTTCTCTAGTGAACCATCAACTTTATACTTAGTTTTATAAATCCATTTACAACCAATAGGTTGGATGCCAACAGGAAGATACACCAACCTCCATGTGCCACTTTTTATGAGAGCATCATATTCCTTTTGCATTGCATCTTTCCACTTATCATAACTAGTAGCTTCTTCAAAACAAGTAGGTTCACAATCCATAGAAAAGTTAAATTCACAATGAGAATAGTTACCTAAGGAACTTCCAGTCTTAAACTCATCATATTTCTTCGGAAATGTTCGAATAAGTGATGATATTCACAAAGGTTGTGTAGTAAGTTTCTCATCTTCTTCATTTGTCTTAGTTCTTTCCATTTTTGTCCCTTTCAACTCTGTTGCCGTTTATGTCCCGGTCATGTCTTTAGAAACGCTTGCATCAACCAATTTCTCATCAATAGTAGAATTATCATCATTGAGAGAAGGAAACTCCACAGACTAATCTAATATAGGTATCCCCCCTTTAGGATGTGAAAGTATATTATCTGATTCATAATAAAACTCTTGAGGCACAAACTTTTCTATCTGATTAAGTTGTCTATAAAATTGAGGGAATCTTTATTAGATTCAAGAAAAATTACATCTCTTGAAAAAATAAATTTCTTGTTCTCTTCATCATATAATCGGTATGCCTTAGAAGTCATAGAATACCCTAAAAAAATAGATTTTCTACTCCATTCACTCAACTTATTCCTCTGTTGTTTAGGAATCAAAGCATAACATTGAGAACTGAAAACTATGAAATGTTTAACAACAGGAAGACGATTATACCACATTTCATATGGAGTTTTGTTATTAATGACAGAGGATGGGCACCGATTTCTAATATATGCTGCGCAGAGCGCTGCTTCTCCCCAAAACATCAATTTTACATTCTTAAAAAACATCATTGACCTTACCATATTAAGCAATGTTCTATTCATTCGTTCTGCAACACCATTTTGTTGTGGATTATATGGTATTGTGGTCTGGTGTTTGATGCCATTCTCTTGCAAATATTTTTCAAATACATGTGAAGTATATTCTCCTCCATTATCAGTTCTTATAGTACCAATATTTAGTTGAGCTTCATTTGTAATCAAGAGATGAAATTTTTTAAACACATCAAAAACTTGTGATTTTTCCTTAAGCAGATAAACCCAACACATCCTTGAATAATCATCAATAAAAGTCAGTATGTATTTATTGCCATTCGCAGTTGGTACATGCATAGGTCCACACAAATTAGAGTGTATGAGACTTAATTTTCTTGTAGCTCGAGAAGTAGAATTCTGAAAATATTGTTTGTGATGCTTGCCCAATATACAAGCATTACATGGGGTCAATTTTCTAGGAACTGTTGGAAGTCCTTTAATCCCCTGCTGTCTCATAATTCTAATACTTTCATAATTAATATGACCAAAGCGTGCATGCCACAATAAATAAGATGACAAAGTATCATTTTGTTGAACCAAATAATTTGTGTTCAATGTAACAGAGGACACACCTTTCAATTTCAACAATTTATCTTCTTCTACACCAGTCATTATAGTTTTATTGTCGACTGCTCTTCAAATTTCCACTTTACCATCAAATATGTGGATGGAATGTCCCTGTTGTCTTATTTGTACAAGAGATAATAAATTTCTTTGGAATTGAGGAATGTAAAGAACATCATTCAAAGTATAATTAGAAAGTCGAAGAATTTTTAACTGAATAGAACCAATCCCCTTTGGTTTGATTTGAGACTTATCAGTAAAATACACTACTCCATCAATATTATCACTGAATTGTTCAAACAAATCTATTCTAAAGGTCATATGACAAGTGACACCTGTGTCTAAAAGCCAACTGTCATGCCATGAAGAAAAAGAGGTACTAAATATATCTTCCATATGAAAATTACAATGAGCAACAACATAACGTGCATTCTTAGAAGACTGCCCTTTTTTGGAATTAGATGATCTTTATTTTCAAGAATTTGTTCTCTTCTTTCATTAATTTTCTCCCAGGGAATTCTACAATTTGTAGCTGTATGTCCAATTTTACCACATCTAAAGCATTTTACAGCTGTTTTATCAGGGAAATTTCGTTGTTTATCGTTTTGTTGTCTATCTCCCTAAATATTTCTGCCCCCCTGCCTCTATAATTCTTCCTACCTCGACCTCTATTACCCTTAGTATTTCTTTCAAATTCTTCTTGAGGTTTTTGGTCTTTTTGAGCAAGACATAGGGTTTCAATATTAGAATTATGTGATGTTTCTTTCTTGCCAAAAGCCTTCTCTCTTTCTGTAATTTTCCTTACTAATTTATCAAAATCTAAATGTTTTAACTGCCCACTAGCTTGGAGAGATTCCAAGTAGTGTGAATAACTAGGGTAAAGAGCTTTTATAAAGGCAGTGAGTTGTAGATCAACTTTAACTCCAATAGATTCAATTTCATGATTGATGGCTTTAATTTCAGAAGAAAGTTTTAGAGGATCATTATCTTTCATTTCCAAATTAAATAACTTCAACAATAACTGAATTATCTCCAATTCAGAATGTGAATCATAAAGCTCTTTTAGTTTTGTTATGGCATCATATGCTGTTTTATTCTGAGCAATGTATTTGCTTACCTCTTCTGAGACTTAAGTGGAAATTAAGGAATATGCCTTCTTATCCTTACTTTGCTAGATTGCTAGTTGTTTCTCCTCATCAGACTGATTTGGTGAATTCACTTCTTTTCCTTCACAGATTCCATCCAACAAATCATTAAAAATAAGTGTATTTTTAACCTTCCTAAACCATTCCTCGTAATTTTCCTTTCCGGATAGAACAATCCCAATTAAAGATACCAAGGAGTTCATCTTTTTTTCAGATAATGATAGAATTCTTAAAAAAACTGTTATGATTACAAGAACAAAATTCTTTTAAAAAAATTATGTTTCAATCATTACAACATAAATTTCCTTCTTTTTTTTAATATTTTCTGTATTAACTTACACCGAAAAAAAAAAAAAAAAAAAACCCAATGGTTGTATATTAAAAACATCCAGAGAAGAGTCTCCACCAAGCACACCTCTACCAACGTTGCTGACTCCACCAATGTTGTTGTGCACACTACCAGGTCACGCCTCTACCAACGCTGCTAACAGTTAAGTATTCAGGTCAGCAAGCACATCTTCTTCGCTGGTTTACAACAATGGAGGATCTAGGTGTTCTGGTTCAATAGAGTTCGATCCAGGCTCTGATACCACTGATAAGAAGTATATAGAATTACATTGATTCAAATGTTGTGATCTATATCCTAATTCATTCAATGAAGGTTACATTTATACTTGAAAACAATAACTGAAAACAATTATAACTAGAAATACCTAATTTATAACTAAATCCCTGAACTAAATCTCTAACTATACAAAAATCTCGAAGGATTACAACAAGTTCTAATATGCTTTGGGGTCATATCCCAAAATCATTGTGCAATTGCACACATCTTCAATCAATCAACCTATCAGTTAACAGTTTGACAGTGACTATTCCAACAGAATTCGGTCATCTGAGCAAGTTGGAACATCTTCGTTTGAAGCAAAATTACCTTACTGGAAGAATCCCATCTTCTCTAAGCAACTGCACGTCTCTTCGACATCTGAACATTGGACACAACAATCTCACAGGTCCAATTCCTCTTGAATTGGGCTCGCTGCAAAACTTAGACTACCTGGCCGTCGAATAAAAAAAAACAAAAAGTTAAGCAAAACATGAAGCACAAAATAAAATGAGGGACAAATGGTAAAGTCTGAGATTTATAACCAGGTGGAAGGCATAAATAAAACTTGCTCCCCCATTTCTGCAACATGTTTTTCAGATCCTAAAGGGCATTTTGAGGCATTTTCACACCAAGAGCTAAAATGCCCATAGAGTAACCCTACAGGATTATTTTTAAGGAACGAAAACTTGTCCACCTTATTAACATTTGAATAAGTTTGAAGTGCCGCCAATACCTATTTCTAAAGTTAGCCTCCCTCCACCCCAGTCGAGGAGAGTCTACAGTAAGTACAATTGCTTTAAATCCAACATTCTCTGCCCTTCTAATAAGTTGTGCAACGAGACATCTATCCTTGAGTAACTGCCATCACCAAACATAAAATGGGAAAACTAATTTTTTTTCTTTAACATGAATGTGTACATTCTGTCTTGACAATCTGTATTTATCACTATTTCACTAAGCATAGCAATTTAAACAATTAATAACAAAGACTTACTCATTTATTCATGAATGTGTGATGTGAAACAATCTTCTTTCTTTTTATATCCAAGTTTAAAATTTCCATAAGACTCGCTATATATTTCTCTCCAAATTGCCAGATTTCTATACATACATCTGCATCCCAACCTCATACCCTCCTAAACATTTTCCATAAGCATGGCCATATGTTTCTTTGAAAATTGCCAACTTTCTGTACATGCATGCTCAGCGCAAACTGAGGCACTCCTAAACATTTTCGGACTACTTTGGAGAGGGGAGAATAGAAGCAACTCCAGAGATAAAACATAATGAAAGGGTGAAATTGATGGGCATGTAATGAAACTGGCAAACACATGTTATTTGGAATTGGACAATTTCGAAATACACCTTTCCACTACTATGACAAGTGTATGTGTAACATTTTGTAATCTTCTTTTTCTTGTTATGGTAGGTGTGTGTAACTTTTTTTAGTCTTCCCATTCTGGTTAATCCATAGGTGTCAATTAACAAATGGCATGGTAAATTTTTAATCAAAATTTGTAAAAATTTAATTTAAACAAGGTTTAATCATGTGATTTAGATATGCAGGGAAGTTAGTGGTGTGAATTCCATCCATTGATATTGTGGCAACGACGAGAATATACTCGCATCTTTAAATTTAAACCGTGCGATCAATTTTTTTAATTAGTAAAATGATTAAAGAGCCCAATTCCAATAGGGGGGAAGCCTATCGGCGTAAACATATATATCAAAATAATATACCTTGATAATAAATTTATATAATTAACTTTTAAATTGACTAGTAAGATGTTTTAGAAATTAATATGACATAGATGTTGATATGTAATAACATTTTAAAACAATAAAAATTATATATATATATGAATTTTATCTTATTTTTTTAAAAGTACATCTTATTTTTTAAATATATTTTTTGCTTTTATAGTTTCCAATGTGATAGAAACTTTTGGTCGCCCCAAAACCTCTACTTTGTTGTGTATTTTCTATTTTGAATTTGATTGGTAACTCTGACTTAGTAGTTAATAGTTAATAGTAAGTTTTAACGTTACTAGCTTTCATGTCTTTCCTTTTCTACAATTCAATCATTTTTTTATTTAAGTTGATGATGAGTTGGCCCAACTTTCTAATAGTCCCCGTGCTAAAAGATAATGCCAAGGTATCGATGCTAATGTATTGCCATAATTGTCCCTGATGTCTCTGAAAGCACATTCCAAAATAAAATGTTTTTTAGAGTCCACTGCCCCTAGAAGTGCAAAAAGTTCACACCCGTTCTTCCCAAGCATCTTTAGGTCTTTTCCACCTTCCCATTTCACATCGAAGTTGATGTGAGTTAGTTATTAATTAAGCAATAAGAATCTTTTATCTCCACGAAATGCCAACTCCAATGAACTCTTTTTGTTGGAGATCACATGTGGGGTTGAATTCCGCAACATAGTACTTCTTCTTTCTACCCAACTCTTTTCCCCATATATACTTACTGAACTTCTCTATAACAAAATTCTTTAACTCCTTGCTATTTTTGAGACATGCATTGAAGTAGATATTCCATCCATATATATATATATATATATATAATAAAATTAAAAAATTATAAATAATAGTGACATTTATCTATGTAACTTTAAAAAAAATAAAAAATAATATATATACCTAAATAATCAAATTTAATACTGACGGAATTAAAAAAAAAAAAATTACCCCTCATTGTATTTGAGGTATTTTTGTTATACTTCATAGATTTCAATTCAAGATTGATTTAGGTTAATGGCGTACTAAGAATTGATAATTAATTTATTTACGTTATTGGCATATTAAGAATGTTACAACTTATATCATCTCTATATATTCAACTTGGTTGTTACGCGGGGCCGACTTGACTAGGACTCCGGAAGTCAGCAAAAACAACAAAGAAAGACAAAAGGTTTCGCGTGGTCTTGGAAATTTCTCTAGGGTGGTGTGTGTTGGAAGCATTAATTCCAATCACCAAACCCATTAAATGCTCAACCATCTAGAAAGTTCAAGAGATGACCTTGAGACTTCTGGAGACTTTAGGTAGCATCCTGAAGAAGCGACAGACAACTAGAATCTAGAAACTTCTCGGCTATGTATAAAAATCATTGCTTGGTAATGGAATAGGTAAGTTGTGTTTGTGTTCAATCCAGTGTGTGCGTTCTTTGATTTGGTATCAGAGCGAGGTAACTCTCAAGAGCTTGAGGTTTTGTGTGAGGGATTAGAGTGAGAGTGAAAGATCCCTGAGGGTATCTGCAGAGAGTCTGTGTATAGCAAGCTTTCCGTGGAGGGCGTATTGGCTGGAAGCTTCTCGTGTGTAGCAGATAGTGTGGAAAATCGCTGAAGAAATTTGCTTGTGTGCAGATAAAAGAGGAAACACAGTGGAGAGCTGCGGTCTGTGGAGTAAACAAGGCTCTAAACATGCAATAAGAAGCCTGTTTGTGGCAGAGCTGCTGTCTATGGAGTAAATAAGGGCGAGGACTCTGTTTTTGAATGTCCAGGAGTGTGCATTTTGATCACTGGAAAATAGCTATAATATAAGGGTATATTTTAAGTGTGTATACATAATGGTTTTCTGGTGATATTCATGGTGCTTACACGCTTTTTATTTTGCCCTACATTTTCTTTATGATGAAAAAGATGATGTTAAAAAATTCGAGTGTTTCATGAAGTTAGAATTAAAAAAAAAAATGAATACTGGTGGTAAAAATACATTTGTGGTAGTTGTTTGGAAGTTGGGCTCTTAAGTTTTGTGGAAGTTTGCAATTAAGTGAAAAGTGGAAGTTTGGTGTTAATTAATGAATGACCCCCTAACTTTTTTTTAATATTGGTGGTTGTTAAGAAAGATTGATGGTTGTTTGATGAAATCATGTTTTGTTTGTTATTATAAAAATTATATATATAACTTAAAAAGGAGGAGGGAGACACATTGTTCAATAATATTTTTGATTTGTGAAGTTCAATATAACTTTATGACTTTTGCTTGAGAAATTATATTTGTGATTAAGGAGTCATTAAAGTTATTGGTTGGAGGATCCATAAGATTAATATTATGGAAAATGTATTAGCAGAGTCTTATCTATCGGATTCTAACAAGCTAGATGGTGAAAATTATGCAAATTGGAAGTTTAAGTTGCATACTTTGATGGAAGGCTACAACATATGGACAATTGTGTCTGGAGCTGAAGTCAAGCCAGTTTCCCCTCAAGCCACAAATGTTGCAATTCAAGATTGGGAGCATCGGGAAAACAAGGCGAAGGTGCTTTTGTGGATGCTCGTTAAGGACAACATTTTTCCACACATTAGAGAGTGCAAAACATCCAAGGAGACATGGGACACTCAAAAATTTGTATGAGACGAAGACTACAAATCGAATATTGTATTTAAAGACTAAGCTTCTTTCAATTAAGATGGAATAAAATGAAAGTGTTCGTAATTTTATTTCTAGAATTAAAGATCTAAAGTATAAATTAGGTGACATTGTTGAATCTAGTACAGACTTGGTTATTGTGACATTAAATGGAATGCTTGATGAATATCAAATGTTTACCACTGGTCTTTTAGCTAGAGAGAAGGCTCCTACTTTTGATGAGTTGGTAGGTATACTTATGCAGGAAGAAGAGCGGAGAAGAAGTCTTAAACAAAAATTTCCTAGTTCAAATTTAGCATTGATGGCTAAAGGGAAGCAATTCTTCAAAGGAAAACAATGGGAGAAAAATAAAGGCATAAAGGATAATGTGTGTTATTACTGTGGAAAACTTGGTCATTTTTCTAAGAATTGCATGAAATGAAGATCTGATCAATTCAAACAAGGAAGACATTCAGGAAATTATGTTGATAGAGATGAAGCAATTAGTCATGACTTTAGCAATCTTAAATTGTTTGTGTTCAATGCTGCCTTATCAGTAGAAATTGATGATGATAATGCTTGGTTTATAGATTCTGGTGCATCAAAACACATGTCATGCAAAAGAGATTGGTTCGAAACTTATCATGAGATTAATAATGGTGGACAAATCTATTTATGAGATAATAGATCATATGAAATTAAAGGATATGGTGATATAAGTGTTATGATGCATAATGGATAAGAAAAACAAATTCAAAATGTGGTGTATGTTCCAGGATTAAAGAAGAACTTAATTTTAGTCTCTACTATTACAGATCAACATTTAAAAGTTGAATTTGTGAAATCACATTGTTTGGTAAAGGATGTGCAAGACAACTACAAGGTTGTTGCAAAAGGAATGAGAGTTGGAGGCTTATACAAGTTGGATGTAATGAAGAATGGGCATCAAGCTTTGGCATCAAAGGTATGGACACTTAAATCATAATGACCTAATGTTACTACAAAAGAAATTGATGGTAGAAGTTCTTCCAAATATTAAGGGTGAACACTTTGAATGTGAAGGTTGTGCACTAGGAAAACAACATAGGGAAGAATTTCATGTGCATGAAAATAGAAGAAAACGTGAAATACTTGAACTAGTGCATACTGATGTATGTGGTCCAATGCAAACTAAGTCACTTGGTGGAGCATATTACTTTCTTATATTTATTGATGATAGCACTAGATACACCTGGGTGTACTTTATAAGAAACAAAAGTGATGTGTTTGAATACTTTAAAGAATTCAAGAGTATGGTTGAAAAGCAAACAGGAAAGAGCATTAAAATTCTTCGATCAGATAAAGGTGGTGAGTACACTTCAAGAGCTTTTATCAAATATTGCAAACAAAATGGAATTATGCAACAATTTACTGTACCACATACACCTCAGCAAAATGGAGTAGCTGAGAGAAAGAATAGAACATTAGTTGAATGTGCTCGTAATATGTTAAAAGGTAAAAGACTTTCTAATATTTTTTGGGCTGAAGCCATTAATACAGTTGTATATCTTAAAAATAGAAGCCCTACTAAGTATCTTGAGCACAAAACACCATTTGAAGCATTTTATGGTTTTAAACCTAAAGTTAGTCATTTAAGGATATTTGGATGCAAGGCCTTTGCTCATATTCCTAAAGAGGATAGGAGAAAGTTAGATGCCAAAGCCATCAAATGTATTTTTATTGGATATTTTACTGATCAAAAAGCATATAAAATGTATGATCCAAGTACTCACAAGGTCTTTGCAAGTAGAGATGTTATATTTCATGAGCATGTAGATAAACAAATAAAAGAAGATGAACATAATGTATGGAAGCCTCCTTATGAAAGATTTAAGGAAGAAGAAGAAGTTGTGGAATCAACTCAAGCTCAAGAACACATGGACATTCCAGAAGACATACCAAAAAGTCAAAGCCCACAAAGAAGTGATGAAGGCACTCCACAAAGAAGAAGAAGAGAAGGTACTCCACAGTGTAATGAACCTCTAAGAAGGTCAACACGACAGATTCAAACCCCTATTAGGTATAAAGATTATGCTTTAATGTCTCAAGTAAAGACTGTTTTTGAGCCCTTAAATTATGAACAAGATAAAAATCATAAAGAATGGATGGAAGCTATGAAAGAAGAATATGACTCTATAATGAAAAATGAAACTTCGGAATTAACAGAATTACCTGAAAATAAAGTTCCTATAGGATAAAAATGGTTGTACAAGACAAAATTTAATGCAGATGGCAGCATAGACAAGTATAAGGCAAGATTGGTTGCAAAAGGTTATTCACAAAAAGAAGGTATTGATTATGAAGATACCTTTCCCTAGTTGCTAAAATGAATACAGTCAGAATAATGATAGCATTGGTAACTAAATATGGTTGGAAGCTACATCAATTAGATGTAAAGTCAGTTTTTAGAAATTGTGACTTAAAAGAAGAGATTTATCTTGTTCAACCAGAAAGAAGGTATTGATTATGAAGATACCTTTCCCAAGTTTCTAAAATGAATACGGTCAGAATAATGATAGCATTGGCAACTAAATATGGTTGGAAGCTACATCAATTAGATGTAAAGTCAGTTTTTCTAAATGGTGACTTAAAAGAAGAGTTTTATCTTGTTCAACCAGAAGGATTTGTAAAGAAGGGTCAAGAACATCTTGTATGCAAGTTAAAAAAGGCCTTATATGGATTAAAACAAGCACCCAGATCTTGGTATGAGAAAATCAATAAATTCTTCTTTCAGCAAGGATTTAATAAAAGAAAAATTATCCTAATTTGTATCTCAAGATAGATAGAAATGGGGATATATTATTACTTTCTATATATGTTGATGATGTAATAATAAGAGGGAGTGCTGATAAATTGGTTAAATATATAAATGAATTTATCACAGGAATTTGAGATGAAGGATCTTGGTCAGATGCACTATTGTCTAAGTCTTGCAGTATGGAGAGATGATGGAAGGACCTTAATCACACAAACCAAATATACAAATGAAGTACTAAAGAGATTTCATATGAATGGATGTAAGGCAGTGAGTACTCCATTGGAACAAAATATCAAATTAAGAAGTGATGATGGAACAAAAGAGGTGAATGGAACATTGTATCGACAATTAGTGGGAAGTCTGAATTATCTCACTACCACTAGACCATACATTGCTTATGTAGTAAGCATACTTAGTCAATTCATGGCTAAGCCTCATGAAAGACATTGGATAGCTGCAAAAAGGGTCCTCCGATAATTAAAGGGAACTATCAATTTTGGTATTGAATATACTAATTCTTGTAATGTTGAACTGACAGGTCATTCTGATTCTGACTGGGTTGGAAATCCAGATAACAGGAAATCCACCAATGGATACATATTCAATATAGGATCAAGAGCTGTATCATGGAGCAGTAAGAAACAGACAACAATTTCCTTGTCATCAACTAAAGCAGAGTATAAAGCATTGTGTAGTGCCACCTACGAAGCTATACGGCTCAGAAGAATACTTGAAGATGTTGGTGAAGGTCAACAAGAACCTACAATGATTAGATGTGATAATCAAAGCACCATGAAATTGGGGAACAATCATGTATGTCATGCAAGGTCAAAGCATATAGACACACAATATCATTTTGTAAGAGAAAAGGTCCAATCAAAAGAAATTTCCCTAATATATTGTAATACAAATGAGAATGTAGCTGACATATTCACTAAGCCTCTTGGGAAAGAAAAATTTGAGTTTTGTAGAAGTAAGTGTTAGCTCTGCTATACAAAGGGATAAAAAAGGATCCATGTATGCCCCAAAGTCTGCAAACCCATGTAAATTCATGGCAAAGGATCCATGCATGCTGTTGAAATCTCCAAGTTTGGGTTAAAGGCCTTCCACCGATCAAAACCATCGCAAGAGGAGAGCCCTTGGGAAGGCGGAAATACACTATCGGGAGGCAAAAGAACACTCCAAAACAGTAAAAAAAAAAAAAACCCGAGTTACAGGCTTAAAGGTCCAAATGAACTGCAGTCGTTCGATCTGGCCGATCAACGGTCCAGATCTCATCGGTGGATATGGCATCGGCGCTTCACCAAGGATCGGGGCACAAGACATCGTCGATGAGCGATCGCCCATATCGCGTCGGCGAGTCGCAATGGAGGACTTACGAAGAGGTCTGGGCTTTTATATTTTGCGATGAGCGATCGCCGATATCGCATCGGCGCTTTCAAAGGGGGCGATGGAAACGGTGATCAACGATTCCATGAGGACTGTCGATCTCGCATCCGGATCAACGGCGGATATCGCATCGCAATATCGCTATCGGGATAGCCAAAGGGGCAGGGCCTCGATATGCACTGTGACCCGAAAGGCGGACCCGACGGAAAGTTAAACCATGTTTGAGGATTTTTGAAGTCCGAAAGAAGCAAAAATGGGCAGGATTTAGCAGTATTGCAGCGTTTTCATTGTTTATGACCCAAACAAACACAATAACACAAAAGAAACATTCGCAGTTATTGTCTGAAAGGGACAGGTGCAGGGATTTCATAGGAACGATAGCCACTCCATTGCAGGTTCAAGCGGCAAACCATCCTTAAAGAAATCGTGCAGTTATGATTACATACCAGAAGAAGGATTCGGCGGAGGGATAGTGGCTGGAAAACAGAACCCAGAAAGGGAAGGAGAAGGGCCACTACATGCCTCAACCCAAATCAAATGAAATCATGGAGCTTAACGACCCTTCTAGTGCAGCAGTCATCCTAACAAACATGATGGGGCATCTTTGGCACGAGGGAGCTCCCATGCATCACAGCAGGCTGCCCAAAACATCTGAGTATGGTTATTCCTCTATCAGAAGAGGAAAACCTCCGAGCCATGCCTGCCTATTGAGGGAATCAAACGGTTATGGGACAGATCAGACAAGTTTAAGACTCCGAACCTTCTAGAGAGCTCAGGAGCATTGTAAAGGGCCTATAAAAGGCAAAAAACTAAATGTAACAAGGGTTCAACTTTTGGAGATTATTCCTCCCCTGTTTTCTCAAGCTTCTCATCTACAGTCTTTATTAATACAAGCTTCTTTTGCTGCTACATTGTTTAATATCCATTTCTCTTCTGTTCTATGCTTGCACTTGAACAGTTTGTTCAGGTTTTCTGTGTGTTTAAGGCTAGATAACTGTCATCTTATCTCTGCTTTGATATACGAGATTTCCAAGCTTCTTTGCTGCCTATGGCTAGCCATTTATATGTGTGATTATATGTGCATCTGCCAGTATATTCAGCGAGTTCTTTTACTACCTGTAGCTAGCCATTCATATAGGTCCATGTATGCTATCTGCCGGCATAGTCAGTGTTCTCCATCTATCCATTAATCTACAAACTATTGAGCATTAGCAGTCTAAAGCCTTGTGTTGTTGGGGGTGTTCATGCATGTCTTGAGTTTGAATAGAGCTGGAATGGTTATCTGACTTGATCCAAACCATCCTTCATTCCAATAGTTCAGAGAACAATATTGAATATTATATGTTACCACGCATCTCTGATTTACAACCTCAGAGAGTTTCCTAGAGTGATAACATAATTGGCGCCGTTGCCGGGGAACTGGAAACTGAGGCTCAGCTTCCCTGGGAAATGACACAGACCCAACTTCGATGATAGAAAAAGTCTGGGCATGTTTTTGGTTGTAATCATTTATCTGGCGACTCTACTGGAGGCCGAACCTCTTGGCGACTCCACTTCATAATTCTGGCTCAGTTTGTGAGGCAGACTCGGAGAAATCCTCAGAAATCGCAAGTTGACCCAGCACCTGACCCAGGAAAGACCATCAAGGAGAAGAAAGTATTGAAGAAAGGAGCATCGGGTTCAGGTAAACCTAAACAATACTCTATATCTCTTCAGCAAGATCTTGCAATAGAACAAATATAGGTTGAGAGTACAGATTCAAATACTAGCAGTGAAGAAAAGCTCTCAAAGATTCATAAAGTTCCTTGGTCTATAATTTCTCCTTTTGTTGTTAGCCCAAAGGGAACCCCACCTCCTATTCACCATACTCCTCTGGTCTTACCAATCACTCCTCCGCCTTTCTTCTTTCAGACTCCTGGTACCCTTTTAGCCACCACAGTTATGGCAGGTCCGCAAGCACCCACCAAAATGGAAAGAATCATAGCCGCTAGGTATGGACCTCTAATACTACCCGCTCCTTTGAATGCTATGCCCACTGGAGAATATCAGAAGTATATGCCTAAGTTCACTGGGACTGAAGGTGTCACTGCTAAAGAACACCTAGAGTCATTTTATAGCTATGCTGATAATCTGGATAATAGTGAAGATGATGTGTGGATGAGAGTCTTTGTCCAAAGTCTAGATGGGGAAGCTAGGAAATGGTTTAGAGAACAAGCCCCAAGATCTATAGCAGATATCGAAGCTTTAGGTGATATGTTCCTAAAACATTAGGGAGATAAAAAGGACCTGCTATACTATCATACGGAGTTTGGAAACCTGAAGAGGGAAAATGGGGAATCCTTGTCTGATTTTAATAAAAGATTCAACCGTATGTATAGTAAAATACCAGCCGAGGTAAAGCCTACCCCCACCTCTGCCAAACTTGCCTACGCCAGTGCCTTTGACTCTGATTTCTGTTTGCTGTTAAGAGAAAGAAGATGTGCTACCCTAGCTGAAATGCACGATGAGGCACTAGAGGTCGAATCTAACATTATGGCTGCAGAAAAGCTCAAAAGCCACACTGATAGGAGGAGGCAGAGAGGCGAGGCTTCTTCTGCCTCTACTCCATCCTCAGATACCAAACTTGATAAAATGACTAGAATTATCGAGTCATTGTCTGCTAAAATTTCTAAGCTGGAGATTGAGCAGAACTCTGGGAAGACAAGGCTCCCAGGCACATTTGCACCAAGAAATCCGAATCCATTTAGAAGAACCAGCGAACAATTGCAAATCATTCAGAGGGGTAAAGAAACTAACGAAGATCAAAAAGTTAAGGCTCCTTTCCAAAATGTGGTCATGGAGGAGGAACAGATTGAAGAAGAGGATGAAATTCTCTGTATGGAAGATAAAAGCAGTGATTCCTTTTTGACATTAGCTGCATACGAAGAGTCTTTGCTGCAGGAGAAAGACAGTCAAAGGTGGGATAGAGAGGTTGTTCTACAAACTAGGGAGCAGCAAAGATATAATCTAAGGTCAAATGCAAATAATATCAAGGAGAATCCTGCCCAAAAAGCTACCATCCAAACAGAGACCCAGAATGGCAGACAGAGAAGACCAGCAGCTGATCCAGTCACCCTCAAAGCACCAGTTCAAGAGGTAAAAGGTCCTGGCAAGCTACCTCTCTCTTTCAGCTTCGAATCAGAAGTTCAGAAGTTAAAAATAACTATGCCTCTGACAGAACTAGTGAAGAGTGAAATGTTTAGAAAGCCTATCCTTGAGGCTCTCGAGCTGAAGATCACACGAACCTCCACTGACTTTGTCAATTTGCAAGACGATAGGCCTGCAATTGTGCTAAGCCCAATGACTGAACCTGCCAATGATAGTTCCCCATATTTTTATGTCTCCTTGACCATTCATGACAAAATTCTCCACAACTGCCTCCTAGATATAGGTGCCAGTCACAATCTGATGCCCAAAATTGTCATGGAAGAGTTAGGCCTTGACATCACTAGACCATATCATGACCTATTCTCATTTGATTCGAGGAAGGTGAAATGTCTGGGATTGATTAAAGATTTAGCCATTTCCCTAACCCAGCTGCCCATGAAGAGCATAATGATGGATATTGTGGTGGCAGATGTCCCTCCTAAGTTTGGCATGCTGTTGTCCAGAGGATGGATTAAGAGACTAGGTGGGACATTGCAGAATGACCTATCTTATGCCACTGTCCCAGTTTTTGGAGGAGAAAGCAGGAGATTGTATAGAGAAGCACAGTTGGCGTACATCATCAGTAATGAAAAGAATCCTTCTAATCATCCTATTTATGCGGTGGACACTGATTTTGGAGCATGTATCCTCCAAATTGAAGAATCTCAGAAGGCCTCGTTGCAGCTCAAGAAACCAATTGTTTAGGCTGAGGGGAAGCAAGAAAATCAGGTTTGGGAGATGTTCTTCGATGGAGCATGTTCCAAGGAGACTACAGGAGCAGGGGTGGTGCTGATATCCCCAAAACAAGAAAGCACACAGCTGTCTTTTAAGCTGGCCTTCCAAGTCACCAATAATATAGCAGAATATGAGGCCCTGATAGTTGGCCTTAATGCAGCAAAAGACAGAGGAATCCAGAATCTGAAAGTATTTGGAGATGCTGATTTGATCATTCAGCAAGTAAATAAAACGTTTCAAGTGAAGCACCCAAGGCTGAAAGCATACAGAGATGAGGTATGGAGGATCAGAGACTCTTTTGATTATTTCTGTATTTCATATATTCCTAGAGCCCAGAATCAGCTTACTGATTCACTTGCTGTGTCTGCTAGTCTATTTATCCCTCCCATGCTGCCCAGGCTGGTTTACGAAGTCCAAATGAAATTTAGGCCATCCTTGCCTGATAATGTCCAGCATTGGAAAGTTTTTGATGATGACGATGAGATAAATAGGTTTCAGCAAGTCATTGATGAATTTTCCAAAATGCAAATTGACCAAGAAAACGAAGCCTTGCAAGAGAACCCCCAATCCCAGCTTAGAAACAAAATTGGCAAAGATAGCATTGTTCATCTTCCCAGCAATCATATTCCTAAGGGTCTAATTCCTCTAGAAAGACTGTTTGACCAAAACGATGTACCTACAAGGCTGTCCAAAAATAAGATTCATCTCTAGTCTGTCAGCATGATATAGGGAGTCCAGGTCAGCCTAGATATATAAAGTTGTCTTCTCGTCTATCTGCTGACCAAAGTTCTGAATACTGCACATTAATGAAGCAATTTGTTGATGTCTTCGCCTGGGAATATAGTGACCTGAAAACCTATGATAAGAATATCATCCAGCATAAAATCCCTTTAGAGAAGGGCACCATACCTTTCAAACAGAAGCTGAGGCCAATAAATCCTATGCTTATCCCTCTGATCGAAAAAGAAATAAAAAAGTTGTTGGCTGCCAAAATCATAGTCCCTCTCAGATATTCCAAGTGGGTAGCCAACCTAGTAGTGGTGAGAAAGAAAAGTGGAGAAATCAGACTCTGTGTTGATTTCAGAAACTTAAATAAATGCTCCAAGAAAGACAATTATCCTCTACCCAAGATGGAGCACTTGCTGCAGAGGGTCTCAAAAGCCAAAGTGATGTCTTTATTGGATGGATTTTTCAGGGTATAATCAGGTTGCTGTGCATCCAGATGATCAGGAGAAGACTGCATTCACCACTCCTTAGGGCACCTTTATGTATTCCAAGATGCCTTTTGGGTTGATGAATGCTGGAGCCACCTTTTAGAGAGCTATGGATATAGCATTTGTAGGAGAAAAGGATAAATTTGTCCTTATCTACCTGGATGATATAACAGTATACTCCAGCAGCCATCAAGACCATGTGCAACATTTGAAGAAAGTGTTTTTGAAGTGTAGAAGGTTTGGGATTTCAGTAAATCCTAAGAAGTCGCAGTTTGCGTTAGAAGAAGGCAAGTTGTTGGGATATATTGTCTCTGCTGCAGGTGTCCGAATTGACCCAGAAAGAGTAAAAGCGATACAGACCTTGTCTGTCCCGAGATCGAAGAAGGACATCCAGTCTTTTCTAGGCAAGATTAATTTTGTAAGGAGGTTTATCCCAAATTTTGCAGAACTTGTGAAGCATATTACCTCTATGTTGAAGAAGGGATTAGAGATCAAGTGGAATGGTGTAGCGAGAAAGTCATTTGAGTCCATTAAAAAGGCAATTATGGAGGCTCCCACTTTAATCGGTCCAGATTATAGCAAGGAGTTCCGCATATTTTATTTTGCCTCTGACGACACCCTTGCGGCAGTCTTATTGCAAGCAGATGAAGAAGGCTCAGAGCATCCGGTGGCATTTTTCAGTAAAACCTTAAGGGATGCCGAGCTGAGGTATGATATTATTGAGAAACAAGCATACGCTCTTATCAAGTCTTTGAAGGCTTTTAGAGTTTATATTCTGCACTCCAAAGTAGTTGCATATGTACCCTCTGCTGCAATAAAAGATGTCTTAACACAACCTGATGCCGATGGAAGAAGGGCTAAATGGATCGCGAAGTTAATGGAATTTAATATAGAGCTGAAGCCCACTAAGCTTGTTAGAGGTCAGGGTCTTGCGAGACTATTAGCTGAAGAAAATTGCAGAACATTGGACATGAACCTCATGTGTTCGATTTCAGAGAATGGTCAAACAGAAGAGGAGGAAACAGCCGAGCCAGGAGAAAAGCAGTCATTGACAGAGAACCTAGCTTCTTGTGATTGGTATTCCGCAATAGCTAATTTCTTGCTAAAGTTAGAAATCCCTCCAGGCCTCACTCAAAGTCAGGCCATAACTGTTAAAATCATGGCAGCAAAATATTGCATCCATGAAAATTTGCTCTATTGGAGAGACCCATCTGGAATGCTTTTGAGGTGTCTGGAAAAAGAACAATCAATGGAAGTTATGTAGCAGTTTCACTCCAGCATGTGTGGAGGACATCATTACTGGAAAACTACAGCCCACAATATCCTCAGAGCTGGGTACTATTGGCCCACCTTATTTTCTAATGTCTTCTCATTTGTTAAATCTTGTGACAGGTGCTAAAGATTTGAAGAGAAACAGAAATTGAAATCCCTACCCTTAAAACCAGTGCATGCAAAAGGACCTTTTCAGCAGTGGGGCTTGGATTTCATTGGAGAAATCAATCTGCATTCCAGTGGCCAGCACAGATGGATATTAGTGGCCACTGTTATTTCACTAAGTGGATTGAAGCAATCCCTACTAGAAAGGTTGATCGTAGTGTGGTCATGAAGTTTTTGATTGAGCATATCTTCACCAGGTTTGGTTGTCCACATAAATTAGTCACAGATAATGTAGCAGCCTTCAGAGCAAAAGAATTGGTGGAAATGTGTAACTCAATGGGCATTAAACTGTTTCATTCCACCTCATACTACCCTCAAGGAAATGGCCTAGCAGAATCTTCCAACAAAAGTCTGATAAGGATAATTAAGAAGCTGTTGGAGGACAACAAAAAGAATTGGGATTCTAAGCTCAAATATGCACTTTGGGCTGACAGAGTGACCATTAAAAGATCCACAGGAAATTCTCCATTCAAGCTGGTGTATGGCACTAAAGCTGTGTTCCCAATTCAGTTAACTCTCCCTGTGGCAAAGTTCCTGCAACAAGAACAGGATGAGGAAGAAGGAATGGCAAAAAGAATCACTGATTTAGCAGAGGTACATCAGATTAGAGAGAAGCTGGTTGAAAAGTCTGCAGCACATCAGAAAAAGATCAAGGAAGCCTTTGATAAAGGGACAAAAACAGATAATTTTCAAGTTGGAGACATGGTCCTTAAATGGGATGCACTAAAAGAAAAGAAAGGCAACCATGGGAATTTTGATGCTTTCTGGACAGGGCCTTTTATCATTTCTCAGGTCCAAGGGAACAATACCTTCATGCTGAAGAGCATGGAAGGGGAAGCAGTTTTTGATGGCTCGGTCAATGGGTGTTTTCTGAAAATCTATGTGATTTAAGGTCTTTAGGCCTTAAAACTGTAAATATTTTATTTCATCAGTTTTAGTATAAGCAAAGTAGACTCCATGCCCAATGGAACACTAGGAAATTTTGGCTAATTTGTTTTCTACAGGAAAGGCATTGCTCTGAAAGTTCTTGAGACCTCACAGGGAGGATCTCATCCCTGGAAGGAGCCAGTGTTAGCTCTGCTATACAAAGGGATAAAAAAGGATCCATGTATTCCCCAAAGTCTGCAAACCCATGTAAATTCATGGCAAAGGATCCATGCATGCTGTTGAAATCTCCAAGTTTGGGTTAAAGGCCTTCCACCGATCAAAACCATCACAAGAGGAGAGCCCTTGGGAAGGCGGAAATACACTATCGGGAGGCAAAGAACACTCCAAAACAGTAAAAAAAAACCCGAGTTACAGGCTTAAAGGTCCAAATGAACCGCAGCCGTTCGATCTGGCCGATCAACGGTCCAGATCTCATCGGCGGATATGGCATCGGCGCTTCACCAAGGATCGGGGCACAAGACATCGCCGATGAGCGATCGCCGATATCGCGTCGGCGAGTCACAATGGAGGACTTACGAAGAGGTCTGGGCTTTTATATTTTGCGATGAGCGATCGCCGATATCGCATCGGCGTATCGCATCAGTGCTTTCAAAGGGGGCGATGGAAACGGTGATCGGCGATTCCATGAGGACCGTCGATCGCGCATCCAGATCAACGGCGGATATCGCATCGCAATATCGCTATCGGGATAGCCAAAGGGGCAGGGCCTCGATATGCACTGCGACCCGAAAGGCGGACTCGATGGAAAGTTAAACCATGTTTGAGGATTTTTGAAGTCCGAAAGAAGCAGAAATGGGCGGGATTTAGCAGTATTGCAGCGTTTTCGTTGTTTGTGACCCAAACAGACACAATAATAGAAAAGAAACATTCGCAGCTATTGTTTGAAAGGGACCGGTGCAGGGATTTCATAGGAACGATAGCCACTCCATTGCAGGTTCAAGCGGCAAGCCATCCTTACAGAAGTCGTGCAGTTATGATTACATACCAAAAGAAGGATTCGGCGGAGGGACAGCGGCCGGCAAACAGAACCCAGAAAGGGAAGGAGAAGGGCCAGTACACGCCTAAACCCAAATCAAATGAAATCATGGAGCTTAATGACCCTGCCAGTGCAGCAGTCATCCTAACAAACATGATGGGACATCTTTGGCACGAGGGAGCTCCCATGCATCACAACAGGCTGCCCAAAACATCTGAGTATGGTTATTCCTCTATCAGAAGAGGAAAACCTCCGAGCCATGCCTGCCTATTGAGGGAATCAAACGGTTATGGGACAGATCAGACAAGTTTAAGACTCCGAGCCTTCTAGAGAGCTCAGGAGCATTGTAAAGGGCCTATAAAAGGCAGAAAACTAAATGTAATAAGGGTTCAACTTTTGGAGATTATTCCTCCCCTGTTTTCTCAAGCTTCTCATCTACAGTCTTTAGTAATACAAGCTTCTTTTGCTGCTACATTGTTTAATGTCCATTTCTCTTTTGTTCTATGCTTGCACTTGAACAATTTGTTCAGGTTTTCTGTGTGTTTAAGGCCAGATAACTGTCATCTTATCTCTGCTTTGATATACTATATTTGCAAGCTTCTTTGCTGCCTATGGCTAGCCATTTATATGTGTGATTATATGTGCATCTGCCAGTATAGTCAGTGAGTTCTTTTACTGCCTGTAGCTAGCCATTCATATAGGTCCATGTATGCTATCTGTCGGCATAGTCAGTGTTCTCCATCTATCCATTAATCTACAAACTATTGAGCATTAGCAGTCTAAAGCCTTGTGTTGTTGGGGGTGTTCATGCATGTCTTGAGTGTGAATAGAGCTGGAATGGTTATCCGACTTGATCCAAACCATCTTTCATTCCAATAGTTCAGAGAACAATATTGAAGATTATATGTTACCAAGCATCTCTGATTTACAACCTTAGAGAGTTTCCTGGAGTGATAACAGTAAGTTATGTGTTGTAGAAAATTTAGATTATGTTGTAAGCCTAGCTTAGACTTAGACCAGCAGGCATGTCAATTCAGAGTATGTTTGTGTCTTATGCATTGTGCTATAGTGTATTTTGTGTGTTTTTCATATGGTTGGAATTAAGGAGGAGTGTTGGAAGCATTAATTCCAACCACCAAACCCATTAAATGCTCAACCATCTCGAGAGTTCAGGAGATGACCTCGAGACTTCTGGAGACTTCAGGTAGTGTCCTGAAGAAGCCACTAACAACTAGAATCCAAAAACTTCTCAACTATATATAAAAATCATTGCTTGGTAATGGAATGGGTAAATTGTGTTTGTGTTCAATCCAGTGTGTGAGTTCTCTGATTGTATGTTGTAAGTTATTCCCCGAATGTCGGAAAAATACAAAATAACCAAACAAATCGTTACCCGTACCATTTTAGCATACTTTTTTAATTGCACTCTCTTGTTTTTAAGTATATTTTTCGCTTTTGCAGTTCCCCAAGCCCCAAGAAACCTTTTGGTCCGCCCCAAAACCTCCCCTTTGTTGTGTATTTTCTATTTGGAATTTGGTGGGTAGGTCGTATTTACAGTGATTTAGCAAAAATAAAAGATAAATTTGGTCTTATTGACAGGGATTCAACAAAAATAAAAGATAAATTTGGTTTCAATGACAAAATTTTATCTTGTGTAATTTTTATTGAAAGATTTTATCTCAAAATGTTGAATTCAAATAAGACAAATTATTCGAAATTTTTTCTTATGTGATTTTGTTGAAAGATTTTTTGTCAAATATATTATGGATCTCAAAAGACTGAATTCAAATAAGACAACTTCTTTGAAATGTTCTGGCAAATTAATGTTTTCTATGTTGAATTTGGTGGGTATGCCATATTGAGAGCTACTTTTTTTTATTAAATTAAGTAGTGAAATGCTCTATAATCTAAATATGATATAGATGTCAATATTATCTAATAACATTTTAAGCTATAAACATTATATATATATATGAATTTTAACATTTTTTCTCATTGTAAATTATTTTTTAAAATATATTTTATATTTTCGCAGTTTCCCAATTTAATAGAAACCTTTTGATCAGCCTCAAAACTTTTCTCTTCGTTGTGTATTTTCTATGTTGATTTGGTTGGTAGGCTTTGTTGATTCAGACTTAATAACTAATAATAAATTTTAAGGAGGACTCCGAGTCAGGAAAAAGAAGAAAGAAAGACAAATCGTTTCACGTGGTGCTCGAAAATAATGGTTTCCGTATTGAATTTGGTTGGTGTGCCGTAAATTATTCCCAGGAAGTCGGAAAAATACAAAATAATAAAACAAATCGTTTGGACCCCTACCATTTTAGCATACTTTTTTACTTACACGCTCTTGTTAGTCCCTGCCCCTTCGGCCCTGCGGGGACTCTTGTTTTAAACATATTTTTCGGTTTGCAGTTCCCCAATCCGGACCCAAAACATCCCCCTTAGTTGTGTATTTTCTCTGTTGAATTTGGTCGGTACGCCTTATTGACGGGGACTCAGCAAAAACAATGGACAAATTGTTTGAAATGGTCAGGGAATTAATCTTTCCTATGTTGAATTGGGTGGGTATGCTGTATTCACCGCCAATATTTTTTTGGAATTTAGTTGGCATTCAATTTATTAAAGGGTGTTAAACTTAAAAATTGTTAAAGTAGTGAGTGCTCTACAATCTTCTAGGGCAAAGGTTTGGATTTATGTTAATGTCGAGTTAAGAATTTATAATTAATTATAAATTTTAGTTCAAAATAAATTTATGTTAAGAATTTATAATTAATTATAATCAATGCCGTTAAAGTTGATTCAAGTAATCTGATTGATGTAAGAGCAAACACACAACCTTATTATACTTAAAGATACCACTTGGTAGTGTAGAGCTTATTATTATACTTAAAAGACATCACTTGGTTCTGTTGTTGCTTCTATTAATCCCAAATTAAATTATGGCCTTGAACTAGATTATGGAGTTATCTATTTATCGAATACAATTTCAAATTCTTTCCAATGTTGTAATAATTTTTTATTAAAATTACAAAAATAAATATTAAAATTATTTTAAATTTTCCACCAATCTTGAGTTAATCTTAAAAAATTTTAGTTTTAAATGTTAAAATTATGAAGCCTATAATTTTGAAATTCTAAAAGACGCTTGTAATATATATGTAAAGTTTATATGTCTTTTAAAATTGAGTTTGGTGGATAAGGTCCAATGGTTAGTGGGGAGGTTTGGTCCTCCCAAGTCTTGTGATCCAATTTTGGGTAGGACTATGTATGCCTGAAAGCTGCTATGGGCACCATTTCTTTAGTTGAAAAGAAAGAGAGAAAGACAAGCCATCGTCTTCAATGAGACACAAAGGTGAACTAGATGTGGAAGTTAACAGTTTATGGGAAACAAAAGTGAACTAGATGTGGAAGTTAACATTTTATGTTGAATTTGGCCAGAATGTCAAATGACAAGACATATGTTAATATTCATTAATTTAATTTAATGTGTAATTTATGGTGTTGTTTAACTATTTTGTGTTTTGAAAAAAAAATCAACTAAACAATTTTTGGTAAGATAATAATTTTTTGTTGTTTAAAATATTTTTTTAGTACATAAATAAATTTAATGCACCACAAAAAAATTAACTCATCTTGTTATTCCAACAAAACCTAACCAAATTTAAAATATATTTAACCAAAAAATATACATTAAAAAGCTCCAAAACATGAAACAGTTACACTATCATGATATTTTTTTTCTTTTGACTATGGATATGCAATTTGGACATTATGGATATTCCATTTATGTTTAAATGTATTCTATGAATTTAATTTGTTTTTTATACTTTCAACCTTATAAAGAACTTTTTGAATAAAAAAATGTAAATATTAAGGTTGCAATTTCAAAATTATAAGTCTTTAAATGTGCTATATTCCATTTTATATTATTAAATAACAAATTTAAAATTTCAATTTCAAACAAAAATTATATTGAAAAAGTTGTGAAAATATAATTATTCTTTCCACAATTTTATGTAAACATCAAGCACTACACAAAATAGTATGATGAACCTATAATAGAGACTGTGGAGAATAAGGCAAACTAATAATTATATCTATATATCAATATAATGTTGGGAGTAATGAGGTGTTTTACACCCAGTATGGTATATATGTTGACATGTATGTATGTAACAACATTTAAACAAAATTTGAAATAGTATATATATATGAACGATCAAATTTAATATATAAATGAGAAATTTACATCTCAAAAAATTTGAGCCTTTTGCATACTTAATAGATCCATGTTTAACATGGATTTAAGATGGTTCATCTTTAGTGGTGGCATACTAAGAATTGATAATTAATTATAATATCTAAGTTAACATAGTTACCAACTTAACAAAACTCTCGACAATATTCTTAGTTGATTTAAGATACTATTAATTTTAAATACAAGACAAAATACTATTTGGAAACACTTTATTACATATAATTTGATTCATACTACACGCTTGTAACTAAGTGACAATATTTTTCTACTGCTCTTCTTCATCCAAAATTGAAAAATATAATTATACAAATGATTAAAACCATCTTTTTGTTGGACATAAAAACAAATTTATTCATCGATAGGTGTATATATTTCAACCTTCGATGGAAGTCCATCGAGTGAATTTTATTTTTGTGAGTTATGAAGGTTTAGGATCGATTGTTGGCCTAATATTCTTTGTCTAAGAGCTCCATGGATGGTTGTGATGAGAGGCACTTCGAAGGGTCGTCTGACAACAAAGGGTGTGCATGGTCACGAGCATGGCATGTCAAAAGAGAACACCACGTTATGAACAATTGGAACGTTTCAATACCGAAGAGAAGATCAATGTTTTAAAGATGAAAGAGAAGAACAGTTTATGGTGTTGCTTAGCTAAGTTTTCTTTTGTATTGCTAGACTGGATTAGTATTCTTCAGCTGCAATTGTTCATATTTGTAATTGAAGCGCAGGGATAAAGAGCAGGGACTGTGTGCGGACATAGGAAGAGGTGAGTGGTTGCATAATTGTGCACAACGTATGATTCTTGTTTTATTAAAAAGAAATTTTGCTTTTGGGTTGTCTCATCTCAGCATACCGATAACATAAAATTGGTCTCGAAATTGGTAAAGGTGTCAATTCTATTGGTGATCATTGGAGTGTTTTTCTTGCAGGGTCTGGATGTAAAAAACGTGTCAGTGATCTTGTTCAATTTGCAGTGAATTTGTTGGCATTGTCTGCGAGCTACAAAGTAAAAGTAGGCATTATGTGTTTCTTTAGATGTAGAATTTGTTATGAGTTGTTTAGAAGAAGCACCTTTTTTTATGTAATGTCCACTGAAAAGTAAAAAAAGGAATTTATGTTTCAAATTAGGAGTGAGAACATCAAATGGAAATTCTTTCTTTGTAAACAAATACAAGTTTCAAAGAAGCAGTATAAGGAGGGTGCGAAGAAGAGATTACAAAATAGAAAGCAGAATGGAGGAAAGCATAAAAATCTTTTTAAAAGACTGCCGATGAGCAACAACATATGCACGTGGAGGTGAGGTTGGATGATGAGACAATGGGGAAGGTGTAATTCAAATATAGGTGATTGCAAGAAAGTAGAGGAAAGTGAAAGTTGCGATGAAAAAACATAGAAACAATCTTTTAAATGCAGTCGGAGGTGAACTTAGTCGGGTAGTCGGAAGGCGGGATGGGAATGCACATGAGTTGGTTAAATTCATGACCCTGACCTCAACGTAGAAGGTGTTGTGATGTATTGGTGGTCGGAGGTGAACTCAATTGGTTAGTTAGAAGGCAGGATGTTCTTGGATAGAAGTTAGTGGGCGTGGTGCCAAAAAAATTATATTTTCAATTTATTTTTTTACGACAATGTTGTTTTTGAAGAATTGTTAGTTGAAAATATGTTTTAAAAGAGAAATGATTTTTTTTTCAAAAAATGTTTTTTCTTTCAAATTGTATTGATATAATTTTATTTTAATTTTCTTTTTTTTTTGTTTTAACAAATGTTTTGCGAAGAATATTTTTGGGCATGTTCAATATGAAAGTTTGCATGTGTTAAAAAACTGGAAGTAAGAGAAAGTGATTGGTGGCAAGAATATAATTAAAAAAAAAATATTGGTGGTTGAAAGTGAAGGCAGTCGGTTGGTCGGAGGTCGAGATGGTGTTGCGTAGAATTTAGTTGGTGGGGAGGCCGACCGCGGGGTGCGACGTTTTCGCCATTCTCGCAAAATATTTTTTGTTAATTGTTTTTTTCGGCGATGTTGTTTTACAAGAAATGTTAGATGAAAACATGTTTAATAGGAAAAATGTGTTTCAGAAATACAATTTTTTTTCGAATGTTCTTGACATAGTGTTTATATTTTTGTATTGTTTTTTAGGGGAATGTTTATTTTGAAGAACAATTAGTTGAAAAGATTTTTTGAAAAGAGAAATGATATATATATATATATATATATATATATATATATATATATATATATATATATATATATATTCAGAAAAAAGGAATATTTTTCCCAAGTTCTCGAGATACAATGTTATTTTTGAGAAATTGTTTTTTGTTTTCAGAAATGTTCACGAAGGATATTTTTTAACATGTTTAGAAAGATGAAAGTAAGAGAAATTGATTGTTGCGACGCAAAAAAAAAAAAAAATTGTATTGGTGGTCGGAGCTAAAGAGAGTCAGGTAGTCAGAAGTCGGGATGGTGTTGCGTAGAAGTTAGTTGGAGGGGAGGCTAACCCCAATGCACAACATTTTCGGCATGCTCGCAAAATCTTATTTAATTTTTTTTTTGTGTGTGATGTTATTTTACAACAATTGTTAGTTGAAAAGATGTTAAAAAAGAAAAATGAGTTTTTTTTTTCAAGAATGGATATTTCTTTGTAAATGTGTTGATATAATGTTATTCTTAAGAAATTGGATTTTTTTAAAGAAATTTTTGCAAAGGATATTTTTGAGAATGCTTGATATTGGGTAGTCAAAATTTGGGATGGTGTTGCATTGAAGTTAGTTAGATGGGAGCCCGACCCTGACGTACAATTTTTTCGGCATTGTTATACAGGATTTATGATTGCGGACAAAAGTATCACCCTTAGGTTTGGCGGCTAACCTAGAACAATAGAGAGACAAGGAATACAATGCTTTCCTTAAAGTAAATAGATGATGGTATGAAGCCTACCTAGAATCCGTTACGGGCTTTGCTCATTCTTTAACTTCAATGCTCCAATTCCAGCTCTAATTGCCCAAATTAGAACCTGCATAGTCATATGACACAAGCCAAGAAACTACGAGATCTATGCAGTACCACCTACATACTCTATTCAATAGATCAACATGGGATTGAAATATATGAAATAACATCACATATAAGAAAACATAGAATTATTTGCATTAATATAAATGGAAGGAGTTTACAACCATAAATAGGTGTTCATCTTGTAGAAGAGCTCCTCCAAGACTGACTTGTCCTTTCCTTGTCACAATGTGCACTTCCAATAACCCTAAATGCATGAAATGAAATCTCTCACCACAAGAGCATAAGGGTAAAATAACTCTCCAAAAACTAACCCCTTGCATATGGAAGGTTGTAAATATATAGAGGAGTGGGGTAAGTTGGGAGTTCATATCCAATTACCAATCTAAGGTTTTAGATCCACCTTTGAAGGGAGGATGGGATAAAAGGATAAGGGATGGAAACTCCAAAGTAGGGTAGGATAGGATCCGGATGATTTATCTGAGGTAAATGGTTGTAACAAATTCTGGAAGCTTATGGAATAGGAGGCTTCCAGAATTTCTCTCTTTTTCCCAAATTTATAGAACCAACATAGGTACAAAGGGGAGCAACTTGTAGGCGATCAACGTAGGCCACAGTGGAGCAACCTGGTTTTCAACGTTGTCCAGTGGGAGGCTAGGGAGCGTTGGTCCTAAAACTGGCTCAAATGATGTAGTTCAGGGCATAAACTCTCGAAAATGAAAGGTACATGTTTAGGGATTTCTGCAATGATGATGAAAAGGGTGAATAGGATGTTGATTGATCCCATTAGGAGGCCTGTTAATCGAATGTGACAAAATGGCCTATAACAGGCGCATTCGCAAAATCCTATTGTTTGTTTTTTGGGTAATGTTATTTTCCAATGATTGTTAGTTCAAATGATGTTTAAAGAGAGAAAATATTTGTCTTTTTCAAGGATGTGAATGTTTTTGAAATTGTTTTCACATGTTTACGAAGGATATTTTATAGCATTTTAAAACTGATTGTTTGCATATTTGATAAGATTACTCTTTTTTTAGGATTTTATCCTTGGAGATGTAACGTACAATCTTGGGTTTGGTTTCAAGAAAGTCATTGACTTTCTGATGGATCTAATTATTTGGAAGTTGTTTGAGATTCTTGAGCTTGTATTTCATTGTCTTCCTCTAATAGTGTTGATCAAATTTCGGTTGGTTTGTAAAGAATGGAGTCTTTTGTTGGAAAACCCAAATTTTCTTGCTTCTTGCAATCAATGTAGCGACAGAGAATTTGGATTTATTTATTTTCCAGTTGGTATCGAGGAAAGCTACTTTATTGGATCTTACTTTAATGAAAAAGGACAGATCTCTCGATTGGTTTTTTCTTTTCTGGACTCTGGGTACAAAATTCAATGTACAGTTGGATCGATGGTTCTATTCACTGTGCCTGGAGGGTCTTTGCATTTGAAAAATTATTTCATATTAAACCCTTTAACAAATACCTTTAGAAATCTTGGGAGTATGAGTGTTGGAGAGTGGGGATTCTTCTCTTTGTTGGAGAAATTTAGTGCATGAAAATATGATTGGGTTGTGCTTAAACATGTGTGCAAAAACATGGAATCACATTTTTTTATTTGCACCAGTGTAAACATGGTTTGGAAAAGGATAGAACCACCTTTTGGTGGTGTAACAACCCCAAAGGAGGTTATCTTTCACAAAGGGAAATTTTTCTGGTTATATTTAGACAAATATTATGATGATTACCCTTTCTATGGCTACATTATCTATTGGTTGGATGCTATAAGAAACAAGTGGGGTTTTTCATTTGTTCCTATCACTGACATACAGTGTATGGCATTAGGATTGCATGTGAACTAGTTGGTTTTTCTTGTAAACAATGGTTCAACATTAATTTGGTCGCTTGAAGAGATAGAAAATTTTAAGTTTGGCCAAGTTTCAATTGGACAAAGCTTAGAATATTTTGAAGATGAGTGGGGGTTCAGTTTGAGATTACTTGATATTATGTCAATGGATATAAATAGTAAATGCCCAGGCTACGTACCTTTTCATGTAGTTGAAGGAAAATTACTTATGTTGGGTTTTATGGAAGTGCAACTAAAGGTATATGATATGGTGACTAAAATTTGTACACCAGTAATTGCGGATGGTCTCTCCCTATCAGAAAGATCTGGGTTCCATGTGGAGTCGGTTGAAGGTTTCAATGATGTTATTGAAAATGGAAATGTTTTCTCGCTTTCCCAAAACACATATTCTATTGGCAATATAACCCACTGCCTGTGGATAACCTGATTTAGCGTTTGAGGGTTCAAGAAGTTTTTTTGATGGACATTGTTGCGGATGTCATGTTTGTTTAATTATGGAGATTTTTTTTGGAGGTGACTCACATAGGATTTTGGAGTGCTTAATGAAAACATGGCCATGTGAAATTTCGATCATTTTTGTTGGAGATTACATGTAATGATGTGTTATTTTGTAGCTCCCACAATGCAGTTAAATGTGATATTTTTTCCATCCATATGTGGATTCTATGGAGTCTTTTGTTATATATAATGTATTTTTATTATATATTTTTAGTATTTTATTTGTAGAGTATCTAGATTATGGAGAATTTATAAGTGAAATTTGTGATTCGAACAAATGTTTATAGAATTCTGAAGCGATTTGACTAGAAACTAGCACAACCACATTTATTTAAATAAATGTGGTTGGTATATGCTGATAAGCATATATCAATCAATCACATGCACAACCACATTAGGAAATGTTGTTGAAATACACGGATAGGTGTTAGTTATAATAGTTCATAATAATAATAATAATATTATTATTATATAAAAAAAATTCATTATTCATTATTAATTAAAATATTTATCATCATTGATATATTAAAGAGTAATTTATGAATATATTGATCATTAATTTTATTAAAAATTTATTTATTTATTATTATTATTCATGTATTTATTAATATTCTTAGTAATATAATCAATTGATCTTAGTAATAAAAGATATAATATATTTAATACTATTAATAAAATTTTAGATAATATATTAATTATTATTATTATTACTAATATATAAAAAATATTATTATTCTTGAATTTAGGATTTTGTGATCCATATTTTGTAAGATGAAATTATGTTGGTAAAATTCACAATGAAATTTTTTTATTCTATGTGTTTCGAACCTTCTAGTGTCGTTTATTATTATAATTCTTTCTATCTTCATTAATATATAAAAAAATTATAATTATTATCATTTAAAAATATTTCTTACAATTTCTTTATATATTTATGATTATCATTATTATTAAAAAACCTGTAAATGAAATTAAACCCCAAGGATTTATTTTTTTGGTTCAAAACTTCTAAAAAATAAACATTCCAACATAAAAAGTAATTATTCAAAACTTAAAAAAAAATTGCAACGTAAAAAGCAAAAATTTAAAATACAAAAAAATTATATTTTCAGTTTTTTATTTCTGGAGTATCTAGATTATGGATAATTTGTAAGTGATATTTTTGATTCGAACAAATGTTTATAGAATTATGGAGCAATTTGACTAGAAAATATGTGTGAAAAACTGGAAAATACAAGGAAATAAGTGACTTAGCAGTGTTTATGGCAAAGCATGTAATGCATAAATAGTATAATGAAGCACACGATAATAAAGGAAAAGTGGTAACTTTGAGCTCAACTCCATTTAATTTTAAAAGCTTAAATTTACTGAAAAACAACACATATTTAAATACAAATAAGTAGGTGGTCATGTTATTAGCCATAGTGGAGGCCGCAAAACTATGGATGAAACATTAAAAGAAAACAGACACTTGAGAAACCCATTTATTAATGTAAAAGGTTACATGTAGACCACCTGTATGGGAGGGGTTTGGGTGTTCTTCTTGACTCTTGATTTGTTTCTTGTAAGTTGTGTTCGAGTAAAGAGAAAGTGACATCAATGTTGATGAAGTTATTTCTTCTTCTGCTTGTGATGGTGCCTCTAGGCACTTGAAGGAAGGCTTCGCCAGCCTTGCATTATAAGAAGACTGGGTATCTACCACTAGCGTCCTTTCCTTGGTGGTTGGCGAAAGGAAGGTTTTGCACAATGACATGGAGTTTCTTTCAAGCTCGAGAAGGGTCCTCAGAAAAATGGCCTATGCAGGGAGAACTTTAACCCTTTCAAGAGTCCAAGCCAAAATCGTGGTGAATAATGGTCGTTGGAGCATCAGAGCCGCCATTCGTGGAAGTCCCCGTTCAATTTCAGGGGAAGCAGGGAGGGCCAGAAGACATTGATGAATGTATGGCCGAATCTCGGGAGGGGTAGCATCAAAGAATGTCTCAAATACTATTGTTGGGAGGAAGTAATGATGTTGATCTAGGGGTCTATGGAACCTCTCATGCAGAGCCGTGTTCAAGGAAAGAAGGTCGACATGATGAATGTAGAGTTGAGACCTGTTTCCACAGAGGGCATGAAGGGCTTCCTTTAATGCATTCGACATGGGGAGGAAGGGACCCCTTACTCGATTCATGGTGAAATTAGAGAGCCAGTTTGATGCGGCTAAGAGATTAGCATTGTAGCTTTATAGCGTAGATTGGGTTCAGGTTGCGAAACCCCCGAGAGGTAAACCATACGCGTGGTGATTGCTGGTTGGTTGGTGTGATGGGTGAGGGCACTGGATGGTCAGAAAAGGGTCATACGCGTGGTGACCCCTGGCTGGTTGGTGTGATGGACGAGGGTGGTGGTTGGTCAGAAAATGACCATAGGTGTCGTGACCCGTGGCAGGTTGGTGGGGTGGCACAACCCGATGGTTTGTCATAAATGGACCACTTGCGAAGCCAGGCTATAAGGCTGAGGTCAGAGTCAATGGTCAGGATGGGTGGTGAATAATAGCTACGTGGGAGAAGAGAGTCAACCCTGACTATGCCAACTGACGAAGAGGAATATTGTGGTAGGTCGGGTCCTAAGAAAGGTCATAGGTCAAAAGTTGGGCTCTGTTAAGAAATTTACTGCATAACATAGATAATTACTGAGAGGAATAAATATAAAAATAACCAGCAACAACCATAAACACATAAACACAAATGTTTATTCGGGAAAACCCCAAACCCGGGGAAAAACCCAACCTAATAAGATCTTATTAGCATTGGCCAAAACTCTGGCCAATCCGACCAAATGAACCTTCACCGCTCACCTCCAGGTCTTGCCTTACAATGAAGTCCTTCCAGCTTTTTATAAGCTCCATTACATATAATACCATGTGCATAATACCATGGGTGCACAATACCATGTGCCCCAAAACCATCACTGTTTAACCTGGTCAACTTTGACTCTATCTCAAGTCAAGTTTACCTAACAATTCCCCCCTTAAACTTGACTTGGGGTTCCTTGACTAACTCCAGCCAAACCTGCTAAGTGAGACAATCCCGCTCACTCTAGCCCTTAACCCCCTCAAAGTTTTTACCCGGGGTATTGTTAACCCGACATCCCCCCTATCACCTAGGTCTAACCCAGACTTTACCGATGATCACCGAGGGGTACACATGCCTTACCAGGTCTTACAACAGTATGCCCATTTTCATGCAATAATTTTGACTTCATTAAAATATTTTTTTTTTGTTTATTGCTGCTGCCATTCTGATCCATCCTCTCTCAATTTGATTTGCTCGAAAACTTCTATCAAACCGCTCCAACTGCAAGCTCGACGAGAACCTCGTAGATTCCAGCACCGGTGGCCTCACGTAGCAGAAAACGAACAATTTTCGAAGCCGCATGAATACCAAACAATTCGTCAACATGTTCCAAACCGGTAAATATCGCAAATGCACTGTGATCCCTGGCAGTTACGACACTATCTTCTGCACATTCTCCTCGAGGTTCCACGTACGATTGTTCCACCATTATTTTCAGACCCAGATCTGTAAAAAGGTTGCATTGATCTTATCAAGCACTATAAACCCCTGGCATCAAAGAATCCCTTTGAAGCTGCATTGATCTTATCAAGCACTATAAACCCGTGGCATCAAAGAATCCCTTTGAAGCCAAAATCTGGCTCTGATACGAGTTGATAAGAAATTTACTGCATAACATAGATAATTACTGAGAGGAATAAATATAAAAATAACCAGCAACAACCATAAACACATAAACAAAAATGTTTATCCGGGAAAACCCCAAATCTGGGGAAAAACCCAACCTAATAAGATCTTATTAGCCTTGGCCAAAACTCTGGCCAATCCGACCAAATGAACCTTCACTGCTCACCTCCAGTTCTTGCCTTACAATGAAGTCCTTCCAGCTTTTTATAAGCTCCATTACATATAATACCACTGGCAGAATACCATGGGTGCAAAATACCATGTGCCCCAAAACCATCACTGTTTAACCTGGTCAACTTTGACTCTATCCCAAGTCAAGTTTACCTAACAGGCTCTAGGTGGGGAGGTTTATTTGGAATGATTATAACAACGATGACGTTGAGGTCAGATATTGGGGGTTGGATTGAGATAAGCTAGAGGAAACTCGAGAAGTGAGAATAGGCTACTCCACGGATGTGACTAATTCATGGCCCTATGGCACAATGCCACGTGGGAAAGTGAAAGAGCTTGAAAAATTAGTTTGTTGTGTGGAAGATCTCCCAATGTGGGGGCGCTATAGAGGCATGATTTCACATGACCAATTTGGTCTTGTAGAGATGGGCATCATGGCGCAGGTCAATCTCATTGTAAGGGAAAATGTGCAAAATAGAAAGTAAAAAATTGGAGGTCACGTTCTGATAACTGCATGTTGGGAGAGACAGTTGCACAATGGAAACCCCCCTTGGTATGGGTAAGTGGGCCTGGGAATGTCACATTTCGACTGTTCAATGAGGAGAAAATGACGTAAAATTTTCATTTAATTTGTTAGATGTTATTTCGGTTAATCTGCTATTTTTCAGATCGAACAATGTGCTTCAATGTCATTTTTTCTTATGTATGTGTGTATTTTGCAGAGTCATTTGCTATAACTTACATGAGACTGTACAAATGGTGGTTTTCTATGTACTTTAGTGATTAAGATGTTGTTTATATATATGTATTTCTTTTTAATATGCAAGGTTGATTGTAATTATTTTAAGTTTTTTTAGTATTAAAATTTACTTCATGTGTAAGGTCTCTAAGAATGAACACTTCAACTTGTTGAGCATGTGGGATGGAAACAAGATTGAAGAGCCAAATTTAAATTGTATTGAAATTTGGTGTAGAAATGTTAAGTGAAGGAACAAGAAAGAATGGTTCAAAAAGAGATCAGTCGCTTGGTTCACGTGAGAGAGGGAATGAATATCACCGGAAATGGTATCGGCAAAACAAGGATGCAGTAAATCTGTGCAGAAGAGCCGCGTACCAGGAAAGGAAAAGAGACTCAATAAATCATCAACATGGTGGAGTGGAAAATGGTAGGTATGGGAATATGAGTAGTATGATGGGAAGAATATTTTCTTGAAATTGTTCCTTTGCGCTAATGTTGAACATGTTGATATTTGTTTGTCGAAGCAAAATCTTCTTACCCTTTTTTTAATGCAAACATTTTGTTTGCGAAGAAAGCATTCATGTAGGCAACAATGATGGCTCCTCTGTAGAAAATGGTAGAAATGGAGTATTGGAACATGGGAACATTCATGGCAATGAGCGATTTCTAGCATCGGGTTTAGTTGGTGGTAGAAATATGGTTGATGACATGGCAGGGAATTTTGGTCACTCTTGTGGCAATGTGGGGTTAGGCATTCCTTTCGAAAACTATATAATGAATATCATGACTCCAATGGATTCTATTCGTGCTCGGTCTCTTGGAAGAGAAGAGGCGGGTGACGTATTTTTTTTTTTGATAAGATTTTTACATGTGAATGGAATATATTAATTGTTCTAGATTTTTTTCCTCTTTCATTTCTTTGTGTAGAACAATGTTGGAAGGAATATTGGTGGAGAGACACAGGTAGAAGGAATAGAGACTTTGAGAGTTCGTCAAGTTGGATTTCGAGAATCCGAGGTTTTTGTTGATAGTAGTATGTTTGCTAGGATGGTTGAAAATTTGTGATAGCCAGTTGCTAATGTCAGAACAAGTGTTTCTGGAAGCGTGTAGACAATATTGTTATTGGTAGAGAATTTATGGAGAGTCACTCTCGTCTGAAGGGACAAGTCATGCAAGTAGATTTATTTTCCTTAGATTTGTGCATTTCAATATGTATTTGGAAATTTCTAGATGCATCTTTTAATCCAATATTTTTTTTGTAGAGAAATATTTGAGTGAACAGTGCTCGAGGAGTAAATTTGGAAACAAGGCAAGATTTGTTGGCTGGTCAAGTTTAGCTCCATCGGTGCGTTGGGCAAGATAATGTATGCTTTTTGTGTGTTAAACTTAGAAAGTTCACATTTTTTATATGTTTCATTTTGGCATTATGATTTTTTGTTTATGCAACCAGAACGAACTAAACTACAACCAATATAGAAGAATGGATTCCCATGAATTTATCGAAAGAAATGTTTAATCCAATGCTTAAACATGACAGGTTGCATCAGATTATCCTTAATCTGGATTTTTGTTTCACAAAGAAAGTGGAAGTGGCTGCCATGATTAGCAAAGATATGATTGAGGTGCATAAAAAGTTTCGTTGTAGGATTGCTAACTTGTCTGTTGTGGAAATGTGTTGAGTATGTAATGAATATTATCCTGGTATGCAAGTTGTGAGATGGCATGAAGGTCCATTTGTAAAAGATGTAAGGGTGATAGAGGTGCTCAATTTTCATATTATTAGGGGACACGGTGTTGAGTCAAAGCATTATGAATGCTATGTCAAGAGAAAATGTGTGTTGGATGCATTGGTATACAAAATTGAGATGGATAAATATTACAGGGATGTTGAAATAGATATGGATTTTATGGCTTCTCTATTGGATGGACTCACTGATGGGTTTAGAAGGCTGTAGTATGTTGATATTGATCTGGGTGAAACAAGGAGAGTCGATGAGGACATTGAATTGTTGGGGGCTAGTGGTTTGCATTGCCATCCATCATCATTTCTTACTCACCTGACTAATAAGTGTAGGGAAGTGGAACACATAAGAAGATTCATTGAAAGTGCAGATTCTAGAAGCGATGAAGCATTGGAATGGCCAAATATTAGCACATCCTCCATCAATGAATATAACACTGAAGGGTTGCTAGACATGACCTTCCTAACTTTGTTTCCTACTGGTGATTTTGATTGGTTGCAACCACATATTTATAATGTTGAAATGCATGAACATGGTTTGCATCTACTTAGGCATTGAAATCAAATATTTGGAAGCCATCTTTAGTTTTGGTATTTCTTGTTGATTATGATTATGCATCATCGTAGCGAGGGAACAACTTATTTCTTCTTGAAAACGAATATCCATGAGACTGCACCTGAAACTATTCAAGAGTTACGTCAACAGTTCGAGGATCTGTCTGATAATAAATTGGCTAAAAAATCAATGCATTTTGGTTGTTGCCTTAGGGTTACAAGGGCATATTAGACAAAAATTTCAATCTGAACTGGCCATCATGATCACGCAATTGGGTTTCCCAAATTTATTTTTTATGTTGAGTGTGGCTGACACTAAGTGGCATGACTTGCATTGTGATATTCCTTCAATGACACGTTTTCATCCACGAAATAAACATGTAAAGAAAATTGAGAATGCTATTCAATACCCGCATATAGTTGCTATGTACATGCACCAAAGATTTAATATATTTCATGAATTGGTTCTTGAGAAGTATGTTGGAGCTAAATACTTCTAGTATAGGTTCATGGTTGTTTCTTTTGACATATTTTCTTGGGGTTTGGAATGATGTGTCTGTTATTATGGTTGGTTTTTATATGCTAACTACAAGTGTTATTTTTTTGGTAGGTATGAGTGGTAGCATAGGGGCTCAATGCACATCCATGGTTTCCTGTGGCTTCAAGGAGCTTCAAATATGGAAACACTAGATTGGAACAATTGTTTGGATGTTGATGAAGCCAAGTCCTACTTTGAAAAATATGTAACAATGTGGAATCTAGGGGACATACACCTTCGTAATGTCATGGTTCCTCGAAGTGATAATGATGACCTGTGCCTTTTGAAAACCTCACAGATTTTTTCATGCAATCCTAATGAATATTATGAGCCTTTGGTCATTAGAGTGCAAATAGACACAAAATGTAGTGTTGATTCATGTTTAAGGAAAAATGGGTCTATCCCTTCATGTTGTTACGATGCTCCATGGGAGGTTCATGCTGAGTTTGCAATGTACATAGATGAAAAAGGGAGAAAGAAATATGAAGCAACATAGAATTATGACCATTTAAATGTCCACAATGTGGACCTTCTAGCTATATGGCGAGAAAATGTTGATTGTAAAGCAGTTGTTTCTTGACATACATTATTGAAATATATTTCAAAATATGCTTCGAATGTAGAAAGAAGATCCAAAAATTATTATGAGATGTTGAAAAGGGCAGCAAGTGCAGGTGGATCTGACGCTCCTGCATTCTCTGCATATAGAAGGTTTCTTACATAAACGCTTGTTGAACGTGACATTGGTGTGTAAGAAACATGCCATATGTTGCTAAAGTTTCCTTTTGTTGTGTGCATTCATAAATCTGTTGCGTTGAACATTGGAAAGAAAGTGTTGAAAAGACTTTTAGTGCAATCTGATGAAATTTCATGTGATAAAACATTTCTCTAACTATATCAAAATTGCCCCCATTTTCTGGAGCATTTGTGTCTGATAGAAATAGCTAGATCATGGAGCTATGATGGGAAGCGAAGGAAAGAGCCATGGAAACTACATAAAGTGCATGTTATTATTTCTGTGTGGTCTCATTTCTATGTTATTCTAAATGAGGGGTCAGAAGAGTTTCAAACATTTTTTTGCTGTGAGTTTCTTTTGTACAAGTCGTTTCGTGACATTGCTTAAGATATAGGAAATTCAAGCAAAATTATCATTGAGAATTGGAAGGGTCTAAGACAACATGCGTGGAATGTTGATTGAGGCCCTTTGGCAAATGAGAATGATGAAGAGGATGTCGATCCCCTTGTTTATGAATATATTGTTGACAACGATTTTGAAGAGTGACGGTTTCTCTCCTAGATTATTCCTCCAAACAGTGTAATGATTTCCGATCTTGACAATCTTAGTAGAATGGATTAGGATATTAATTATAATTGGAAAGAAATAATGGTGCCAGATGAAATTGTGGAACAGGCTATGCATTTCATAAAATATTCTCAGTGGGCAGGTGTTGTTAATGGTGACTTGATTGGGGAGACAATAGTGCCACCTTTCTCTTTATCTAAGCAACAACAATTTTCTTTTGAGATTGTTTTACACCACTTTGTTAATGTTGAAAGGAATGATGCTTTGAAAATGATTATTCAAGGAATAGCTGGAACTGGGAAGTCTTCTCTTATTCACTATATTTTTCATGCTCTTTCTGCTTCTACAGCGGGTGGTAGAATTCCACTGTTATTTCTCTCTCCCTTTATCATTGTTTCTTTCAATATACATGGAAAAAAATACACTCAGCTTTAAAAATTCCTATAAGAGATATGAAACAGTTGAGTGGAAAGCACTAGCAATGTTTCAAGAATAAATGAGGGACATTTTTTATGTTCTAATCGATGAGATGAGGTTCATAGTTCTGAGGTTGTTTATGCAGATAGATGCACATTTGCAAGAACCTTTTCCTAAAAAAAAGGACTCTCCTTTTGGTGGTAGGTTGATGATTCTTGTGGGTGACCTTGGGAAGCTGCCTCCTGTCGAGGATAAACCTTTGTATGAAGGGAGAATAATAGGGTAAGTGTTGTGGGAAAGCTTCAATATTGTTGTTAATTTGGATAAAATCTTTAGGCAACAAGGAGATGATCATAGAAAAGCGTCTTTTTGAAAACTTTTAACCAATATCAGAATTGCAGAGCCTACTCTGCATGACTGGGATATTCTCATGTCATGTGTTGACAATTGTCTGCATCCAGAGGAAATGAATTTATTTGATTCCTCGGTTCACTTGTTTGTAACAAATAATTTGGGTGACCTGAACAATCAAAAGATGATCAAATCATTGAATTTCCTAATTGCGAGGTCTGTTGTAGAGCAGACCAGAAGAGTAGAAATAATTGACAACAAGAATGATGTGTTGGATCATGAGGTGTCGTTATGTCATTGAGAGTGTATCATGTTGACATGTACCTTGTGGGTTGAAGTTGTGTTGGTAAATGGTGCACTTGGATATGTTGAGGATATCTACTATATGCCTAGTTCAAAGCCTCCTAAACTTCTAGTGTTTGCTACAATTATTTTTGAGAAGTACACATATGTTCCATTTGATATAAATTATCCAAATATTGTGCCTATAACACCAAATGTTAGATGGAATCTTAAATAGATGACTTTAAAATGACATGGGCGTTTAGTATACACAAATCATAGGGGATGAATTTGCAATAAACCATTGTTGACATAGGAGATAGAGAGAGGCAAGGTTTGACATTTACAGCTATATCAAGAGTGAAATAGTTGGATCGTTTGAAGATTTCATCGCCTTGTTCTTTTCAATGTTTTTCTAAAATGAAAAACAATGCATATGTCACACTTAGGAAGAAGGAGGAGGAACAATTAAAGACAATATCATTGTAACGAATTTATTTTGTTCAATTACAATATTCTAAAACAATTATTGTTGCATGTATCACCAGAAAATACATTGCTTGGAAAGAAATTTTGTTTAGAAATAGACCAATTAGGTGTATTTTGTTTAATTACAATATTCTAAATAAAATATTATTTCATGTATCGCTAGAAAACACATTTCCCGAAAATAACTTTTTTTGGGAAGCATAACAATTAGGTGTATTGTCCTTTGAATGTCAGGGCTCACAGTAAAAAATATATGCAGTGAGACAACACATAACAATGTGCTCGGAGAGAGAAAAGAAAGTGTGAGATATGATAAGAAGTGTTGAACAAAATATCATTATATATAGGCAGAGCTACGCATGAATAAAGTCAACATATGAGTAGGAAAAACATGCACCAACAAAATAAATTGAAGACGAGAAATCTGCGTGATAGCTAAATAGGAATTCAACTCATGCTTTTGTTTTCCAAAAAGGTTTCATTGCAACAATTGATTCGGAAATGAAAATGTTGTTCCAAAAATATATTTTCTTGTGATGACAGGAAAAAAGTTACCTGAAAAGAATTTATGTTTAAAACATTAACAATTAAGTGCATTGTAGTTTTAATAAGAGGGTTCACTATGAAATACATATGCAATCACAAAACAAATAACAAATTGATTTTACAGAAAGAAATACATAGCAAGATATGTTGATAAGTGTAGAAGAAAATATCCTTTTATCCAGGCACAAATATACATTAATAATGTTAAAAATTGAGTACAAGATATGTTCGTTAAGAGATAAAAGTCATGACAACAAATGAATATGGTGGGATAAACTGCATTGAAGTTAGCGTTTTGTTCTACATAAAGTTTAAACTTGAAAAATTTCATGTCGAAATACAAACCTTGTTCAGAAAATATATTTGCATGTACTGCCAAAAACAAAAGTCACATGAAAATAATTTATGTTCTAAATGAGAGTGACTATCTGCACTCTAGTTTGAATAAGAGGCTTCACTATGAAATTGATATGGAATCAGAGAAGAGATGACATTTTCCTTTGACATCGAAAAAAAAGAAGTGTAACATATGTTGTCAAGTGTCTAGGATAATATCTTAATATTCAGCTAGACACAGACATGGGTAAAGCTAAGAGATGGATAGCAAATGCATGCATTAAGAAGTTAAAGTGATGACAGGAAATCAACATTATAGTTCAATACACATTCAAGTTCGACTTTTGTGCTGGAAAATGTTATGTCTTAAAAAAATTGATTAGAAATACAAGTCTTTTTTCATAAATATGTTTGCATGCAATGGCATAAATAAGAAACTTGAAAATATACTACCTTGAAAACATGAATAGTTTAGTGCAATATAGTTACAATGTCGTGATTTAGTGCAAAAGAGATATGCAAGCATAGAGCAGAAACCAGTTTCTTTTGACAGAGGAAAAATAATAATGTGCCATATGCTAAGGAGTCTTTAAGAGAATGTGGAAATATTCTGCCATAGATATACATGAATAAAGTTAAGAATTTAGCAGCATATACATCCATTTAAAAATTAAAGAGATCAGAGGGAATCAATCCTCCAAGTCAATACGCATTCAACTGGGAGTTTTGTTTTTGAAAAAAACTTTTACTTTAAAAATTGCTTGGGAAATACAAGGGATGTTTGAAAATTATATTTACTATGTAAACCCAAAAATGTAGAGCTTCAGAATGAACTATGTTGAAAATGATAGCAGTTTAGTGTGCTATATCTTCAATACCAGGCTTCACTTTCAAATAGATATACAATCACAAGGAAAAATAACAACTTGCTTTGAGCAAGATAACAAGGTGTATGATATTCGAAAAACTTGTTGAGCACAATATGCCAATATTGAGTGAGAGATAAACATGAGTAAACTTAAGAAGTGAAGAGAAGGTACATGCATTAAGAAATGAAAGTCATCAGAGGAACAATTCAATTTCATTTTCAAAAAATATTTGAGTTCAAAAAATACTTTGGAAAATAAAAGTCTTGCACATCATCAACATAGGGACCCTTACTCCAATGTAAGAGGTCATATAAATGGCATTGAATAAAAGGAAACTTTGTTCAATAGTATGGAATCAGAAAATATGTAAGGTTTGTGTGCAAAAGAAGAAGAATTCCTGCTCTCAAATTTCAGTCCTTCTTGGAAGGATTTTGTGCAGGGAAATGCCGTAGGCCCTTCAAGCTTCATCCTCCTCATACGAGTCTTATTTTTCCATGATAAGAAAATGTGGTGCATTTTCCTTGATGTACTTATCCTAATCTGAGAACAGCTAAGAAATTGTTGAGAAGTAGATAGGATGAAAATGAGTAATATTCACTTCGCACATAGATATGAAATTATGTATAACTCCTTTTTTTCTCACTTGATTCTAAATTTAGAAATGAATTTGATTTGCTCAAAGGGAAACTGCAAAAATCTCTGAAAGTTTTCTTGATTCTAGGTTTTGAGGTTGTCTATTACTCTCTGGTCATACGTGACGTTGCCTTTGAGATTATGTTGCATTGAGCCAGGTTTTGCATCTTTCAATGGTTTGGATCCTGACAAGTTGAATTCCTCTATAAAATTTGTCCCCATCTCCCATAATAACAGACATTTTCTAGTGGCCCTTTTGACGCATTCTTTGATTTCTTTTTCCTCAAATTTTCGTTGAATCAAAGAAGCAAACATTATTCTTTTATCCATTTTGGAGACTTTTGGGATGCTTTAAGGGTGGAGCTATGTTTCCCATTCAAGAATTAATGTGAATTTTTCTTTGATGTACTTGTCTTCTTCCACCAAAGATTTTATTCTCTCCTCAAGATCCATATTTTGTTGAAAATATCTACAAATTTTGTCCATTTATTTATAAAACTTAGCCTGGTATTTCCTCAATATTTGACTACCTTGTATTTCCAGTGCCTTAAAAATATCTACACTATCAAGCTTCCACACTGAATGTTCCAGTCATCAAGCTTCCACACTGACTGTTTGGACTGTGCAGTGCGCAGTTCCCATAGTCAGTCAATCATCCCTATCAGTCAAAATTTTAAAATCCCTCTCATCAGTTTCCCTAATTACTACTTGATCATGCTCTGAAGTCATATTTTCAAGAGCTAATGTTTTCTTGCCATGAGTGCCCTTTCTGTCCCACAGGTACCACACTCGTGAAGCACTTCTCTCCAGCAGTCACTATACCATGGCACCAAAGAGAGATACTTCATGAAAGAGCACTAGAATAAGTACTGGGGAATCAGTTGAGCAAGCATCCGTTAACTTGCCAATATATGTGGACACTCAACAGTTCATAAAAAAAGAGTCAACACTAACATGGAAGCAAGTCCAACAGCGGTAGCAGACTGCAGTAATCTAGTACAAGATTAGGGAAAGAGGAAGTTGTTGACATAATAGAGGGAGAACAAAGTTGTAGAGTGAAAGAAGATTCAATATTCATGGAGGAAACTTTAGTAGTAGAAGCAAAAGGAAGTAGAGGACACATACAACATAGCGGAGGAAGAGAGAAAATCAGAGCTTGCAGGTAGCAGAACTAAGATCGTAGCAAGTAGAAAAAGAACCAAAGGAAGAATGTGAGTTGAGGAGGAAAGAACATGAAGAGAAGTAGAAGAAGGAAGAAGAAAAAATTCAAGGCGTGATGACGGAGGAAAAAACAACCATACAAGTTGATGAGCTGGAACAACCAGTAGATGAGGGAGAGAGTGAACAGATGCAGGATCAGGAGCTTTCTCAGTAGATTGAACAATTGATTGAAGTGAAAGACATGGATTTGGAACATGAGCCATAGAATGAAGACTGAACTTATGCCAAGAGCACCAGAGGTCATCTCTCAATCTCCAACACCTCCTGTGTTAGAACCAATCCTGAGCGAGCAAGGGGATATTGTTCTCCATGAGGATGATCCGGTCATGGATGTGTATAATATATCATTTGACGAGTTGCAGAAAAATATTTTACAGGCATGAAGGAAGCACTTTCTAGATGATCACGCATTACCAGAATTCATCAAGGGAAGGATGATAGTGTCAGACACCAAGAAACATCCAAGTACCCTCGCCAAAGCCAACTTGGCCTATGTACAAGAAACAAGCTTAAATGTTAAGTACCTGACGGTCGATAATGAACAACTAGAAAACAACTTGCAGGCTTCCAGGCAAGAGGCAGAACAACTCCGAGCATCAGCGCAGAATACAGTTTCTCCATTGGGGGAAATGAAGACAATGATACTTACTGAAGTATCAACACTTGAGGGTACCATGCAGAAGATCTATGATGGATTTTTCACCGTGCATAAAGCAGTTCTCCGTGTTCATTGCCTACAATAGTGGAGAAAAGAGTTTTTTTTTTAAACTCGAGAACATACATGATGCCATTGCCTATGTACAAGAGTGGACAATGCGGTACAAAGGGGCCCTGCTTGACTTAGTAAAGAAGAAGAAGCCACAGGCAGAGCTAGAGAAAGAAAAGCTCCAGATATTGATCTAGAACTATGAGTAGCTCACCCCATTCACCAACATCATATAAGCCTCATATGTACAGTTGTACAATAGATTGGATGTCATGGTGATAAAGCACATGATCCCTCAATTAGTTCCCTCACCGATGCTACACCCAAAAACCATGTTTGGCTAGAGATCAATGAGTACATGGAGCAGCTAAGACGAGAGGCCACCAGGGAAGACTTGGAGTTGAATGCACACAACATGCATAAGTACATTGGTGGTCCTGTCAAGGTTAACACCAAGCTATACATGCTTCAGAACGAGTTGGATACAGGTTCCAAGACCATATACCCAGATGCCATGGAGGCAAGAGTTTGCTTTCATAAAGATACCATCAAACATTTTAGGGACACCATCATGCAGTACCAAGCTTGGCACCAATATGTGACTAAGAAGCACTGAGTGGAGGTTGCCAATTTGGTATTTCCCAAACTTCATAATCATAGTGTTTTGTCTTGTTAGGTTGTATCTAAGTTATTCTGTCTCACATGGGTACATGTGGAAAATGTAATATTATTTGTAAAAATGTTCTAAGTGAAATTCCAAGTGTCATTAGTGGAATGTGAAAGGTCATCATGTTATGTAATGAGTTACTTGTAAATAATTTGAAGAGTCATGAGGGTAGTCAAAGAGTCACAAAGGGGAATGTTAAGGGTCACCCCACCATTTGTTATAAATAGAACCTCATAACTCATAGAATAGGCTTTTGGGAGCCAAGATATTGGCTAGGCTTAGGCTTAAAAAAGGCTTGGGAGTATTGTGATGAGCCTTGGCTTCTCCACAACATAGAGAGAGTATACTTCTTTGGAGGAGAAGGTGTTATTGACTATAATGTTCCACTATTGAGGCTAGTGGTTGTTAATGTTGTATGTTAGGAAAAAACCTAAGAGGATCGGGGGGGTGTGAATCAGTATTTAAAAATCACAATAATAAATTTATTTTCTAAAATGTATACGCAACTTGACTGAACCCAACTAGCGTATATACATGATCGTTGTAAAAGAAACTAGTGTATTCTTAGTAAACTTGTAAAACAACTAATTCTTTATCTGTTAAACTTGAATCAGAATGTAAGAGATTTATCAGGCATTTGATAAGAAATAAACAGGTGCAGTAAGAACATAATAAATTGTTACACATAAGTAACACACATGAACACCAGGATTTTAAGGTGGAAACCCAATGTGGGAGAAAACCACCGTTGTTGTCATCGCAGTCTTCAAAACTTATTAATATCAAAAACTTCTTACATTCTTATACTCATGCACACCCACACCAGTCAGCAGGCACCCACCTGCTGAAGGATACAACCTTCACTCGTTCTCCAGCTCCTGCTGGAAGGGAGCTCCAACTCCCTCATCTGATCGCCAGCTACTACTGGTAGGAAACTTCAACTTCCTCACTGAAGGCTCCAACCCTCAGCAACATCCATGGACCACGTTTCATATATTTTCACACTCGATCCAACATCAACACTTAAGCTCAACAATCAAACTGTAACTCATCAATCTCTGACACAACTGAATCAACCAATCACTGAAACCCAATCAATTGACTCTTAATCAAAACTCAACCAATCAACTGTAACAGTCAGATCGTTGTAACCAGTACAAAGAACTTAACTCAAAATATTTCTTCAACGCACAGAATCAACTACAACCCTGATCATTCAAATGCCAAAATGTATACACTACTTCACTTAAGGCAACCCACATGTATATGCACTTTTTTGTAGAGAAACTCACATACATAATTTAATATATTGAAACTGAAAACTTGTAATTTTGAATCAGACAAAGAGCTGACTAGAGATATTTTGAAATATTTTGTTAGCTTATAGAACCCTCATACAGTCAGCAACATCAATAATTTTTTCAACCAATCAACATGTAAACAAATTCAACTTCATCATTCAATTAGTTCTACTTCAATCATTATCACTCAAACTAGATCAACATGAGGAAATCATTGACAGACAGCAGAGAAAAAACAACACTGATAAAGTTGATCAATCATTTATGAACAAAAACCCTTACTTTATATACGCGACTTTGAATAAGTGAACCCGTGTGTATACATGCTTTTCCAGAGACCAACCAGCGTATAGATCTGCAAATTTTGACCTAAAATTGTGTAGTTCTTCAGAACTCTATAAAGACCCAGATCATAATATTCAGAGATAAATACATGCGTCAATACTTAGATCTAGTCCATCCATGAGTACATCATGCAATGATTTCATGTCTCACGGTCCTGATCCATCATTGTCTTAATCGGTGCATAATTATTTAAGATCTATGTGAAAATTATGGCCCTTACAATGCAAATATACTTCATATTGAAGTATTCATCAAAAACCCTTTCACTTGCACACCTAGCACTTTAATCTTCACCTCTTTATATAGTTTAGCCTTTATCCAATACCATGGGTCAAAACTATACTAGTGACGACGGTAATATTTGACGTGATCAATATCGGTTGTCACGCTCATTACTGTGGGCCAATACCATGGGAAGACCCTTGTTTTTTAGAATACCATGGTGCAAAACCATACACTACTTTGCTTCACCAAACTTGCGTGTATACGCGACTTGGCCTTGACGAACCTGCGTATAGATTTTCAAATATTCACCTGTATCAAACTTCTGATTCTGGTCTGTAAACCTTTGACCCATCATTCTGGTATTTTGTTCCATCATTCTGTCACCTTTGAACTGACCTATGGATTCATCTACTTACCATATACTTGTTCTGTTACAAGTGAGTTTCCGTCAAGGAAAACACATGCATAATAATGCCAACAATCTCCCCCTTTGGACTTGATGGCAACCATGTTGGTGTTGATCACCTCAACCTATAGAAACCTGTTAGATACATAAAATAACCATTATTCAAACACCAAAATATTCTCCCCCTTTGACGTCAAGGGCAAAGGGCGGACCAAAGCTCCCCCTTTGGATCTGATTTGCACTATACTGTCCATGCTCCCCCTGAGCACATGCTGAATCTTCAGAAAGATTTTCAAATGAAGAACATGACTCTATAACTCGACTGAGTATGACCTTTCTATCACTAAGGACTCATACTTACGTCAATCATCCCACAAAGTGGGGATACATATTTGACTCTACCACCCAACCAAGTGGGATTACATATTTGACATGACCTCAAAAGTCCATACATGACTGAATTATTACACCATAGGTCCCCACATGGCCTTTACATCAAATGACAGATATGACATTAATAACTGAGACTAAAAGATCTTAAAAGTAGCATAATTCAGCAACCAGAATGCCAGCAATGCATTATATTCTGCAAGGCTAATGCTCCCCCTGAACCTGTGCTACCTGTTCATTTTCAACAACTCATTTAGCAAAGTATCTTCATTTCAACAACTCATTTAGCAAAGTATCCTCATCAGTCAGATAAATATCAATGAGAAAAACATAACTCAATACCATATCAACAGACTGTACCCATCAACACCAGACCAAGAAAAATCAAATCATAGTTGTCAGAAGCATGTCAAAGGCATGTCAGAGGCTGATCTTGAGTCGGTCCCACTGTTTTTCTATCATAGAAAAACATACATGACTATCTACAAAGAAACTCGCTATATATGTGACTATACTTCATGAAACCTGTGTACAGAAAGAAACCTTCTGAATTTTCACCTGTAGACTGAGCAGACTAGAATAACAGCAAAATGAGGCAGAGGCTACTCCCAATTTCTGTCTGAGATATTCAAATGCTCCTCTCGGAAGATGTTTAGTAAATATATCGACAACTTTTTCTTTGGAGGGAACATACTCCAATATAACCTTTTTCTCAAGAACTTGTTCTCATAGAAAGTGATACTTAATAGGAATATGCTTGGTCTTGGAGTGCATAACATGATTTTTTGAAATACTAATAGCACTTGTATTATCACATAGGATGGAGATGGGTGGAGAACATTTGATTTGTATATCCTATAATGTTTGCATCATCTAGAGAAGTTGTGTGCAACAAGATGCAACAACTACATATTTTTCTTTTGCTGTAGATAAGGCAATGGAACTTTGTTTCTTTCTGAACTGAGATACCAATCGGGGCCCCATGTAAAATGCACCTCCACTAGTCCTTTTCCAGTCATCAACATTTCCATCCTAATCCGCATCTATGTATGCATGAAGGGTAAGATCTGCATCTTTAGGGTAGCATAGACCAAAGTCTTGGGTTCCTTGGATATATTTGAATATTCTCTTTACTACATGAAGATGTGATTCCTTTGGATTGGCTTTGAAATGTCAAACAATCCTAACTGCATGCACAATATCTGGTTTGGTACCTGTTAGATAAAGCAGAATTCCAATCATAGACCTGTACTCTTATTAGTTCACTACGAGGGAATTATCAATAGAACTGAGGCTACATCCTGTCATCATGGGAGTACATAGAGGTTTGCAATCTTCCATCCCATAATTCTTCAGAATCTGCTTGAGATATTTTGTTTGTGAGAGAAATATTCCATCTTTTGCTTGTTGCACTTATAAACCAAGAAAATAGGTTAGTTCCCCAAGTAAAGACATTTCAAATTCTTGCTACATAAAAGAAGAAAATTTTTGACTCATAGATTCTTCATTACTTCCAAATATGATATCATCAACATAGACAACAATAATTAGCAGTTTATCACCCTCAATTTGTTTGTACAAGTTGTTGTCTATGGATCCTTTTGTGTAACCCTGTTGTTGAAGATATTTGTCAAGACGATAATACCATGCCTGCGGAGCTTGTTTTAGCCCATATAAAGCCTTTTTGAGTTTTCATACAAGGTTTTGATCATTCCCCAAAATGAATCCTTCTAGTTGTTCAATATATACTTCTTCTTCTAGATCTCCATTAAGGAAAGTAGATTTTACATCCATTTGATAAACTTTGAAATTTTGAAAACTTGAAAATGCAAGAAACATTCTTATGGCTTCAAGTCTGGCTATTGGTGCAAATGTTTCTTCAAAGTCTATACCTTCTTGTTGAGCATAACCTTTACAAACAAGTCTATATTTGTTCCTAATGACCTCTCCATTTTCATTCAACTTATTTTTTAATATCCATTTTGTCCCAATAACATTTTTATCATGAGGCCTTGGAACCAATTGCCAGGTATCATTCTTTTCAATTTTATCAAGTTCTTCATTCATGGCCTTAACCCAACATTCATATTTACTAGCAAGATTTACATTTTGTGGTTTAATGGTGGATAATAAATCTAGATAACTAGAATATCCTACAAGGGTTCTTCTTTTTTGTACCCTAGATTCCTTCTCTCCTAGAATTTGAGTCTCTAGATGATTCTTTTGAACATACCTAGATGGAGCCTTTTCTTTGTCTAATGTATCTTCTTTTGCTGCTTCATTAGTTTCTTCTTCTATATCATTGCGATTTTATGTGGGAAATAATTCATCATCATCATCCCCTTTTGTTGATGTTACCTTTTTGGGCCCAATGCATGCTTCATCAATCACAACATCAATGCACTCAACAATTTTCTGAAGTCTCTTATTCTAACATTTGTATCCTTTGCTTCTAGATGAGTAACCAAGAAATATTCCTTCATCTTCTCTAGATTCAAACTTACCAAGTTTTTCATCATTATTTTTTATGAAACATTTGCTTCCAAAAACTCTACAATGCTTTACAATGGGAGGCTTACCATACCAAAGTTCATACAAAGTTTTATCACTATTCACACGAACATGAGCCTTGTTGAGAATATTTATTGCAGTATGTGCAGCTTCACCCCAGAAGGTGTCAGGAGTTCCAAAATCATCAAGCATAGGATGAGAAATTTGTTGAACAATTCTATTCATTCTTTCTACCACGCCATTTTATTGAGGAGTTTTAGCTACAGAAAATTGTCTTTTTATGCCATGTTGTTCACAAAAATCAAAGAATTCATTTGATATGTATTCTCCTCCTCGGTCAGATCTGAGACATTTGATTTTTATATCTAATTAATTTTCAACTAATTCCTTTAAGACTTTGAATTTATCAAATTCTTCATCTTTGTGTTTCAATAAACCGATCCAACACATTCTAGAAAAGTCATCAATGAATAAGATATAGTATTGTTCTCCACGAGGTGACTTTTTCCTTACTGGTCCACACAAATTAGTATGTATAAGTTCAAGAGTCTTACTTGTTGATCCTCCTTTCACATTGAATTGAACTTTGGTTTTCTTACTGAATTGACATGACTTACATATGGTAATTTTTGGTATGGTGAAGTAGGGTAGATCACAAACAACTTTGAGCCTGCTTGATTTTATTATTTGAGAGAAGCTTAAATGTCCCAACCTTTTGTGCCATAACTAATTTTCTTCTGCCTTTCCTAGGTAACATTGTTCATGTCCACCTTTTAATATATACAAATTGCCTAGGGTTCTTGTTCCTTTTATTATGGTCTTTCCTATCAAGTTCATGAAACACACATTCTTGTGATTGGAATACCACCTCATTTCCTTGGTCACACATTTGGCTAATACTCAAAAAGTTATGCTTTAATTCATCAACATACATAACATTACCATCTTTAACTTTTTCTTTTAGAAAAACAGAACCTTTACCCTTAATGACAATAGGTGAGTCATTTCCAAAAGTGACATTCTTTTCTTTCTCTAAAGCATTGTATGAAATAAGTTTATCTTTATCACCTGTCATGTGTTTTGAACATTTGCTGTCAATGTACCATTGATTTTCTTGTCCTTCTGCAAACAATTCTATGCCACAACTTTTATACTGTAACTCCTTCCTTTTACATACCTTACAATGTATTGATATTTTCTCCTTTTGAGATGTTGGTTGTAATTTTCTCCTACACTCAGATTCTTCATGTCCAAATTTATTGCAAAATGAGCTTTCAATTTCATCTATAAGTGGTGAGAAGATATTATAAGTGTTCTTCTTGACTCCTATCTCATTCCATTGTTTTATTGCTTCTCTAGTCATGATATTTTTGTGTGCAACACATTGAGCAAGCTTATGAACAAAATTATGACATGAGAAACATTGTCTGTTAAAGAAGAAATTTATGTTATCATAAAGTATTCTGGTGTTGTTTACCTTTTAACTGATGCTTTTTTTGTTATTCATCCTTGAATTGGAGTGAACATGATTTACCTATGAAATGCCTTTATTATATTGCTGAGGACGGAAGCTTTGCTGACTGGTTTTTGCTGCATTTAGATAGCTTTTGGTGGTGGTTGAAGGATTTTCTATTTGAGATGTTTCTCCAGTGTATCCAAGACCTGTCTTCATAAGGAGAGCATTGTACCTTGATAATTTCATCCAAGGTTTCAGATCCTTTAGCAAATCTAAGATTCAAAGTTTTTATTTTCTCAAGTTCCTTTCTTAGAATTACTACTTAACATTTGAACTTCTCATTATGCTTTTCCTTTTCTATGAGCTGATGCTTCAAAGTATCTATGGCTACTTTGTTTTCTTCCAAGAAAATTTTGAGTTGAGTAATTTCTTCAAAGAAATCTTTTTCCGCTACAACATCCACAAATTTATCATTAGACTCATTAGTATTTTTCTCAAAATCCATGAGTAATTTAAGATCTTGATCAGATTCACCTTATTCACTATTTGACAAGCCATCACTATCTTCATGAGTATAATAAATTATTCTACTATCAAATTGTCTCCTATTACCTTTTGCAGTATCCTTCCCTTTGTCATGGTTGTCTTTATGAGGACATTTTGCAGCATAATGACCAACTCTAACCACAAGAAAAACATTTGAAGGAAAGTTGACCTCTTAACCTTCCAGTGCCCAGTTGAAGTTTCTTTACAAAGTTCACCTCATCTTCTTCTAATATGTATCCTACTTCATTGCATTCTTCCTTTTCTTTTTCTTTTGCATATGCTTTAAATGTAACTTCTCTGACTTCTAAGGGACCTCCTTTCCTCATTTCAAAAGCAATCAGGATCCCATGAAGTTGAATAACAGTAAGAGTCTACAGATCCTACTTCTCTTCAATGGTAGCACTTTTGAGTCGAATTTAGGAGTTAGATATCTTAATATTTTCTCTACTAAAGTAGTGTCCTTTATTTCTTCACATAGATTTTTCATGCGATTTACAATCTCATCTATATGTAGAAAGAAACTGGCAATACTTTCATCATTATGCATTCTAAGAGTTTCATATTGAATTATGAGAGTTTTGAGTTTCACACTTTTTACCTTGGTATTGAATTCATAGCTTTGAATGATTCTTTCCCATATTTCTTCTTTTGTGTTTAGCTGCATAACTTTGACAAATTTTGATTTTGTCAAACTTCCCAATAATGCATTCACAACTTTTACATTGGTTTTGTATGTCTTCTTTTCTACTACATCTGTGGGAACTGCAACTGCATATTGGTAACCTCCTTCCACAATTACCCAAACATCTTCTCCAAGAGACTGGAGATAGGATTTGGTTCTTGTCTTCCAATACATAAAATTATTTCCATTGAAGAGTGGTGGTCTGATAGATGTCGTTCCGTTTTGATTTCTCATTTTGGGAGATCTTCCTTCAAGCAATCAAGCTTCTTTTGAAGGACCTTCTCTGATACCAATTGTTGGGAAAAATACTGAGAGGGGGAGGGGGTGAATTAGTATTTAAAATCTCACAATAATAAATTTATTTTCTGAAATGTACACACGACATGACTGAACCCAACTAGCGTATATATGCAACTGTTGTAAAAGAAACTAGCGTATTCTCAGTAAACTTGTAAAATAACTAATTCTTTATCTATTAAACTTGAATCAGAATGTAAGAGATTTATAAGGCATTTGATAAGTAGTAAACAGGTCCAATAAGAACATAATAATGTATCACACATAAGTAACACACATGAACACTGGGATTTTCAGGTGGAAACCCAATGTGGGAGAAAACCATCATTGTTGTCATCTCAGTCTTCAAAAATTATTAATATCAAAACTTCTTACATTCTTGTACTCATGCAGACTCATACCAGTACGCATGCACCCACCTACTAAAGGCTACAACCTTCACTCATTCTCTAGCTCCTACTAGAAGGGAGATGCAACCCCCTGATCTCATTACCATCTACTACTGGTAGGAAGCTTCGAATTCCTCACTGAAGGCTCCAACCCTCAGCAACATCCATGGACCACGTTTCATAAATTTTCACACTGGATCCAATATCAACACTTAAGCTCAAAAATCAAACTATAACTCATCAATCTCTGACACAACTGAATCAACCAATCACTGAAACCCAATCAACTGACTCTTAATCAAAACTCAACCAATCAACTGGAATAGTCAGATCACTGTAACCAGTACACAGAACTAAACTCAAAATACTACTTCAACACACAATCAACTGCAACCGTGATCATTCAAATGCCAAAATGTATACACTACTTCACTTAAGGAAACCCGCGTGTATACGCGCTTTTCTATAGAGAAACTTGCGTACAAATTTTAATATACTGAAAACAAAAAACTTGTAATTTTGAATCAAACACAGAGTTGACCAGAGATATTCTGAAATATTCTATTAGCTTACAGAACCCTAATACAGTCAGTAACATCAATAATCTTTTCAACCAATCAACATGTAAACAAATTCAACTTCATTATTCAATCAGTTATACTTCAAGCATTATCACTCAACCCAAATCTACATGAGGACATCATTGACAGACAACAGAGAAACAACAACATTTATCAGTCATTTATGAATATAAACCCTTACTTTATATACGCGACTTTGAATAAGCGAACCCTCATGTATACGTGCTTTTCCCGAGACCAACCACTATATAGATCTGCAAATTTTGATCTAAAATTGTGTAGCTCTTCAAAACTTTAGAAAGACCCAAATCATAATATTTAGAGATAAATACACGCAACAACAGTTAGATCTATTCCATCCATGAGAAAATCATACAATGAAAAGTCATTTCAAGTCTCACGGTCCTGATCCATCATTGTCTTCATCGGTGCATAAGTATTTCAGATCTATGTGAAAATTATGGCCCTTACAATGCAAATATACCTGATATTGAAGTATTCATCAAAAACCCTTTCACTTGCAGACATAGCACTTTAATCTTCATCTCTTTCTATAGTTTATCCCTTATCCAATACCATGGGTCAAAACTATACTAGTGTCGGTGGTAATCTTTACGTGATCAATATTTGTTGTCATGCTCATTACTATGGGCCAATACCATGGTAAGGACCCTTGGTATTTAGAATACCATGGTGCAAAACCATACGCTACTTTGCTTCACCAAACTCGTGTGTATACGTGACTTGGCCTTGACGAACCCACGTATAGATTTTCAAATATTCATCTCTATCAAACTTCTAATTCTGATCTGTATATGTTTGACCCATCATTCTTTTATTTTGTTGCATCATTCTGTCACCTCTGAACTTACCTGTGGATTCATCCAGTTACCATATACTTTTTCTATTAAAAGTGATTTTCCATCAAGGACAACACATGCATCATAATGTGAACAGTTTATGTATTGGTGGAACTTTCACTTATAATAATAATATCAAAGCCAACATTATTTCATTCATATTTTTTTATTGTAGTTGGACTATTCTCATTTCTTCAGAAGTATATGTTGTTTAACTTACACATTTTCTTATGAACTTCTTTGTATGCAATTGTACGAATCATGTTGAATGCGTGTTGTTGGATTAACCCATCACTTTAATTTGTGGACTATTCTGCATTTTAACTTGTGATGTCATTCCACTCATGTGTTCCTTTAAGCTGTGTACGCTTACAGGATTCTAAGGGGTGCACTTACTTTTCCTTTATGTGTGTTAGAACCCTCATGCATCATGCTTCACTCTCTTCAGGGTCATACACTTGCTCTCACCCAAAGTTATCTTACTTACCTCTGCGTGCTATCGAAGTCAAGGCATTACACTACCACCCACTGTTGGGACTCCTAATCTAAATAGTTTGACATCTAGTTGGGACTTCTTATCAAGGAGATCCCATGAATGTTGGTGGGTCCAGCACCATCAATATTTTTGGCGCTAGAAGGAGTGTCAAATGAAAAGATGAGCCCTTGAAGTCTGTTTTGAATTTCTGCACATATTTCATGACTTTTGTCCAAATCACAACCTTAAGATGTTTCTCTATCTTTATTGATTTCGATGTGTTGGTGAGCATTATAGATGACTTGTCCAAATACAAGTTCAATGGTGATAATAGAACTCCCTTGTTTAGGCACACAGTGGCCTTTCCTGGCTTCTATGATAGACATGATGTCCCCTAGGATGACATTTCCCATGGGTTGTTCGCTTTCACATTCAAAGGGCATGCAAAGAAATGGTGTCTAAAAATAGATTCTCTAGTTCCTAGGACTAGAACATTCCTACGCTTAATCCAAGGTGGTGAAATTGGTTGTCAACACTCAAAGGAATTTTCTTTCCATATATAAAAGGTGTCAACTCAGAGTGGCTAATGAATGCATGGTTTGAACTTGCAGAAAGGTCATGGTCAAAAGTGGCTTATACACGAGTCCAAATGAAGTTGACTTAAGGCCAAAAGGGTACAAGTAGTCAATATGCAATGAAAAAATACAACTTAACATGTGGGAGCCTCTAGGTTATAAAGACAATAATAGCGAAGAAGAAGAGAAATGAGGCTTCATCACAAAGTCATGGCAGGACTAAAGAGGACTCCCGAGCCTAAGCAATTCTTGCAGCATGGGAAACATATGCTAGTGAGGATCTAACTAGGAAGCCCATGTAAGGAATGTCTCTAACATTATGTTATGATTTTATAAGACGGCGAGTGAAAGTGATTTGAAAACCACAACATAATGGGGTTGACCCTATGGAAAAATATCACAGTATGAGGTTAAGGTGAATAATGCAGTGGAAAAAGTGATATATCCTAACTTATATGCCAGTGACAAAAATGATACCTGCCACGATAGGTCTGTGATTATGGAGTCGAAGTGTCGAAAAATGTCTCAAAGTCTTCATTTACCCTAAAAAAACAACCTCCCCAAACACTTCAAGCCAAAAATTAAAAGTTCATGAAATAATAAAAATTAAAAAATATGAACTTTATAAAGGTGGGTTTTTAAAATTTCATTATAAAAACATTAGAGAACTTTTGAGGTCTAAAATGGGCCTCCTAAGAAAAATGTACAACCAAAATAAAATTTATAAGAACCAATAGGATTCAAGATGATGATATCAACCATGGGGGATCATTCACCATTTTTGGGGTAAAAAAATAAAAAGATTAAAAAATAACAAAATAATAAAATATTTTTTCAACTTGTATTTTACACTTATCTCCCTAAGGTTTTAATCAAATTTCAAGGAGGAGTACTCATTGGATGAAAAATTAAATTCCTCATCCAAGGAGTACCCATGTTGCATATTTTTGATGGACCCTACTACACGAAAAATGAGAAATACATGAAAATTCATGATTGCAATAACATTTTTCATGTATTTCTCATTTTTCGTGTAGTAGGGTCCATCAAAAGTATGCAACATGGGTAATCCTTGGATAAGGAAACAAATCTTGCATCCAATGAGTGTTCCCGCTCGACATTTGCGTAAACCCATAGGGAGATAAGTTGAAAATACGAGTTGAAAAAGTACTTTTTTCTTTTTTCCCTCTAAAATTTGATGATGTAATATAGTCTTATTTTATTATTTCCACTATTATTTTATAATTTCCTTAGGAAGCCCATTTTAGACCTCAGAATTCCCCTAATGGAAATTTCAACTCACCAAAACTCATTTTGACTTGCAAGTGTTGAGAGCTTGAGAGCTTGGGAGAAAATTTGGGCAACCTCATTCCACTATTTCCTCAACCAATTCGTCAACCAAAGGCTTTCAGGTAATTCTAAACTCATATTGTCATCCTATTCATGAATTTTGAATGGATTCAAATGATTTTTCACTATAGGAATTTTAATTTAAATTTTACCTTTGGGTGTATGTGGGTCGGCTCTTTGAAAATCACATGTAGAAATCCCTACAAGTGAGTTTCCAAAGGCAAAGTCGCGTGTACACGTGACTGTCATTTAGAAAAGTCACATACATGCAGTCAAATTTGAAAATCTCAATTTCTAATGGATGAAACTTCTTAAAATTGCAGGATTTCAATTGTTTGGAAGCAGAGGGAGCATAATGAAGTTGACAATGAGGTTTTAGGAGATCCAATGACATTGGATTCATTAAGAAATTGTGGATTGCTCAAAATTTTGATGATGTCAAATATAAAAACCAAATTCGGTTGCTAGAAATGATTTTCCATTACTAGGATCTAGAGAAGGAGGTCTTCATGATAGATCAAATGCCTTTACCAATTGATGTAGAATATATTTACTTCATTACAGGGCTTTCCTGAAAAGGGGATGCAGTTGATCTAAAAGAGAGGGCTCGGGGAGGCTTAAATGTCTCTGATTACATAGATATCTACTGCACACCAGGGACAGACAAGGTCGGATCTCAAATTCCAATCAAGGATGTGAGAAGCTTTCCAATCAAGATAATTCTCTTTACCATTCTCATAGTGGAAGGTTTGACAACTCTACACTAGGCCTCTCGACTTGCCATGTTCTTGGCAGTAGAGTGCCTCCATCTGAAAGTATTTGATTAGTGTATAGGGATCTTGACTTGTATGAAGAAGAAATTGTCTTCAGAGAGATGAGGGAAAACAAATAACTTTGGATATGGTAGCATGCTTTGTTCCTTTTTCTTTGAGAGAGTAACATTCCAACCCAAAGTGTCTACCACCATCAGTAGTCCTAGAGATCCGAGGATGGCTAGATGGGTTGTAACAACCTTGGTTAAAAATCCATGTAAAATATATAAGACCATGGTCATGGGACACATATTCCAAGCTCAATGGAGGGGAAAATATCCTAGTGGTTGTTCATTCAGTTTATTATGGATAAGGAAATTGGCAAAGGCAATGGAAAATACTTTAGAAAGGATTGAGGGATTAATTGGCATTTTATTTATGAAAATAATGGAGATTAGGAGAAAAATGAAGGTGAAAGGTAACAAGTTGCACGTGAGGAGGAAAATGAAGAAAATAGAGGCCTCATTAATAAAAAGGCTTCTGAGGATCAGTTGGTAGGCTTGGTCAGTTCAGTTTTGGAGCTCCCTCTCTATTCTCTCTCTCTCATACTCTTGGATACTTAGAGTTTCTTGGAGCACTCTTGGAGGAGTGTGGAATGCTTGGATTTTTGGAGCAAGAAGGAAAAAGAAGAGCAAGAAAGCACAAGAGGACATCGGGATCAACAACTACATCGAATTTTTCTTACAGGTGCCAAGTTGCATGTATGTTTTCCTCACTAGTTTTGGCATGCATGGCACATGCATGTGGTTTCTTGGTTATGATCTGTCATTGGCATGGAGGATGGTCAAGATTGATAGTGGATTTTCCTAGCCTTTCCATTTCCTGGATAGCCATGGATATTGTGGGTTTATTTCATTGTTTTGTTTTGGTTGGTTCTCATGTTTCCTTAGCTTGTGTTGAGTTATTAGTCTTGGAAGCCTTGGTTGGGTAAACGCTCTAGAATCCCTGTAACATATTGGGTTAAGTTACTAGTCTTGGAAGCCTTGGTTGGACAAATGCTCTGGAAGCCCTCGATGGGTTGAGTTACTAGTCCTAGAGCCTTGGTTGGAAAAATTCTCTGGAGCCCGGTAAAAGTTATGGGTTGAGTTATTACTCCTGGAAGCCTTGGTTGGACAAATGCTCTAGAAGCCCTGGAAGTATTGGATAGAGACCAATATGAAGATGGTTTTGTGATGTCCAACCATGAGGTGGAATCACTGTTTGATGGGTTAAGATGGATGGCCTCTGGAAGCCCTGGATGGTTTTGGATTGATGTGTTCTATGAGATCCCACATTCATTCTTGGAATATGGAACGAGGGTGAATGGTTGAAGAGATATTTGGCTCAACCATTCTATGGCCGGGTGGAACGTGGAAGTCCCATCCGGGGTTTGGATTTTGCATCATCAATATGAGCTTATTTCTCCTTGTATTTCTATGAGTAATATACTGGATTATATGTGGTTTATATGGCTGTCATTTCATTGGTATTTCTATTTCTATTATGTTAGTTATATATGTGTTTTATGACAGTAGCTATGTATGTCTCTCATCATGTTTTTACTTGTAAATGAATGACCAGTGTATCTATGATCTAATGGATAAAATGGCAGTCAATGTGTTGAGGCATGAATGTATCTTAGTTTTTCTCAGCTAAGTATGAGACCCCTATGCTTAGATCTAGTATATACACATGTAGATTACATATTCATGATATGTTTGATGAAATGCCTCTCATGGCTAGTAGGGTTTCCAGTCAAGGTATTATTCAAGTAATTGCATTAGCATTGTTATTTCCATGTTATCTTACTATTCTAAAGGTCTCATTTAATTTTGGGTAGTGACCTGGGCTCTGGGGCTGAAAATGTGGCTTAAATCCTGGGGACACTGGCATATAACTAAGCAAAATAGTCCCTAGAGGTTGGCTTGTAGGCCTGTGACAACATCCATAGGTCCCTAGACGTTGGCATGCCCATACGTGAGAGTGTCCAGAGGTCACACGGTCCAAAAGCTCAATGGGACCCAGGGATGGTTGGCATAAAGGTTGGATTGGCTCTTGAGGGTCTTAATGATGATGTTAAATGTCTGTATGGTATGTTTCCATTAGTTCCACTTCCTTAACATGACTTAGGAGGTTGAATAATATCATAGTAGCCTCTCATCGCATGTTTACCTGGGTTGGATGGTTGCTTGGGTAGATGTGGGATGAGGGTGTTACAGAGTGGTATCAGAGCATGGTTCACCCCTCAAACTGGATAGCTGATGTGTTAGTCATGCATTCATGTCGGTTGCATATGTGTTCCTTATGCTTGTAGTCCATGTGCTTGTTGCATATGCATGGTGTCGGTCATGGTTGTAGTGATGTCGTCGTGTGAAGGTTGATGGTGTAGTTGTGGGATGTGTCATCATGAGTGTATGGTTGTATATGCATTTGTTATGCATGTTAGTGTCTATATGTTATTATGCATGCATTGTCATGGTTATAGTTATGCATGTATAGTAGGTCAAACATGAATTGTGAGGTCGTTGTATGCTATTAGGTCATCATGATGATATTGGTATGTTATGATGCTAATGTGTTGACTGAGATAGAGAAGGAGATGAAGATCATTAAAGTGAAGTTGTAGCATTGGACCTTGAGGGAAGAGCATGTTGTCATATAGGTTTGTATGTTGGGCATGCAGGTATGTAGGTTAAGGATTGTTATGTGAATTATGGTTATGTGTATGTCTTTCATTCTATTGATTTTATGGTTACATACATGATAGATTCTAGTTGATTAGTGTATTCATATGGAAATTTGTCGGATAGTCATGAATGATAGTAACATGTGCTTGTAAGCATTGTTGTTGATTGTTTCATGTTAGTTGACTTGATGATTATGCTATATGTCGTTGATGAATATGTTATATCTTAACTTGTAATTAGCTCGATGATTATGTTATATGTTGTTGATGAGTATGCTATAGGTTAACTTCTTGTTGTTATATGATAGTTGGCTTGATGATTAGGTTATATGTTGATGAGCATGATATATAACTTGTTGTTGTTATATGCTAGTAACTTGATGATTAGGGTTATTACATTAAGATCTTGATGTTATATGTATCATACTAAGTTGGATTGGTCTATACAAATGGTTAGGGTTATGACATTCGGTATGAGTTAATATGTTGTGATATTATGTCATACTAATCTAGGCTGACTTTGCAGAAGTGATTATTATTTATGAATGATAATTTTTTATAAGTATGATGTGAACATGTAGCTAGTGACCATATGGATATCATGACCTTATTTATGTTTGAGTTGATATGTTGTGAAGTTATATCATGCTAACTATATTGATTGTGCAGAAAAGATAGCCTCTCCTGAGATACATTAAGGTATGAGTTTTCTTATGTCGTATATTTGGTGCTTAACTGTTTGATTATGTTGTCTAGTTGATTAATTTAACATGGTATGTTTTCAAGTTGGTTGGATGTTTGATGAATTTCATAATATGAATATCCGTTCAAATGATCTTGTTTTAAGATGATTGTACTAACACATATGTGTTAATATATTTTATATGTACTTGACTGTAGTAGGTGACAGTTGTAGCATTATGTCTAATAACTATGAGTTGACTATGGATTATGACATGATTGTTAGTCTTGGTGAAGGTTGATTTCCAATTGATAGATATGATTGTCTTGATATTGGAAAATGTGGTTGACATGTGTAAATATTTGCAGGAAACATGCTTGGTATTAGCATGACAAGGTAATATTTTATGTGTTTATATAACTAACAGTTGGGTGATACGATAGTGCATAGTAAGCCTCGATTGCAACAAGGTAAAAAGGTAAAAGAAAGGAATTGGGAAAGAATTCCTTTGGCTATATTTGGGAACCCTAATTCCAAATGAATGAGTGCTTTGCATACAGGAAGTCTTCTTAATCTTGATTTCGTCTAACATTTTGTGGATATGTTCTAGACTCAGGAACATGTACTTGATAGGTATATTAGCTAGTCTCTAGTTACAGGTGGATCATTCAAGGGAATTGGAGTCCCTTGAGAGATGGCATGGATGTGTTCAGTTGCAAGCAATGTGTTTGGCACAACAAGGTAAGGTAACTAGTATGTTGTTATGTTTATTTATGCACTACAGTTATGCATTCATGGGAATATGATGCAGGGGATTGCATGGAAAAGAGAATGCCATGGAATCTTGAATAAGGCTTAGGTCGAGCTTTCCCTTGGAAGCACTGGGAACCATGGGGATTGAGTCATGGTGTCTGTTGTTAGTCTTGTGCTTTTGGTCTTTTGTGATTTGCTTATGCTTCATCTCTAGTTTTGTTATGTCTAGTGCATGATCATGCCACTTTATTTGTGGTGTCGTATTGTTATTGGTTTGCATGGTTTTCTTATTGTTTGTTTCTTATGCTTGCCTTTTAAGTTTTGAGTCTTTGAAATTGGTTAGGAAAGAGGAAATTTATTGGAGCTCAGAGAGAGATGAATGAAATCTAGTAGGCAATGTAAGATTTAGATGAAGCCGATGCATGTATAAAGGAATTTGAAGGCAAGAGTATGACAACCAATTGGATTGGTTGGGCCCATTGGTGTAAATAGACGATGATGGGACAATCATGGGAAAGGTAATCAAGAAAGGTAAGGTGAATGAACTTTAGGCATCATATGCCTTTGCTATATTGGGAATTGTTGTTCTCGATATGGTGCATGTGTTGCACGCATAAAGGGAGTTCTCTTAAACCTTGACCTTATGATATCTAGTAATTATGTTGTGATCATGATTATATTGATGTCTATATATGTATACATGTATGTCTGTATGTATGTATGTATGTATGTATGTATGTATGTCGTTGTCAAACAGGATCATGATTGTTTAATGCTAATGTTTATATATATATGTATGTATTTATGTATCTATGTCACTTTCTGATAGAGTTGTTAGGGATCATTCTTATGGAGGAATGATTTCTTATGTAGATGAGTGGCATGATGAGGTTCCTAGTCTTATGGGGAATCAAGTGGGGAGAGTAGTCAGGACAAATATACGAGGTTAGTATCATGTGGTAGTGAATCGATATTATATGATTGTATTATTCCTATGTTTATGTTATGGCAGGTAACTCTGAGGGATACATCAGCGAAAAGGAAGTTGTGAGACCCGTGACATGCTAGGATAAGCATGGATGGTAGAGAGACACTAAAAGAAAGTTTTCTTGATAGAGACAGTGTGGTTTTGGATGTGTGGTACTATTGTTGTGCATATGTTGTATATGTTGTACATGTTGCATCTGTGATGTTGTGCGCATGCACTGTTGTGTATATATAGTGTGTGTACATGTTGTTTATGCAATGTGGTACAAATCATGTTGTGTGAATGCTGCATATGTAGTGTTGGGTATAGATGGTTCTATGTACATGTTGGATATGTGATGATGTGTACATATTGTACTGTGCACATGATGGATATGTGATGTTGTGTGCATATGGTGTTGTGCGCATGTTGGATATGTAGTGTTGTGTACATAAGGTTCCATGTACATGTTTTATATACAGTTCTATGTACATATGGTGTTTTATGCATGATGTAAACTTTGTACTATGTACATATGGTCTTGTGTGCATGATTGTACATGTGGTGTTGTGTGCATGTGGTGTTGTGTACATGTTGTACATATGGTGTTGTGTAAATGTCGTTCATATGGTGATGTGTACATATGGTGTCGTGTACATGTTGTGCATGTTGTGTTGTGTATGTCTGGTGTTGTGTACACGTTGTACAGGTGGTAATATGTGCATGTGGCATTGTGTACACGTTGTGCAGGTGGTATCGTGTACATGTGATTTTGTGCAGGTGGTGCTTTGTACATGTGGTACTATGTACGTGTTGTACATATGTTATTGTGTGTGTGTCGTACATGATGTGTTGCGGGGGTGCGGTACTATGTATTTTCATTGTGTAGTCATTGTATCGTGACTTGTCTATTCATTATGTTGTACTTTGTGTACGTATATGTATTCTGTGGCATTGTAAATCAGGTATAGATGGATGTATTGTGTTGTACATTGGGTGTAGATGTATGTATTGTGTGGTGGTGTACACCAGGTGTAGGCACATGTATTGTGTTGTGTTTTACACTAGGTGTAGGTGTATGTGTTGTGTGTAAGATGTAGATGCATGTATTGCATGGTGTTGTATGTCATGTGTGGTTGTATGTGTGTGATGCACACTATGTGTATGTGCACATGGTTGAGGAGAAGGCACTAGGTGTTTGTTGGGTGTAGCAACCGATCTGGAGTGCGTACGGAATAAGGATGAAGGTAGAAGCTAAGGATTGATTAAAGGATAAGTATAAATATTTTATTTCAGTTAATTATGCATGTGATTTATGATTCTGGTCTATGATGATTACATGTGATCTATGTTTATGGTTTATGATGGTTACATGTAATTTATGGTTTTGATTTATGATGGTTTTGTTTTGAGCTAACCTGATGTGATATGTTTATACCTGATGATTTGGTCAAAGATGCTAGTTTAACTTGTTGTGACAGGAAGTAAGCATAATTGCAAGTGTACCTTATTGATGAGCTACCAATGAGGTACAATGTGAATTAATTTCAATTTATTTTAAATATAATGGAAGTTATGTGCTTGGTGCAAGAAGCACGTAAATTCCTGGTTGGGTGGTTGAAACTGACTGCAAAATTAGAAGCAACGACAAAAGGAATTGGAACATGCAACAATATGCTGGTAAAGCGCTTTAGGAGCAGGGCCATTGTGGGACACTGGTACCCAATAGTGTCCATTAATTTCCATGAGCATTCTATGACTGGTATGATGGTTTTGAGGCAGGTATATGCCTTGGTTGTTTGATATTTCGATGCGAGGAATCCTTGCCAAGGGATGGACTGCCCGAGATGGGGGTGCCAACGGAACTTGGAAGGTGAGTGACTACATGGAAGGAGGTGACTAGATTGCCCGAGGGACTATGTAGCAGAGAAGGGAAGGCCGAGGATATATTTGTTTCAGTTAATATCATTGCCAAATGGAATCAAATTCACATTCGGAGTGTGCCCTGGAACAATGAGCCGGTAACTGTTCACTGAGAGGACAAGTGGTGCAAGATTATAGCGTTGGACATTAGATGAAATTTGACCTTGCAGTGGATTCTGGACTTCCTGGGAGGGAGGTGAATCCTGGTATTACTTTGAGGATGGAGGTGTGAGCCTCTACATCTCCTTGTTGTGGATGCAGGCATTGTATCCTTTTACTTGTTGGCTGAAGAAAATGTGTAGGTATCTATATGTGGTCATTATTGTAAATAACATAATGAGCTATGTTATAAAGCTCCAGGTAACGATATGTCTATCTTGTTTTAGCAGATGGTCATTGTAAATACTACAATGACCTTTGTTATAAAGCTCCATGGGTAGTATGTTTTGTTTTCAACAGTCTTGTTGGTTATAGGTGTCATTGAACACCGAGGATGGTGTTCCCCCAAGGGGGAGGGTTCTGTAATAACCCTGGTTAAAAATCCATGTGAAATATATAAGACCACGGTCATGGGACACATATTCCAAGATGAATGGTGGGGAAAACATCCTAGAGGGTGTTCATTCGGTTTATTATGGCTAAGGAAATTGGCAAAGGTTTTGGAAAGGCAGGAGGCATTAATTGGCATTTTATTTATGAAAATAATGGAAATTAGGAGAAAAAGGAAGGTGAAAGGTCACAGGTTTCATGTGAGGAGGAAAATGAAGGAAAATAATGGAAAATGAAGAAAATAGAGGCCTCATTAATAAAAAGGCTTCTGAGGATCAGTTGGTAGGCTTGGTCAGTGTAAGCTTGGTCAGTTCAGTTTTGGAGCTCCCTCTCTATTCTTTCTCTCTCTCATACTCTTGGATACTTATAGTTTCTTGGAGTAGTCTTGGAGGAGTGTGGCATGATTGGAATTCTGGAGAAAGAAGGAAAAATAAGAGAACGAAATCACAAGAGGACATCGAGATCAACAACTACATCCGGTTTTGTTTACAGGTTCCAAGTTGCATGTATGTTTTCCTCACTAATTTTGGCATGCATGACACATGCATGTGGTTTCTTGGTTATGATATGTCATTGGCATGGAGGATGGTCGGGATTGACAGTGGATTTTCCTAGCCTTTCCATTTCCTAGATAGCCATGGAGATTGTGGGTTTATTTCATTGTTTTTTTTGGTTGGTTCTCATGTTTCCTTAGCATGGGTTAAGTTATTAGTCCTGGAATCCTTGGTTGGAAAAACACTCTAGAAGGCATGTAACAACTTGGGTTGAGTTACTAGTCCTGGAAGCATTGGTTGGAAAAATTCTCTAGAAGCCCTTGGTGGGTTGAGTTACTAGCCCTGGAGCCTTGGTTGGACAAAGGCTATGCAGCCCGGTAAAAGCTATCAGTTGAGTTACTAGTCATGGAAGGCTTGGTTGGACAAATGCTTTGGAAGCCTTGAAAGGCTTGGATGGAGACCAATATGAAGATGGTTTTGTGATGTCCGACCATGAGGTGGAATCACTATTTGATGGGTTGAGTTGGATGGCCTCTAGAAGCCCTAGATGGTTTTCGATTGATGTGCTCTATGAGATCACAGATTCATGCTTGGAATATGGCACAGGGGTGAATGGCTGAAGAGATATTTGGCTCAGCCATTCTATGGTAGGGTGGAATGTGGAAGTCCCATCCTAGGTTTGGATTTTTCATAATCAATATGAGGTTATTTCTCCTTGTATTTATATGAGTAATTTACTGGATTATATGTGGTTTATATGGTTGTTATTTCATTGGTATTTCTGCTACTATTATGTTGGTTATATATGTGTTTTATGAAAGTAGCTATGTATGGCTCTCATCATGTTTTTACTGTAAATGAATGAACAATGTATCTATGACCTAATGTATGAAATGGAAGTCAATGTGTTGAGGCATCAATATCTCTTAGCGATTCTCAGCTAAGTATGAGACCCCTATGCTCAGATATGTTATTTACACCTGTAGATTACATATTTGTGATATGTTTGAAAAAATGTCAGTCATGGCTAGTAGGGGTCCAGTCAAGGTATTATTCAAGTAATTTCATTAGCAATGTTATTTCAATGTTATCTTACTATTTTGATGGTGTCATTCAATTCTAGGAAGTGACCTGGGCTTTGGGCCTGAAAATGTGGCTTAAATCCCCGAGGACGCTCACACAAAACTAAGAAAAATATTCCTGGAGGTTGGCTTGTAGACCTCTGAGAGCGTCCAGAGGTCCCTGGATGTTGGCATGCCCATAACATCAGAGATTCTAGAGGTCAAGTGGTCCAAAATCTCAATGAGACCCATGGGCTCGTTGGCATAAAGGTTGGATTGGTTCATGAGGGTCCTAATGCTGATGTTAAATGTTTGTATAGTGTGTTTCCATTGGTTCCACTTCCTTAACGTGACTTAGGAGGTTGAATCATATCATAGTGACCTCTCGTTTCATGTTTACCCCGGTTGGTCGATTGCTTGGGTAGATGTTGGAGGAGGGTGTTACATGGGCAAACCTGATCAGGTGACTAGGCGGGGGCGAAGTCACCCAAGAAACATTCGATGAAGAGTTCTTACTTTGGTGGGAGGAACAAATCATAGATATAGATGATTACCCATACACAGGCATAGACTACCAAGAGGACCCAGATCTGGCCCTTCTTGTGGGTACCGCATGGGGCAAGATGGGTAAATTTTTATTTTTATTTTTTATTTTTATGTTATTTGATTTTTTTTTCTTTGAATATGATCTTAAGAAGTTAAAAATATTTTTTCGTGAAACAAAATCCTTACAAGATTATTTGATCATGATGAATATTTTGGACCAGTGAGACTTGAGGGTCTGCCTAGGCATAGGCATCATGACAGAGATGCGGAGAGAGCAACAGTTGAGACCGAGAGAGTCCTACATACAGTTGAAAGGAACTTGGAGAGTTTGACTCGCCAGGTTCCCATGGTAGCCATAGAGGATCTCCTTGAGGTCGTTTCAGAGGTGGGTGGTAGGAGTACCACGAGAGTGGGTGCGACTCTTCCAACAGGTGAAAAATGTGACCATCTTCTTCTGTGATGCTCATCCAGGGTAGGGCCCACAAACTTATATTTTAGATGAACGATCTTTTATGGACATGATCGAGCTTAAGCCCAGATTTTGTAGGACATTTGTCCACATTTTGTAATATTTTAGACATATTATTCCTATCTATATACATATGATTCCTCGATGGGTTGATCATATATAAAAATAATTTTGTGGTATTTGTTATTTAATGTGATGAATGATTAATGTGCCAATCTAATGCTTGATTAGCTATAGAATCAGAAAATAAATTTTTGTGATCATGGAATATGAATAAAATTATACGTTTTTTTTTACTAATCTCACTTAATAAGTTGGTGATGTAATAAAGGATCTCTCGCATGATATACGGTATGTAATTAAGTCACCACTAGTTGTGAATCCAAGTGTTAGCTACCTATACCAATAAGTTTCATGTTTCATGATTGGCAGGGGAAGTGCCAATATGATCTACTTTGGTGATGCAAAGATCTCATATTTTGGTGAAAGACACATGTTTACAGTTGGTTGATGCTACCCCACTTCTG